>CM036762.1:61823653-62385089 GCA_020796225.1 Arion vulgaris | reverse complement strand
CCTTAAAATTTTTGTTCCCCTTTTTGCTTTGATATCTTCTTCTATCCATTAAGTTCTCTTTTCTTTGATATCTTCTTCTATACATTATTTGTTCTCCCCTGCTTTGATATCTTCTTCTATACATTATTTTTTCTCTCTTGCTTTGATATCTTCTTCTTCTATACATTATTTGTTCTCTCTTGCTTTGATATCTTCTTCTATACATTAATTGTTCTCTCTTGCTTTGATACTTCTTCTATCATTATTTGTTCTCTCTGCTTGATATCTTCTTCTTCTATACATTATTTGTTCTCTCCTGCTTTGATATCTTCTTCTTCTATACATTATTTGTTCTCTCTTGCTTTGATATCTTCTTCTATACATTATTTGTTCTCTCTTGCTTTGATATCTTCTTCTATCATTATTTGTTCTCTCTGCTTTGATATCTTCTTCTATACATTGTTGGCGTATCATCTAGACCAGCAAACGTATCATTGATAATATTACTACTACTACTACTACTACTACTACCAATGCTACACAAACACTACCACTACTCTGCAAATAATAATATCACTATAATTACTGCTACCCTTGCACTACGAGACAATCTATCACCATAACAACACTGCAAGTAGTCAACCACTAACATTACTGCTACTGCCACCTACTACTGCCACTACTGCTACTGCCACTACTGATGCTACTCAAGACTCTTATCACCACTTCACTGACTCTACTGCTGCTACTGCTCCTGCTCACATCTCTCACGCACTGCCACTCTCCAATGCTGTACTGCTAACTTTTCTCTCTCTTATTCCCTCTCTCTGCTGCTCTCTCACCTTTCTTCTCACTGCTGCTGCTGCTGTATACCCACTACTGCAATCTATGAACGTGCGCAGTAGCTAACGAATAGCGCGGGCTGACCCGAGCGCGCACGCAATATGCGCTGAATGCTGCTGCAGTTACTGCTACTGCTCTAATGACATGCTACCTATACTTCTCAACTACTAATAATCTAATCACTCTACTGCAACTACTAATCACTCTCCCACCCCCTCTCCACCACTCTCACTCCCACCACTGCTACCTTACTCACCTACCCATCACTATCTTCTCTCTACTCCTCTCTACTAAAAGTAGCTCAAAGTAGTATTTATAAAATGGTATCAAAGTTATGAAACATCTATTAATTTGTGTTTGATGTTTACGTGTGCGTTAGTGTGTGTGTTTCTTCTCTGGTTATCGTCTAATCAATAGACGGAATAACACTCTGTACAGTATAGGTGCTCAGCCCCACCAAAAAATTTCTCCAATGAAATATAGGGATAGTACCATCGACCACTTTTTAAAAATTTTTTGGGTTCATTCTGTCTCCAGCTCCCCAAAACCCTATTTTCTAATTTTCCCCCCTTTTCCCCTTGCCCCAAAATCCTAAAACCAAAAAAACCATCCAAACCAGAAATTAACAGTTTTTCCCTTCCCCACAAATTTAATAAAAGTAAAACCAAAAAGTGCCAACCAACTGTTTAATCTATGAGGAGGTACCCAAAACATGGAGGTAGAGGAGAATGACCTTTTCATCCTGCCCTTAAAAAAGGCAAGGATGGGAAAGGTTCCCTGTTTCGGTTGAGGAATTAAAGGGGGCGAGTTTATTTATTGTATACTTTTTTTTTGGTTTTTTTAAATTTAAAAAATTGAATGTTTTATTTTAATTTTAATTTAAACCAAATTAAGGGTTTTGGGCGTGCCTGGGAGCTTGAATTCCTTGAAATATTTTCGGGTTTGGCCCCCTTTTTGACTTCACACATCCAGGTCTGGGGGTTGGGGTAGGAATCGGGGATGTTGTTGGATGTTAAAATATGTTTTTAAATTAAAGATACTAGATCGGGGAAACACGTCATAAGTTCATGGTTCGTAAGGGATGTACACTAAAGTTTAGTTTTTTTGTAGATCTTTACCCCTTTCATAAGTTTAGCTTTTTGTAGATTTACACCTTCATAAGTTTATTATTTGTAGATCAAAGAACCCTTTCATAAGTTTAGTTATTTGTAGATCAAAATTTCATAAGTTTATTATTTGTAGATCGTGTACACTCATAAGTTTAGTTTTTTAGATTTTTAAATTTTCATAAGTTTAGCTTTTTGGATTGCCCCTTTCAAAAGGAAAGTATTTGGACTTTAAATTTTCAAAGTTTAAAATACCTGATCGTGTACACCTTAAGGGCCAAGTATTTAGATCGGGCCCCTTGTTTGCTATTTGTGGATGGGACACTTCAAAAATTTTAAAATTTTTTAGACTTACACTTTCAAAAATTTTTAGCTATTTAGATTTTCCCCTTTTCATAAGTTGTTTTTGGGAGGCATTTTTTAAATTTTGGTTATTTGTAGTTTGGCCCCTTTCAAAGTTTTTTTTGAGATTTACCCCTTCGGATTTTACTTTTAGACAAATTTAATTTTGGGTTATTTAGATCTTTACCCCTTTTTCAAAATTTTGGTTTTGAGATCGTGACACCTTCATAAATTTACCCATTTGGGGATCTTTAAAAAATTTTCATAATTTTGCTATTTGTAGATCGTGTAAAATTTGTTTAGTTTTGGGTTTGGGATCGTGTACACCTTCATAAGTTTAGCTATTTGTAGATCGTGTACCCCCCTTCATAAGTTTAGCTATTTGAGACTTAAAACACCTTCACCAGTTTGGGTTATTTGAGATCTTTACACCTTAAAAGTTTGGCTATTTGTGGGATTGGTGTACACTTTCTTTTTTAAATATTTGTAGATCGTGACCCCTTTTCATGTTTAGTTATTTGAGATTGAACTTCAAAGTTTAGTTTTTTTAGTTTGAAACCCCTTATAATTTTTATTTATTTGGGACTTTAAAATTTTCTAATTTAATTTGAGATCGTTTTATTTTTTATTCTTTTTGAGATCTTTACACTTTCATGTTTATTTTATTTGAGACCGTGACTTTTTCAAAGTTTACTTTTTTGGGAGACTTACACCTTCAAAATTTAGCTATTTTAGATCGTGTACCCCTTTTCAAAAATTTTAAAATATTTGAGATCTTTACACCTTCACAAGTTTAGCTATTTGAATGTGTACACTTTAAAAGGTCATTCATTTGGACTCAAAATTTCATAAGTTTAGCTATTTGTGGTAAATTTCCTTTTAAGTTTAGTTATTTGTAGATTTTTTAAAATTTTCATAAATTTAGCTTTTGTAGTTTTGTGTAATTTCCAAAATTTAGCTATTTGTAGATCGGTACCCCTTTTCATAAATTTTAAGGTTTTTGTAGATCTTTACACTTTTTCATAAGTTTAGTTTTTTGTAAGTACCCTTCATAATTTTAAAGTATTTGTGATGGGCAAACCTTCATAAGTTTAGTTATTTGTAGATCTTTGTCCCTTAAAGTTTACCCATTTGTAGATCGTGTACCCCTTTTCATAAGTTTAGTTATTTGTAGATCGTTTTTCCCTTTTCATAATTTTAAAGCTTTTGTGGATCGTGTACACCTTCATAAGTTTAGTTTTTGGTAAAATTGCACCTTCAAATTTAGCTATTCGAGATCGTGCATTAACTTTTCAAAAAAAGTTTAAAAGTTTTTTTTTGTGATGTGTAAAATTTTTCTTTGTTTAGTTTTTTGAGAGACCCCTTTAAAAGAAATTTTTTGAGACCGCAAAACTTTTCAAAGAACCCAATTTGAGACCGTGACACCCCACAAAGTTTTTTGAGTTTGGGGAATTTTTTCATAAGGGGGTTTTTTGGGATGGGCCCCTTATTTTTGGGGTTTTTGGATGGGCATTAAAAATTTTTACCCAAAGGGTAAAAGGGGTGGGATTTTTATTTTTGTTTTCGGGATCGGACTTTAAAGTTTAGCTTTTTTTGTAGATCGTGCACACCCCCAAGTTTGTTTATTTGTAAAATTGGTGCCCCTTTCATGTTTATTTTATTTGAGATCGTGCACACCTTCATAAGTTTAGTTTTTTGGTTTGTGTAAATTTTCAAAATTTTGTTTATTTGTAGATCGTGACACTTTCAAATTTTAATTTTTTGGGAGACGGCACCTTCAAAATTTCCCATTTGGGACGTGAAAATTTTCAAAGTTTAATATTTGCAGACGTGACCCCTTCAAAGTTTATCTATTTGAGACTTAAAACCTTCAAAGTTTACCCAAACCCCCTTCCCCTTTTAAAATTTTTAGCAAGAACCCGCAAATTTTCAAAATTTAGCTATTTGAGACGAAAACACCTTCAAAATTTATTTTTTTGAATGGGCTTTTTTAAAATTTTAGCAAGAGTTTGGGAATTTTTTTCATAAGGGGGGGTTTTGTAGTTTGGGAACTTAAAGGGGTTTTTTGGTGATCAAAACCTTCATAAGTTTAGTTTATTTGTAGATCGTTAATTTTCACCAGTTTAGTTTATTTGTAGATGGGTTAACCTTCATAATTTTTAGCTATTTGTAGATCTTTACACCTTCATAAGTTTACTTTTTGTAGATGGGAAAACACCTTCATGTTTAGTTATTTGAGATGGGGGCATCCTTCATAAGTTTATTATTCGTAGATCTTTAACCCCTTTCTAAGTTTAGCTATTTGTAGATGTGTACATTTTCAAAGTTTAGCTATTTGTAGATCGTGTCAATTTTCATCAGTTTAGCTATTTGTAGACGTCCCCTTTCATAAGTTTACCCTTTTTGAGATCGTGCCACCTTCATAAGTTTAGATTTGAGATCGTGACCCCTTCAAAAGAGCTTTTGTGATCGTGAAATTTCAAAGTTTAGTTTATTTGTAGATCGTGTACACCTTCATAAGTTTATCTATTTTTAGATCGTGTACCCCTTTCATGTTTAAAAGCCGTGATCTTTACACCTTCATAAGTTTAGTTTATTTGAGATCGTGAAACCCCTTTCAAATTTTAGCTATTTAGATCGTAATTTTAAAATTTAGCTATTTGTAGATCGTCCCTTTATTTTTAATTTGAATTGTAATTTTCAAAAGGGATTTTATTTGAGATCGTAACCCCTTTAAAAGTTTGGGCTTTTTGTAAAGCACCTTCAAAGGACCCAAGAGATCGGCCCCTTTCTTTTGTTTTTTTGAGAGGTACCCCTTCATAAATTTATTTTTTTGGTTTGGGCACTTCATAAGTTTATTATTTGAGATGTAAATTTTCATAATTTTAGTTATTCGTAGATGGGCATTTTTCATAATTTTAAATATTTGAAAATGAAAATTTCATGTTTAGCTTTTTCAGATCTTTACACCTTCATCAGTTTAGTATTTGTAGATGGGCACCCCTCATGTTTGTTTTTTGCAGTGACACCTTCATGTTTACCCATTTGTAGATCGTGAAACCCCTTCTGTTTAGCTATTCGTAGACCCTACACGGGGGAAATTTTTGGGACTATTTTGATTTTAAAAACTTCAGATATACTTTCTTTTTCTTTTTTTTTTCCAACGTTTTCAGATATCGATTTGTCTACTTTTCAAGAGTTAGTTAAACCCGGGGAGTCCAAGCACATCCCCGCATACCCGGTTTTGGGGACTGACATCGACGGTATATTTTTAAAGCGTTAGTGGTCAACCGGATTCCCAGGGAATTTTCCTAGTTTCTTTTTGCCCGATATCGATTTATACTTTTAAAAAAAGTTAGTGGTAAAAGGGAGTCCAGTACTTTCCCCGCATAGCTTGTTTTGGGACGTTTGGGGTTATGGTTTTTTTTCCCATGGCTTGGAATTTTTGTATGTGTGTTCTGTTTTTTTTTGCCTTTGTACAAGTCAGATGGGCCATTTATACTTTAAACCCAGATGGACCTCGGGCCCCTTTTGGCCCTTTTCTGAGAGAAAAGGGACAACCTGTTCTTTAAATTTAGGGGGTAAGCATCGCCCCATGCCCCCGGGATTCTCAGCCTTTTGCTTTTGAGGCCATATTTATCCGATTTTTGCTTCCCCAATGTCATACTGGTGTTGTCTGCACCCTGTTTCCCTGTTTTTACAATATGTCCGCAGCCCCCATTCCAGGATTCCGCGGAGTGGAAACCCACTGATTCCCATTTCAGAAAGATGGCATACTTGGTGAGTGAGGGCCATTTCCTTTCGGTTTTTCCCTTTTTTTGGGAGCAGTAATTACTGACAGGGCATCAGAAAGGGAAATACCGGGATTTATTTCATTTCCCTGACACTATGGCTTCTGCTCCCTTTTTGGGGGCCTCTCCCTGCTCTGAACGGAAAACCCTTTCCGGGGTCCAATTTTTTTTTGGGAGTTTCAATGTCACTGAGAAAGGGGGCCCTTTCCCCCTCCATTTTCGGACGCTTTTCCAAAACCCACCTTTTGGGTCCACCCCCGTTGGGGGGGCCCCTTTAAGGGGAAAAAGTGGCGGGATTTTTTCCTTATTTTTTTTGGGGCCCCGCTTTGAGCCCATTTGGGGAATTTTGTTTTCTTTCCTACGGGTTCTTTTTGGTTGTATTTAGGGTTTTTGGGGGGAAAATTTCGAAATGATTTTGTTTGTTCATCATCATCTTGGTTACCCTGCAAATTTGGGGTTGTTTTAGTCTCCCCTTCCTTTGGGTACCCATTTGGTACATTGGGGATTTTTCTTTTTTTGAACTTTTTTTGAAAGTTTCTGCTGTTTTTATATCCTCCATTGGTTGTGGGCCCGGGGTGGTCTTCCATTTCCTGTATTGGAATTCATTTTTGAAATTTCCCCCCCAAGTTTGGTTCTGAAAACGGGATTTTTTTGGGTTGGTTTGGGGGAAAGTTGCCCATGCAGAGTTTCCCCAAAGTCCATGTGGGGGAATATATCCCATATAAAGCTTTTAAAAACACTGTTATTCAGGTCTCCGGGGGCCACCCAGTTTTCGATTGCCATCCGGTTTTTGTCGGGTTTTTTTTTTTTTAACTGAGCTTTCCCGGTCAGCGCTGGTCGAAGGGTTTCTGGGAAAAATTTTTTCCGGGGTTAAGTTTATTTAAAATATTGGGGGTTTGGAGGGGAAAGAAAATCGAAAAGCGTTTTTTTCAGGTTTTTGATAAAAGCTTTTTGGGGGCCCCATTGGTCTGGGGATGGGGTTTGTTTTCCTTTTTTGGAGCGGTAATGCGCTCCTCTGATGTCCAGGGGCCAGGTCATCCGCATAAGGGCGTGGTGGATCCTTCGGGTTCCCCGGGAAAAGGGTATTTAAAAAGGGGGAATAGTGTTGGGACAGTACTTTCCCCCCTGAGGAACTCCTTTTTTCTATGGTTTTTGTTGGGGAACCCGACTTGAATTTTTGCAGTTCTTTTTTTTTTAGATCTTAACCCCGATTCGTCCCGAAAAATGGTTTTTCTTTTTTAGGTTTCAGGTTTCAACTTCACTTTTGGCCAGGGTTCTTCACACTTTATCAAAAGTTTATATTACCCATACTTTCTAAAGGGGGGTTTTCCCCTTTAAAAGCATCCTCATCTCCCCGGGGGGTTTTGTCACTTGATCTTCGGATTTTGGGGTTTTGGGGAAACCTGCCTTGTATAAAGCCCCTTTTTTCCAAAGCCCATTAGTCTGGTGTTGATTTTATGCCTTTAGCAATTTTCCCACGGGAGCTCAGTAGGCTAATTGGGTTATTTTGCTAGGGTATGTGGGACCTTTCCCCGCCTTTTTTTTTTATTTTATATTTTTTCCCTTTTTTGGGGGAAAGTTAAATTCCAGTTCAGTTAAAAAATTTTTAGTAGCTTTTTTTGGGTTGTCTCCCATTTCTATTAAAATTCGTTAGTTATCCCATCATTGCCTGGGGATTTTCTTTTTTTTAGAGAGGGAATGCTTTTTTTAATTATGATTGGAATTTTTTTTAGTCCGGGATTTGAATGAGGGCTTGGGGCCTTGTTCTTTTTTTTGGGTTTTTTTTTAGGAAAAAATTTAGGGGTTTTTTTTAAAAAACCTTAAAAATGAATTTGGGATTTTTTGGGAAAACCGACATTTTGGGTTTTATGGGGATTTTGCGTAAATTTTTTTTCCTTTGGTTTTGGTCCCCCAAATTTCCCAACCCCATTTTCTCTGGGCTAGGTTAAGGGTTTTTGGGTTTTTCTATCCAGCTGTTTTTGATTTTTTGTTTTTGTTCGTTTTTATCTTGCCGAGGTGGCTTAAGTTTAATTTTTTTTTTGTTGTTCTTTTTTATTTCTGAAAAGTCTCTTGTTTTTTGTTGTTTTTAAATTTTAAAAATTTTTTAATTTTTCCGTCCAGAATGGGCCGTTTGGCTGCACCCGGGGGGAGGATTTAGTGGCTGCTTTTGGGGGGCTTTGTTAAAGTCTGCAACCCCAGCTTTTATTCTTTTGGGATGTTTTGGGGTTCCCGGGATAGGTCTGCCCGGGGTGCAAAATTTCCCCCCCCCTGTTTGTAGTTCCATCTTTTGGGAACAGCTTTGGTTTCTGTGGGGGGGCAACAAGGCCAGCTTTTCCGGTCTGGGGAAACCTTCCCCCGGGGTTTCCAGCAATTTCTTGGTAATTTTGGGGTGGATGCCACCTAAAAAAAACCCCAATCCGGGTAAGGGCCTTTAGGGCCCCTTTTAAACAAACTAGGTTTTTCCCCAGCATTGTTTATTAATGAGGTTTCTGTCTATCTCCCCCGTTCTCCACCCCATTACTTTGTTATTTTTAGGGTTTCCCCCCCCCCCATGACATTAAAATCCCCCATTTTTCGGGGCCTTTTTTGGTATTATGCTATGTTCTCCAGCCAATTTTTCCCTTTGGGAGGGAGGGTGTTATAGATCCTGGGCCCCAAATTGGGGGTAAAGGGGTATCCCTACCTTTTTGGGCTGTCTACTTGCACAATACCTTTTTTTGGAAAGCAATCTCATTTCCGGGGGAGGATCAGGGTCCCCCTTTGGTCCTTTCCCTTTTCTAATCAAAAGGGCTGAATCCTTAATGGAAAATCTTGGGGAGATTTTGGTGGGGTTTTTTTGTATGCCCGTATGGGCATCTGCTCCTTTTAAAATATTTGAATAACCCTTTTTTTCTTTTAGTACTCCCCTGCATTCCACTGCAAATGTTGAATGTTCAAGACGGCCCCTAGTGTTTTTCCCCCTAACCTTCCCCCCGGTTTTTTGGGTTGGATTGATCACCCTTGGGCCCTCTGTCAGATCCGGGACCACCACTTTTTTTTAAAAGGGTTTATGTCGCTTTAAAAATTTTAAATTTTCACATTGGAAAACCCCTTTTTTTGGGGGGTTTTTGCCCGGTCGACCTTTAGCCCAATTTTTTAAATCAACAGCAGGTTGGACTCGTTTAGTCCACGCCACGCGGGGCAACCCAAAGAAACAGGTCATGCATTTCCCACAAAACGCCCGGGACGTCGGGGGCCAAACCAACAGGGGTTTTCCCGACCTTTTAAAACACAAAAGGGGGAAAATTAACAGTTTTTATTCCCCAAAGAAAAGAAAGGGTAAAAAAATCGCAATACAAAAAATGGGGCCCGTTTTTTTGGGGAATTTTAATGGGGAAGGTTTTGGGGGAAAAGAGTTCCATGTTCTGGGTCGGGGTTGATTTTTGGGACCACTTTTGGGAGTTTGAAGTCCAGGTTACGGCCATCCGACCCGGTTTTTCTGATGATCGGGCCATTTTTTTTCTGGAAATTTTTTTATTTTTTTTTGGGCCTTTGACCTCCTTGGGCTCCAAACCTCAATTGCTAAGTTCTTGTACTTTTTTCTTTCCTGCTTTATTTTATATGTGTATATGTTAAAAGTATGTAAGTCATATATTGACGGTTTTTTATTGTCCCAACCCCGGGCCACCTTTTAGTTTTTCTGGGGTTTATTTCTTTTTTTAGTCACATATTTTCATTCAATTTTTTTTTTACTGTTGTTTAGAATGTTTAGATTTTTTCTAAAGTCTATGTAGTGTGGGGAAAATTTGGCTGTCGTTGATTGTTTTTTTTTAAGCGCCCCTTTTTTGGCCAAAAAGTTTCCGTGTATTTATTGGTTTTTTTTTTTGGGAAAAATCATTTTTTATTTTTTTCGCCATTCTACAGGTTTTTCTGCAGCTCCACCATATTGATTTTTTCAACACACAAAAAAACAAAAACAACACACACCCCCCCACCCAATAAGTTTCCACAAACACAAGAACAACACCCAGCCACCCCGTCTCCCCCTGCATATAAACTAATTTAAGCCTTAAAATGGGGGGAAGTTTTTAAAAACATTTAGTGGGAAATAAAAACCTTTTCAACTAGGGGGTATGGGTTTCACTTTAAACCCCCCACCTTTGTGGGATACAATTTTTTCCCAAAAACGAATTGGTCGCTATTACGTTTTTTCTGGTTTTTAAGGGTTTTACGTTCGATTTTGGGCCGGAAGCCAATTTTAAAGACCTGGATTGCTTTCTGGGGTCGTTTCGTGCCGGGCAAAAACTCTCGGAATTTGGCCATTTTACACAAGGAAAAAAAGGGGAAAAAAGGGAAACACGGAGAATTTAAGTTAACCTTGCCTTTGATTTGGAAAGACGCAAAATTAAAATAAAAAAAAAAAAAAACCCCTTTCCATTTGTCGAACCAAAAATAAAAACAATTATGAAAAAAAAATCTAACCAAAAGAAACTTGAAAATTTTTCCTGGGGAAAAAAACGGAGTCCAAAAAGGCACCTTTGTTTTTCCATCTAAAATTTTTAAACACAAGTTTTTAAAAAAGGAACCGTTTTTCCATCCAAAGTTTTTGCCCCAAAGTTTTAAAAAGGGGGAGATACCAATTTTTCCATTCAGTCTTTAAACTTAAATTTCAACGGTAGAACCCGTTTTTTACCGGAGCCGAAACTAAAGCAAAAGGCAAGATACCCCCCTTTTTCATCTAGCCCCAAAAGACCAGTTTAGTATAAATTTTTGAACTTATTAAAACTTTTAATTTAAAATTTAATTTTTGGTATGATATTTTGGTTTTTTTCCCCATACCAGCCTTTATTCCCTTACAAGCATGACTAGTGTCAGATTATCATCAAAGGGGTCGGGGGTCGTGGGCTTTGGGGCCTGGGTTCAAGGGCTTCAACCTTTTAAAGTCTCAACTTTTATCCCCGTCACATAACTACTAAAAGACCCCCATAAATTATTTTCTTTTTTTTTTTTTAATTTTTTTTTTCTTTTCGGAAATGTTGTAGATAGATTTTGGGTTCTGGAAAATTTTTTTGGGGGGTACTTGGGGACTTTTTTTTGGTGGGGGGGGGGGGAGATAGTACCCACATTTTAAGGGGGCTTTGAAGGAAAACGTTTGTTTTGGGGTTTTGAAACCCCTTCCCGTTTGAATCCGGGTCGGCGTTCAGTTTAAATGCGATTTTTTTCCCGGGGATTCCTTGGCGATTTTTGGGGAAAAAATGGGGTTCGTGCTTTTTTCCCCTTCGGGGTTTGGTTCCTTTTACTATGTTTTTTCCGGGGGCTTTTTTCCCCCCCCTTTGGGTTGGGGCCCGACCCCGGGCCCCGGGCGCTTTTTTCCCCAAAACTTTGGCTGGTTTACCCAGCTTTTTGTTTGTCACATGGGTCCAAACCCCCGGGCAAACAAAAAAAAATGGGGTTTTCCTTTAATAAATAGCCCAAAATTTTTCCTTTTGGAAGGGAAAGGGTTTTTTTTGGAAGGGTAATTAACTTAAAAGGAGGTTTTTAAAAGTTAGAGGAAAAAATTCCCCCCCAAATTTTTCTTATGTTTCTTTTGTTTGGGTAATCAACCTCAAAGTTTGGGCTTTGCTTTCTTTATGTTCGATAATCAAAACCCCCCAACGCAACAAAACCCCCCCCCCTTAATATGCAAAATGGGGATGTTGCTGGTTTAGTTTCCCCGCAAGTCCAGGAAACCGGCAAATTGAGAGGAAAATTAAAAAATTGGACCAGAATTTCAAAGGGCTATGGGGAGAATTTATATACACCTTGGGGTTAAAAAACCCCCCTTTTTGGGGTTTAAAATAAAAGGGTGAAAAGAAAACTTTGGGGGAAATAATTTTTAAAAAAATACACAACAAAATTTTAGATTTTCGGGATAATTTTTTAAAAATTTATTTTGATTTTACGGGAAACTCCAGAAAGAGTTGCATTAACTCTCAGCAACGACCCAGACTTTGTCCAAAATTTCAATCCTTTTATGTCAACTTGGTGGAAAGTTCAGCCCCTTTGCCCACGAAGATTGATGATGGTATCAAAAAATTGAGTTTCAATGTTAATCGGGGTTTTTTACGTGTTTCGGGCCCGCCCTGAATTTAAAGTTGATTAGATTTGGAAAATTCAAAAGGGAATTTATCTAGTCTTGGGGTTAAAAAACAAAAAAAGACGACAATAAAACCAGTAGGAAAGCTGGGAAAAACAAACATCAGTCCCCCGGGGTAGTTGTTTTTATTTGCAAATTTGAATGTTCAGAGAATAAAACATGACTGAAGCGCTAGACGGCGTGATTTGTTTATCTGACTTGTAAATTAAGTTGGACAAAAGAAAAATTATATTCCCCGACTGGGGGATCTCATGTTTAGAATAAAAAAGGGCCACATTATATTCTGATTGTGGGCCCCCCGTTGGTGACAAAGAAGGACCACATTTTTATTCTGACTTTGGGCCCTAAGGGGACATACAGAAGGACCACATTATATTCTGGACTGGTGGATCTAATGTTAGAATACAGACAGGACCATTATACCTAATTTGGGGGAACCCCTTTTTTTGGACAAAAGACCAACCCTTTAATCTGGCCCGGGACCCCCTTTTGTTGGGGAACAGGGCAGGACCACATTATATCTCTGACTTGTGGATTTTATGTTGAGAAAAAGACAGGACCACATTGGCCAAACGGGCCGGTTGGGGCCCCTATAACAGGGGCCAACCCTTATATCTCTGACTTGTGGACCCCATGTTGGACATAAAACAGGACCACATTATATCTCCACCTTTTATTCCCTGTTGAGAATTTTTAAAAGGGAAAATTTATTTTGATTTTGGAATTGGGCAAGACAGAAATTTTTAATTTGATTTTGGGGCCTTTTTGTTGGAAAAGATAGGGGCCAAAATTTTTTTTGATTTAGGGCCCTTAAAGGGGATAACACACAACTGCGAACTTTGTAATTTACTCAGCTTTAGGTGGGGGAACTAGGGATTTAACCGTGTACAAACCCTTTGTGATTGATGACTAAATCAAGTAAACTCAAAACCGAAGATGAAGTGAATGAGATGACAGAAGTGAAATTCAGAAAACAAAACCGTACCTTCAAGTTGTGACCTTTATATCATAGTTACTTATTGCATTCTGGCAAAGAGTGTAGGGATCGAAGATAGAAGAGATCTCTGTCATAGATTCATTAACGTTTGTGAGGACAAGACATGCTACAGAGAAATGATTACCAACTTCAACACAGCCTTACTTATAATAGAAAAAAAAGGAAATAAAATGTGGGGTTTTTTCCGTGTGTCCAGCTTCATCGTTGTATCTCACCGTGAATCTGTATTAGGTGGCCATGCGAAACACGTAATAACAAAGTCCATCTATATTATGATTATTAGGTGGTCAGTAACTTTGATGAAACTTATGTTGCTGTCCAGTTTATTCCTTGTTCCACACAGTTTTGTCTCAGTTGGGATATTGGACGGCCAATGTTTATACCTTAATACGTCATAAGTTCTTCAGATATGGAATATGTAATCAACTTTTTCCAAATCGTTAACGTAAAATATCGTCTGCCCTTGCTGAAAGCTTCTACAGTCGCCGGTCCTTAGTCCGCAGATGGCGCATTGAGGCTATTCTTATAATTGCTGGACTGGGTCTTAAATGAATGGCTTTCTTATTCTTCTTCTTCTGATCGCTATTTTGATGATCATACCGTCAAACGCTTTTTTATGATGAATTCGACTGTTGTCTGAAGCTCATCTCTAGTGCCATGTAGTTTTGATGATTGTACCGTCAAACGCTTTTTTATGATGAATTCGACTGTTGTCTGAAGCTCATCTCTAGTGCCATGTAGTTTTGATGATTGTACCGTCAGACGCTTTTTTATGATGAATTCGACTGTTGTCTGAAGCTCATCTCTAGTGCCATGTAGTTTTGATGATTGTACCGTCAGACGCTTTTTTATGATGAATTCGACTGTTGTCTGGAGCTCATCTCTAGTGCCATGTAGTTTTGATGATTGTACCGTCAGACGCTTTTTTATGATGAATTCGACTGTTGTCTGGAGCTCATCTCTAGTGCCATGTAGTTTTGATGATCATACCGTCAGACGCTTTCTTATGATGAATTCGACTGTTGTCTGAAGCTCATCTCTAGTGCCATGTAGTTTTGATGATCATACCGTCAGACGCTTTTTTATGATGAATTCGACTGTTGTCTGAAGCTCATCTCTAGTGCCATGTAGTTTTGATGATCATACCGTCAGACGCTTTTTTATGATGAATTCGACTGTTGTCTGAAGCTCATCTCTAGTGCCATGTAGTTTTGAATGTAGTGTTGTGTTGTATGGCCAGCATCCGGGGAATGGTCTGAATGGGACTCTTTACATTTGTTGCAATTGTTATGTTTAATAATGTTTATAATTTCCTGGTAGGTCAACCTCCTCTTCTTCATCTCTCAACTCCCAACGGAGCACAGGTCTTCAACAAACTTCTTTCAGCTCGTTCTTTCTCTTGAGCGAAGGGGAGCATACAGGACAACTACTTCTAGTATGAGGATGGAGATTGAGGCCGTTACTGCTGCCCACCATTGGCTCTTTGGGACTTCCATTTACTGGGGCCGTTGTTGTATCTGACTCTCAGTTGATGCTTCACAAGATCCAGAAGGGCAGGTTTCGATATGAGTGGATGTCGTCTATAGAAGTTTCTAACCTCCAGCGGCTTACGTGGATATACTGTCCTGGGAATGCGGGTGTTTACGGTAATGGGAGAGCGGACAGGCTTGCATCAACAGCATCGATTGTTGGGGAGTTGAAGATGGATAAGGGGGATGTTTTTCGGTCTCTTCGCGACTGTCTGTTGGATGAGGACACTAAAATAGATGTTGAATCGATCAAGCGATTTAAGTAGTTTGGAGTTACCCGTTGTAGAACTGGATGCCTGAGGGACAGAGTGAGAGGTGTGTTTAATAAGCGAGCCACGGGAACCATCAGTATGCATACTCTTCGATATCTGTTGGGGAGACTGAGCACCTATAGGTCTGCCAGGAGCGCAATGACGTCAGTTTAGTAACCAATAACCAATAACCTCTCTTTTGCCATCTCTTCCAATTCTTTCCATGTTTTACCTATCATTTTAATATCAGTTCCCAGCTCTCTTCTCCAGGTATGCCTAGGCCTTCCCCTACTCCTCCTTCCCTGCGGGTTCTAAAACAGTGCCTGTCTTGCAATGCTTCCGGTCGGTCTTCTCAATGTATATCATATCCATCGCCAGCGTCTCTCCCTGAGCTCTTTCTCCCCTGGTATCTTAGCTCTTTCTCCACTGGTATCTTAGCTCTTTCTCCACTGGTATCTTAGCTCTTTCTCCACTGGTATCTTAGCTCTTTCTCCACTGGTATCTTAGCTCTTTCTCCACTGGTATCTAGTATCTGCTTAGTTCTTTCTCTACTGGTATCTAGTATCTGCTTAGTTCTTTCTCTGAGGTCAACTTCATTATGTTAAAAAGTAGGATTAAATTGTTCCAACATTAGCCTCTGAAACAAATATCAAATAAAATTTTAAAATGAAATGTGAGAATAAAAACGATATTGTAAATATACGAAACATGTACTATTGTTCTTTCTGAATTCTAACTGTGCCAGACATTTGGCAAGATTTGTAGAAATTGTTCAATAGAATTCTAGTAAGATAGCAACTAAGGAAGAATAGGAAATTAAGAGATGTCACTAGGGAAGCATAGCTTTGCAAGCGGAACGCCCCCCTGCCCTCATGGGATTTCGACGTGCACCCTAAGATGTCTTCCATCGTCTCATTATAATTTCCAAGTTTTGAATTAATGTGATAGGCACAGTCAAGCAGGTTGCTGGTGTCTGACTAGAGGTGTCGACCATTTGTTACAGAATGTGATTAGCTTCCGTTTTATGGACGTGTTTTCTCGAGGTTAGCGGACGCTGACAATTGTGATGCGGTTTCTGAGCCGATTGCGTAATGATACAGTGGCCTCTGCTCTTATTAGATTCTTAGAATCACACGCACATACACACACGCGCGCACACACAAGATTAATATCCCAGAATTTGTGAAGAAACATCTACTAGAAGAGAACAATACAAGCACAATGTGAAAGGGGGGATATGTAGAGAATAGATAGTATTTCTGGAAGAGATGCAGACAAACACGTGTGCGGACTGAATATTGGAATAATGCACAATAGCTTGTACAGTTAAATAAAGTAATATTTTAAAAATGTATACGGGCAAGAACATAAGAGCAAGAAAGGAAAATTACCACATGCGAAATGAAATGCTTGAGGAAAGCAGTAAATAAAACAAGAAGAGACCATATAAGAAATGAGGAAATTAGAAGAACAGTCGGAACAACACCTGCTTAGATTTATTGAAAAACAGAGACTCAAATGGTGTGGCCACTTGGTCAGAATGAACCCGAATACACCAGTTGCAAGAGCGTACAACCTGAAAATGGAATCATCAAGTGGAAGGGGCAGACCAAAAAAAAGATGGGTTGATGGAGTTACAGACATCTTAAAACTCCACAATACCACAGCATATCAAGCGACCGAGCGTGCATTATCTCGGAAACCGATCACCAGTTAAACCTGCTACGCATAACGACAAAAAAAGCAGAGAAGGACAAAATAAAGAAAGAAAGAGGGAAGAATGTGAGTTGAAAACTAGGAGTCTAATGAAATGTTAACACATTAACGAAACAAATAGTTATAGAGAAAAAGTAATAGTTATAGTATAAAAAGTAATAGTTATAGTATAAAAAAAGTAATAGTTATAGTATAAAAAAGTAATAGTTATAGTATAAAAAAAGTAATAGTTATAGTATAAAAAAAGTAATAGTTATAGTAGAAAAAAGTAATAGTTATATATAAAAGTAATAGTTATAGTATAAAAAGTAATAGTTATAGTATAAAAAAAGTAATAGTTATAGTATAAAAAAAGTAATAGTTATAGTATAAAAAAAGTAATAGTTATAGTATAAAAAAAGTAATAGTTATAGTATAAAAAAAGGTAATAGTTATAGTATAAAAAAGTAATAGTTATAGTATAAAAAAAAGTAATAGTTATAGTATAAAAAAATAAATAGTTATAGTAAAAAAAAGTAATAGTTATAGTTTAAAAAAGTAATAGTTATAGTAAAAAAAAGTAATAGTTATAGTATAAAAAAGTAATAGTTATAGTATAAAAAAAAGTAATAGTTATAGTATAAAAAAGTAATAGTTATAGTATAAAAAAAAGTAATAGTTATAGTATAAAAAAAAGTAATAGTTATAGTATTAAAAAAGTAATAGTTATAGTATAAAAAAAGTAATAGTTATAGTATAAAAAAAGTAATAGTTATAGAATAAAAAAAGTAATAGTTATAGTATAAAAAAGTAATAGTTATAGTATAAAAAAGTAATAGTTATAGTATAAAAAGTAAAGTTATAGTATAAAAAGTAATAGTTATAGTATAAAAAGTAATAGTTATAGTATAAAAAAGTAATAGTTATAGTATAAAAAAGTAATAGTTATAGTATTAAAAAAGTAATAGTTATAGTATAAAAAAAAGTAATAGTTATAGTATAAAAAAAGTAATAGTTATAGTATAAAAAAAGGTAATAGTTATAGTATAAAAAAGTAATAGTTATAGTATAAAAAAGTAATAGTTATAGTATAAAAAAAAGTAATAGTTATAGTATAAAAAAGTAATAGTTATAGTATAAAAAAAAGTAATAGTTATAGTATAAAAAAGTAATAGTTATAGTATAAAAAAAGTAATAGTTATAGTATAAAAAAAGGTAATAGTTATAGTATAAAAAAGTAATAGTTATAGTATAAAAAAAAGTAATAGTTATAGTATAAAAAAGTAATAGTTATAGTATAAAAAAGTAATAGTTATAGTATTAAAAAAAGTAATAGTTATAGTATAAAAAAAGTAATAGTTATAGTATAAAAAAACGTAATAGTTATAGTATTAAAAAAGTAATAGTTATAGTATAAAAAAGTAATAGTTATAGTATAAAAAAAAGTAATAGTTATAGTATTAAAAAAGTAATAGTTATAGTATAAAAAAGTAATAGTTATAGTATAAAAAAGTAATAGTTATAGTATAAAAAGTAATAGTTATAGTATAAAAAAAGTAATAGTTATAGTATAAAAAAGTAATAGTTATAGTATAAAAAAAGTAATAGTTATAGTATAAAAAAGTAATAGTTATAGTATTTAAAAAAGTAATAGTTATAGTATAAAAAAAAGTAATAGTTATAGTATTAAAAAAAGTAATAGTTATAGTATAAAAAAAAGTAATAGTTATAGTATAAAAAAGTAATAGTTATAGTATAAAAAAGTAATAGTTATAGTATAAAAAAGTAATAGTTATAGTATAAAAAAGTAATAGTTATAGTATAAAAAAAGTAATAGTTATAGTATAAAAAAAGTAATAGTTATAGTATAAAAAAGTAATAGTTATAGAATTAAAAAGTAATAGTTATAGTATAAAAATAATAGTTATAGTATAAAAAAGTAAGTAATAGTTATAGTATAAAAAGTAATAGTTATAGTATAAAAAAAGTAATAGTTATAGTATAAAAAAGTAATAGTTATAGTATAAAAAAGTAATAGTTATAGTATAAAAAAAGTAATAGTTATAGTATAAAAAAAGTAATAGTTATAGTATAAAAAAAGGTAATAGTTATAGTATAAAAAGCAATAGTTATAGTATAAAAAGTAATAGTTATAGTATAAAAAAAGTAATAGTTATAGTATAAAAAAGTAATAGTTATAGTATTTAAAAAAGTAATAGTTATAGTATAAAAAAAGTAATAGTTATAGTATAAAAAAGTAATAGTTATAGTATTAAAAAAAGTAATAGTTATAGTATAAAAAAAGTAATAGTTATAGTATAAAAAAAGGTAATAGTTATAGTATAAAAAAGTAATAGTTATAGTATTAAAAAAGTAATAGTTATAGTATAAAAAAAGTAATAGTTATAGTATAAAAAAAGGTAATAGTTATAGTATAAAAAAGTAATAGTTATAGTATAAAAAAGTAATGGTTATAGTATAAAAAAAGTAATAATTATAGTATAAAAAAGTAATAGTTATAGTATAAAAAAGTAATAGTTATAGTATAAAAAAGTAATAGTTATAGTATAAAAAAAGTAATAGTTATAGTATAAAAAAAGGTAATAGTTATAGTATAAAAAGTAAGTTATAGTATTAAAAAGTAATCGTTATAGTATAAAAAAGTAATAGTTATAGTATAAAAAAGTAATAGTTATAGTATAAAAAAAAGTAATAGTTATAGTATAAAAAAGTAATAGTTATAGTATAAAAAAGTAATAGTTATAGTATAAAAAAAAGTAATAGTTATAGTATAAAAAAGTAATAGTTATAGTATAAAAAAGTAATAGTTATAGTATAAAAAAGTAATAGTTATAGTATAAAAAAAGTAATAGTTATAGTATAAAAAAGTAATAGTTATAGTATAAAAAGTAATAGTTATAGTATAAAAAAAGTAATAGTTATAGTATAAAAAAACGTAATAGTTATAGTATTAAAAAAGTAATAGTTATAGTATAAAAAAGTAATAGTTATAGTATAAAAAAAGTAATAGTTATAGTATAAAAAAGTAATAGTTATAGTATAAAAAAGTAATAGTTATAGTATAAAAAAAGTAATAGTTATAGTATAAAAAAGTAATAGTTATAGTATAAAAAAGTAATAGTTATAGTATAAAAAAGTAATAGTTATAGTATTAAAAAAAGTAATAGTTATAGTATAAAAAAAAGTAATAGTTATAGTATAAAAAAGTAATAGTTATAGTATAAAAAAAAGTAATAGTTATAGTATAAAAAAGTAATAGTTATAGTATAAAAAAAGTAATAGTTATAGTATAAAAAAAGGTAATAGTTATAGTATAAAAAAGTAATAGTTATAGTATAAAAAAAAGTAATAGTTATAGTATAAAAAAGTAATAGTTATAGTATAAAAAAAAGTAATAGTTATAGTATAAAAAAGTAATAGTTATAGTATTAAAAAAAGTAATAGTTATAGTATAAAAAAGTAATAGTTATAGTATAAAAAAGTAATAGTTATAGTATAAAAAAAAGTAATAGTTATAGTATAAAAAAGTAATAGTTATAGTATAAAAAAGTAATAGTTATAGTATAAAAAAGTAATAGTTATAGTATTAAAAAAGTAATAGTTATAGTATTAAAAAAGTAATAGTTATAGTATAAAAAAGTAATAGTTATAGTATAAAAAAAAGTAATAGTTATAGTATAAAAAAGTAATAGTTATAGTATAAAAAAGTAATAGTTATAGTATTAAAAAAAGTAATAGTTAT
The DNA here is from genome assembly GCA_020796225.1 of Arion vulgaris. Taxonomy (NCBI): domain Eukaryota; kingdom Metazoa; phylum Mollusca; class Gastropoda; order Stylommatophora; family Arionidae; genus Arion; species Arion vulgaris. The sequence goes on along the minus strand of CM036762.1, from coordinate 62,364,678 downwards.
AGTATAAAAAAGTAATAGTTATAGTATAAAAAAAAGTAATAGTTATAGTATAAAAAAGTAATAGTTATAGTATAAAAAAGTAATAGTTATAGTATAAAAAAAGTAATAGTTATAGTATAAAAAAAGTAATAGTTATAGTATTATAGTCGTTCTTGATTGGGTTCGAATGCCGTTCCACTCACGAGTGCAGTTTTTCAGGATATACCTAAAACTTGTTGCAGGAGCTACGGGGTTCATGTTTCATGCAATACTCTCGGCAGGTGACATTGACGATGTACCGAGATGCACCAAACAGTATGGGGAAAACCAGATGTAATCAAGTCAATCCTCTTTGTGTAGAACCTATTAGTCATGTTTGTTCCCTGTGGAATATAAGTCTACAACTGTAGTTGTCTATGAATAATACATGATCTAAGAGGGAATGAAGAAGAAGAAGTAGAATCAGTTTATAAATATCAAGCAGATTGAAGGCTATTTTGAAGATATTGCTCTCATAAGGTGATCGTTCATAAAACAACAGCTGTGAGAGAATCTTTCATGGCAATAGAAAGATTAATTTATCTAATTTATTGATTGTTTTATCTGATTTATTGATTGTTTTATCTGATTTATTGATTGTTTTATCTGATTTATTGATTGTTTTATCTGATTTATTGATTGTTTTATCAGTTACATTGATTGATTAATCAGCGTTATTGACAGATAAAGTAATTTGTGAAGATGAACAAATTCTCTGCCTTGGGGAAAAAGTCAGCTGAAACTTGACAGCCTCTATCCTTTGTCTTAGCACGTGAGAACTACATAAATGATATTAGTCACTTCTCTGATCAGTTGAAGTATTTAACATATGTGTTCACTGTGAGGATGTTTCCCTTCATAGAATATCAGGGTGAAGATTACCTCACAATTCCTCGATGTTGATGTAGTAACGTGGAAACAGTACCGTTATTACAGTCAATAAAACTCATCGAATTACAAGAAACAACAATTCTCAAAATAAAAGCTATTGATATTTCTTTCTGCAAAAAATTTTTTTTATATTTGTTTCTACCGGTCAGTACCATAACATTAAATATTTGGTACTCAGAAAGAAAAATGGCACTTATTACAGGACTTTTTAAACGCTGTCAACTTGTTGGGCTTTTTTAGAAATGAAGTTTGTTGAAGTCGAGACTACGTGCGTAAATAATGTTTACTCCATTGTAGTATTCGTTATTGGTTACTGAACTGACTTCACAGCATTCCAGGCAGACTTATAGGTGCTCAGTCTCCCCAACAGATGTCGAAGGGTATGCATACTGATGGTTCCTGTAGCTAGCTGATTAAACACACTTCTCTCTCTGTCCCTCAACAACCAGCTCTACTTTGTACAACGTGTCCTTACAACCCGTAAATTGCTCTATTGATTCAACGTCAATTGTAGTGTCCTCATTTAAACAGTAGGTCGCCAAGAGACCGAAGAGTATCCCCCTTATCCATCCTAAACTCCCTAATAATCAATGCTTTTGATGCAAGCATGTCCGTTCTCTCGTTGACCCAAACACCCGGATGACCAGAACAGTAGATCCACGTGAGTCGCTGGAGGTTGGAAACCTCTACAGACGATACCCACTCATACCAGAACTTGTTAAGACTATCAATATCTCATGATAACAAATATTATCAAGCAAATGTTATCTTCTTCTTCTTCTTTGTGTTCGTTCTTTACGACCAATTTTAATCACGCTTTGTGATATGTTTGATCTTTGCCAAGAACGTGTATACGTTGCACATTGGTTTGGTAGGCCCCTAAACGCATAGACTTCACACATTTAGGATATGTGCATCCGATTTCAGCCAAACCTCCTTAGTCGCCTCTTACGACATGCGTGGTAGGTAACAGTGGTTCTATTCTTTACACCTCAAATTTGGGCCCGGTAACCACTCGGGCGGCACATGTTATCAAACAAATGTTATCAAGCACATGTTATCAAGCACATGTTATCAAGCACATGTTATCAAGCACATTGCCGAGGAAACATAAGCAAAGTCTTCTCAATAGTACCAACTAAGTTAGAATATACTAACTTGTATAATTCCAATTTACTTTTCACTTGTAATATTGTAATAACACATTCAGTAATATTTTCATTCTGAAATTCTCTCTCTAGTTTATATATCAACAAAGTCGCATGTTTCTTTGTCTGCATTCAATATTTTATCTTTTTATATTTGAACTTTTTTGTTTATTACAACTGTTGCACTGCGCATGTTGAAGAGACATGCGCAGTGAACAATCAGCTAGACGAGCAAATGTCTATATGAACTGTGCTGAGCTCATGAGATGTGGATTTACAGATCATTTTCTTGTATTTAGTTATCTTATGTTATGTTATCTTATGTTATGTTATGCGATTCGATGGCATGGCACATTGTGCATTCCCATGCGTGATCTGTCCTCCGCCGCAGCAGCCATCCCAAAGTCGACATGAGAAGTTGATTAGTATATCTTCTCTCTCTCTATCTACCGCAAAGATGACACTGTTTAGCATTTTCAAAGTTAACACCAAATTCTCGCACTCGTTCCAGTGTCTGAGACTCGACCATGTCCCATAAATATTTAGCTGTATTTAGTAGAGGCAGTTTGGTCACAGTAAAAGACATAACACTGTTGAAACCATCTTGAACAGGAACATAGAAGGCAGGATAGCAAGGGGAAGGCAGGAATACAAATAGGAGATGAACATCGGAAGATGACAAACATAAGTCTGGCAGAATTTACCGACAGGGCAAGGCAAAGAACTTGTTGGAGAGCTGTTACAGCCAAGATGGAATAAGTCGAACAGTTTTCTGCCATTGTCAACAGGCGGAACCAACACCGGAGCACGTAATGCAAGACTGTCCTCTCCTTTGTGAGCTGAGAGGCAACATGTGGCCACACTCAGTTGACCTAAAAACTAAGCTGTGGGGAAACCTGACAGACCTGAAGCTGACTGCCCAGTTTGTGGTCCAGTAAACTGAGTGACGACCAGAGATCGCTGAAGTAATAAACCTGACAGACCTGAAGCTGACTGCCCAGTTTGTGGTCCACAGTAAACTAAGTGCATGACCAGAGATCGCTGAAGAAGAAGAAGCCAAGATTCGATGAGGAGACGGCACATCAATTGATTGATTGGTGCATTTCATGAATACAAAAACAGAGAAATGATGGAAAATTAAGAATGAAAAGAAAATTACTAAAAGATATCAAAAACGTGCAAATTAGTTGTTGGTTTTTTGCTACATACAGACATGAGAAAGAGACTGGAAATGTGAGCAATTGAGAAATAGAACGAAAACCCAGGAAATAGGAAGACGTCAAGACAAACAAAAATAGTACGAAATGTGTAACAATAACAAAATACATGATGATTTGGAGATCTACTGTGTAGCCGATCTTTAATCTGAAGTTTGTATTAAAAATGTTAACTTTATAAGTAAGACGACATGCAATTCTTCTTCTTTCTTATTTTGTCGTCACAATGCTACCGGATTGTTGCCCAGTGTCGTCACACTGCTACCTGGTTGTTAACCAGTGTTGTCACACTGCTACCGGGTTGTTGCCCAGTGTTCTCACACTGCTACCGGGTTGTTGCCCAGTGTTGTCCCACTGCTACCAGGTTGTTGCCCAGTGTCGTGGTTTTCTGTTTTGTCTTGCGCTGTTCTGGTGGCTTGGGTGATTGTTATTTTTGCTCTTTGAGAGGATTCTGCTATGCCATCTAACCATCTTTTTCGTGCTCTTCCTCGCGTCTTCTTTCCCGATGTTCTGTTGTAGAAGACTTTGTATACTGTGGAGTTTGGATGCATTCTTATTAAGTGGCCAAACCACTTCATTCTTTGTTTCTCTATGTAATTCAAGCACGGTTTTGTGTCAACTTTCTATCTTATGCTGATGTTGGTGATTCTGTCTTTTCTGGTGTTGTTGGTAACTTTTCGCAGGCAGCGCATTTCACATGTAGTTATTTTTGTGACTGCGCTTTGCTCATTGTCCATGTTTGGCTCTGGTAACACAAAGTAGGTATGAAATTGCTGTTGATCATCTGTTGTTTAGCTGTCAGTGAAATTTTTGGTTCCTTAACATTGGGGCTAGCAGGTAGGTTACAGCATTTGCTTTTTGAACTCTATCCTCTATCTCTCTATCTAGTCTTCCGTCTTCTGTGAATATGCTTTCTGAGTATTTGAATTCTTTCACCTGGTTTATTGTAGTGCCATTGACATGGATGTCTAGTTTATTATGTTTTCTTCCCATATTCATTATTTCTGTTTTAGTGTTGTTAATTTTCATGTCACGATTTATACAATTTTGGTTTAGGGTGTCAATGACTTCATTAATTCATTTAAAGAAACAAAAATCTCACAGAAAAAGTGTTGAAACATTGCAAGGGAGATAAGCGATTAAATAGTAGTTTGTTTACTAAATCATTTCTACCATTCCTTACTTTCGTTCGCTTCAAATAATGTCTATACATTCAATGTTGTCTCTTTTATACACTTCACTCTTTGGTAATTCACACACAGAGCTCCGTGCAGTTCTCTTTATAGTGTTGTTTTACTTGGCCAGTGATTTTTCCTCAGTGTATCATATTCACGGCAGTCTTGAAGTATATGCACTTCGTGTCTGCTGTCTTGGGTGCCCTTCCACATGGCTGATGCGGGTTTCTCTCAGCTATGCGGGTTTCTCTTGTGTTGTTACAGCGCCACAGATCGCCAAATGTGACGCTGTAATAACACAAGAGGAACCCGCATAGTTGAGAATCATCGTGAAGTTGTCGCACAGAGAAAGCGAGCTGCGCGGAAAGACAGAACACACATATCTGACCTTGATCATGTATGTCCCACCTGTGGTAGGGGATTGTGTACTAGGATTGGACTCTACAGTCACCTCCACATACCAGAGAGGTGCAGTAGCACACGTCTGAGACTGTTGTCATCATCGCTTACTATGGACAACTATTATTACACATGGCTGAACTGTTGATATTTATATTTTTGATACATGTGGTTGCAGAGTCGATTGTGTCCAGTTTTGAGGCGCAGAATAACAACTTGTTCTAATCCGATTATATTTAGGTAGTCGTCATGTGTTGATATTTGTGATTTTCTGATTGACTTCATTAGCATTGTTCCTTTGTAGACCTAACAATTTAACCTGGGTTAACTAATTAAATTGTTATTGTTTTCCTCAATTCTGAACACGTCACCTTTCATTGATCAATATCACGTGGTAAACAATCACGTGTCACACAATCACGTGAGGGATGTATTTTTAACTGGGGATTGTCCGACTACGACTGATCACGGGTTTGCTATTTTCTTTGTTGTTATCTTCAGTATATCACCGGTAGACAGAACAATACCAGTCATATATTTTATTCTACAGCTAAACTTAATTATAAACTTTCAAAATGATGTGTGGAGGAGTAAACCAATCTAAAGATGCTACAGATGAAATCCAAGACTTGGTAGAGAAGGTAAGAACAAAATATGTCCTGTTTTTTTTTTTAAATGGTATGATTTTTGTATCGTTATTTTATTATGATAGTTGGTTCTATGCGTCATTATTGAATACATCACTGCATTTAAATACTATTGAACGTATTAAGTCGTGTTATATATGAAGAATGAAAGCTTCGATAGCATCATGATATTGAAGTTAGCAACCTCATAGTCACGTATTTCCAGTATCAAATTCCAGAATTGTCAGGTCGACCCACCCTCGATAATTGGAGTTTACCAGAGAAATACTAGGAAGTAAAGACTACCGGCTTCATGTTGACTACTTCATCCATCAAGTTGGTCATCCAGCTGTTGGTCAAAGAAAGATACAGGCCTAACACAATATTCATCACTATACCTTCTGATATGAAAGTCCTGCTATTCCTTATACTTATAATATTTGTTTGAATATTTAGTTCAGTGTGATATTAAAGAAACAAGTGGACACATCCCTTCCTCGGACCTCACTGAGTCACTGCTGCAGGACTCGGGACTGCTTCACTTCATGACAATATGAAACATATATAAGCTATTATGTAATATTTAATATGTACGTAGACACATTATACAGATAATCATAATGACTATGTTTAAATATCTTACATGAAATGTTAATTTTCACCAAGTTCATGGAAACAGCTCATCTCTTTGAGGGCCAGACACTCCATCCCCCTTCAGGGGACCACACACAAGAGGGAGAAGCCAACCCAGTACTCAAAAAAGTATGTGTTGGACGGAGAGATGCAGATACCACAGCTTAGGCTGAAAACTACTGCGCATTGCGTTCTCCGAACGGCATCTTGCTATAGCTAACAGAAAAATGAGAACAAACAAAGCAGAAAATCTGTTTAGATTTCTGAGCAGTAGAAACTGAAGAAGAAGAAAAACCCACCATCCAGTATCAAACTGGTTTAGACCGCATCAGACAATCCATTTTTTTGGAGGTCATCCTACTATCTACAACAAATGGACACATCTGGTTGATGTCAGTCATCTCTTCAATCTGACCTCTGGAAGCCACATCCACCTTACTACAATTGAATTGCCCGGACTCTCAGAATGACATATTTATGTGACTATATTTTGAAACTATGTATTTGATATTATCATGTCACCTCTTGTTATCACACTCTCTCTCTGTGCTTCAGGTCCGTTCTCAACTGGAAGCAAAAGTTGGCAAAAGTTTTCCAAAATACAAGGCAATCTCGTACATCTCACAAATAGTTGCTGGCACAAACTTCTTCGTCAAGGTATTTTTTATTGAGTTTTATTTTCATATTTCTGAACAGCAGTCATGATTTTAACTCATTATGTACTAACTGCTGCAGGGTGCGCCAAGATTATCTATTAAAATAAACCAACTGCCATACACTGCACCAAGAATTGTTTCATGTAAAATTAGTGCTAAATTTGCATCAAGGCTATCTATTTCTACATCGTGGTCCGATAGAGAGTTTGGTCAAATGTATTCATTTATAAAAATTTTAAGCTGGAAAATGTGAACAAAAAGTGATTTGGCTGCATCATGTTTTTCAATTTTGTAGTGAATGTGTTCAATCTTGTCTAGGTGTCGCTGATAGCGAAGTTAATAACCCTCTACGGTAGTGAACACAGGCTGGGGAAATTTCAGGATTCAAAGCCAGCTTGGGCCAAAAATTCTTGGTATGCTTACGGTATGCAGTTGAACCACAGGAGACTTGGGAGTCTAAATTACACACACTTCAAAAGTTGAAGCAAAGCTAGCCTGAGTGATAAGGAAAGCCAACATTCATACAAAATTCAATCAGAGGCACTCTGGCTACTGAATTTGTACAGGTGAAAAAAACCCAGCAGGAATGAGGGTCTGTCTAGATAAGAATACAGTGAATCCTTGGGCAAAGTTTAACATAGAACTACTGCATTTTACAACAACTAAATGGGGGTTGAATTATTTTTGTTGGTTAACTTTTTCACTCCACATGGACATAAACAAATTAATTTCTGCTTTTCTTACGTTTTTAAAATGAAATTTGATGCATAAGTAATTTTGTATCTAAATTAATTTACTTCTATACCCAATGCCTCTAATGGCATGCGACATTCTTGTCCAACCCACCTCCATTTCCGTCTGTTAATGGTGGTCTCCAATAATGCACAGTTTGTTGTTTTGAAAGCTCATAATTTGATATCGTAGTTGGCCAGATTCTTCTTTAACATTTATTTTAGAATGTCTCCAACTTGTGTAGGATGTTGTTGGTCATTTTCCAGCACTCACTAATGTATAATAATATTTTGGCATTCCAGATTTTGTTGTGCATGGCAAAAATTTGACTTGCCATTTCCAATGATGATTTTTTTCTGAACAACCATTGGTGATATTATATTTCCCATGTATACAAAATCTTAACCTTCCTGGCAAATAGCCAATATCAGATAATGTCTTCTTCGTTGACCTAAAAGCACTTGAACTCTTGCCCTTTGACCCTCAATTTGATATAGTATTTATGTTGTACATAACATTAAAGAGCTGTGTTTTCTGACCACTAGAATTAACAATATGTGTGTTTAGTACCACATCTACTGACTTATACTGTTGTATGGTGTCAGATGTGATTGCCACAAGGGAGGCCATCAGAGCTGACAAATGTCCAGCCTACATGAATAAACGTTATACCATTGCTTCGGACCTGATGAAACTCTTGATGTGCATTTAACTTTGTTAACTATGACAATTTTGCTTCTAACTATGTAAACAGCTTTTCAAACTCTCACAGAGGGCATGCTCAGAAGAAACTCACTTGGAAAAATAAAGTGAGAAAGTAAGCTGTGCCAGAAATCGTGGCTAAGAATCTTGAAAGAATGAAAACTTTATGAAAATCTAGGTAGAAAAATTTGTTATCCCAGAAAGACAGCTTTTCCAGACAAACACACAACTAACTGCTACCTTGCAAGTAGTTCAAGTAGGATTAAGTGGTCGACTAGCAGCTCCAAGCATATCCTTGTTAAATGGTCGGCTAGCAGCTCCAGGCATATCCTTGTTAAATGGTCGGCTAGCAGCTCCAGGCATATCCTTGTTAAATGGTCGGCTAGCAGCTCCAGGCATATCCTTGTTAAAGTACTGCTGGCTCCTTTTACTTGCTTTGTTTGACTGGTACCCTTACTTGTTTGCTTCTTCTTCTTGAACGCTCCACATTGACCACTTGTTAAACCATTTTGAAGACCACGTGTACTCAGTTGCACTACAGTAGACCAGCACATCCATTTCTGCACACTTTTATTTACTAGGTAGCTTCCTATTCCCCTACCTCAGTCACCTCTTACGAAATGCCTTGTAGGTCACAGTGTTACTATCTTTGGCCCCACAACATACAGAGCGACTTGTTTGCTAACTCTGCAAGTCAAGGTCTCCTCAGTTACAACAGTCGGATGAAGATAACCTGTAGGATTATGTGTCTCTATTGATTGCAAACTCTCGAACAGACGACTTGTTTGCTAACTCTGCAAGTCAGGGTCTCCTCAGTTACAACAGTCGGATGAAGATAACCTGTAGGTCATTGTGTTCTATTTTGCAAACCTACAGACGACTTGTTTGCTAACTCTGCAAGTCAGGGTCTCCTCAGTTACAACAGTCGGATGAAGATAACCTGTAGGATTATGTGTCTCTATTGATTGCAAACTCTCGAACAGACGACTTGTTTGCTAACTCTGCAAGTCAGGGTCTCCTCAGTTACAACAGTCGGATGAAGATAACCTGTAGGATTGTGTGTCTCTATTGATTGCAAACTCTCTAACAACTTAAGAAGCTATATGTTTATTTTAATCTGTCAACTTTAGTCAACTTCTCCATATTTTTCTTGTTATATGTCCCTGACATGTTTTTATTTTTTCCATTCTAGATCCAAACTGATGAAAATGAATACACCCATGTGCGGATTTTTCGCTCTCTCCCAACTCCAGATAGTGAGTTCACAGTTCACAGTCATCAAACAGGAAAGTCTAAAGAAGATGCAGTGACATATTTCTAAGATGTCTGTCGTCAGACAACTGTTTCAATATAACATTATTATAAAATGTAACGATTGTTTTTATTCTACACAAAAAATATCAAACTCAAATAATCCAAGTTTCTCTTGTTGTATGTAACTTACTACTAACAAATATTTACAAATAAAATATTTTTATTCAGTTTTCTTTTAAATACTCTCATTAACTTTTGATATTGTATGTCTTAGAATGTTATCTACTAAATGTTTGTATTCTTTGGAACTCTTAAGTGTTGCATTTATTAAGTTGATTTCAATTTATCATTAAGATATATGAACTGTTTTCTTAATATCTGGATAATGTGGTAAGATTTGTTCTAATTAAGCATAGAACAAGCAGGGAGGAACGTTAAAGATAACCAATTAGACGAATGTGTAACTACTGCATGCAAGCTGGATTCTAGTAATAGAAGATCATGTTTGTTTCCTGGTGTAACCCTTACAGAGAAACTGTGTCAGTTCTCTGAGACATTAAGCTGCTGAAAAGAACCAAGTACCTTATGGGAGTACACCTCGAGGGCATCGACATCAATTGTTATACTTTTCAAACATTTTGTGAGATGTGATCCTTAATGATCAAATACAGTATCATTAGTTGCTTGTTCTCAAAATGTACTTGCTCGTCCATCTTTTTAATTTGTTTTAGTTGGAAATTATTTAAATTGTTTTGTTTGATTTAATTTGTCATAAAATGTTGAAATAAATAAACTTCCAATTAACAGAATAATACAAGGGTTTCAATAAATAAACAAATTTATTACTTTGATTGATTTTACTGAAAAGTAGAATTGGATCAAGATAACTGTTGTCTTATATTAACTTGTGTAGTCATAGATGTAACTGTTGTATTATAGTTAACTGGCATGAGAGTTGGCCATATTAATTGGTAGTCAATAAATAGGAGTATTATTATAAACTTGGTTTCATTAGGTCTACGTCTAAACAACATTCAAGTTTAGTTCAATCAAGTTTCATAACGTTCTAAACAAGGTTTGCCATAACAGTTCTATCAGGTTTGCATAACAGTTCTAAATCAGGTTTGACCTAAGTTCATGTTCTATAAATTAAGCATCAGATTTGTCAACTTCGTTAGAATGTTCAAATGACTGTCAACTATGACATGTCAATGAATAACATGTCTAATATGAAGATGTAATGGTGAACATTCAACTAAAACATGTATGAATGAATATGTCAACTGAATGAACATTCAACTGAATGAACTTCAACAGAATGAACATACAATAATGAACATGTCACTATAACATGTCAACATAATGAACATTCAACAATGAACATTCAACAAATGACTTCAACTGATACATGTCAACAAATGAACATGCACTGAATGACATGACTTGCAATCCACACTTGAACACAAATGCAACATGTCAACTGACATGTCAACTAGAATGAACACTTCAACTAATGACACAACATGAACATGTCAATATAACAACTATGAACATGTCATCGAACACAACAATTAACCACTTCATCATAGACACACATTTAACCACTTCATCAAGAACACCCACTTAACCACTTCATCATAGACACCACTTAACCACCTTCATCATAGACACACCACTTAACCACTTCATCATAGACACACCCACTTAACCACTTCATCATAGACACACCCACTTAACCACTTCATCATAGAACACCCACTTAACCACTTCATCATAGACACACCCACTTAACCACTTCATCATAGACACACCCACTTAACCACTTCATCATAGACACACCCACTTAACCACTTCATCATAGACACACCCACTTCAACCACTTCTTCATCATAGAACACCCACTTAACCACTTCATCATAGACACACCCACTTAACCACTTCATCATAGACACACCCACTTAACCACTTCATCATATACACACCCACTTAACCACTTCATCATAGACACACCCACTTAACCACTTCATCATAGACACACCCACTTAACCACTTCATCATAGACACACCCACTTAACCACTTCATCATAGACACACCCACTTAACCACTTCATCATAGACACACCCACTTAACCACTTCATCATAGACACCCACTTAACCACTTCATCATAGAACCCTTAACATTCATCTGAGACACCATAACACTTCATCATTAGCATCTACTATCCTTTTCATCATAGACACACCCATTAACCACTTCATCATGAGACACACCCTTAACCACTTCATCATAGACACACCCACTTAACCACTTCATCATAGACACACCCACTTAACCACTTCATCATAGACACACCCACGTAACCACTTCATCATAGACACACCCACTTAACCACTTCATCATAGACACACCCACTTAACCACTTCATCATAGACACACCCACTTAACCACTTCATCATAGACACCCACTTAACCACTTCATCATAGACACACCCACTTAACCACTTCATCATAGACACCCACTTAACCACTTCATCATAGACACCACCTTCTTAACCACTTCATCATAGACACCCACTTAACCACTTCATCATAGACACACCACTCTAACCACTTCATCATAGCACACCACTTAACCACTTCATCATAGACACACCCACTTAACCACTTCATCATAGACACCCACTTAACCACTTCATCATAGACACACCCACTTAACCACTTCATCATAGAGACCCACTTAACCACTTCATCATAGACACCCACTTAACCACTTCATCATAGAGACCCACTTAACCACTTCATCATAGACACACCCACTTAACCACTTCATCATAGAGACCCACTTAACCACTTCATCATAGAGACCCCCTAATATTTTCTTGCATGGTCAAGTCGGGGCTAGTGGTCATGTTATTTTTGTGGTCTACTATCTTCTTTGTTCTCTTTGATGTCCACTTGAATTTGTTCACAGAAAACAGTGGTCAGTTTCAGGTTGTCAAGATCTTCAGAGTTTGTCCAGCAGTAACACAAGTGACTCTTATGCCTTTTTAACCCTGAGAGGACATAGGCTCTCAGCCAACCCATGTCAAGTCTTCCTATCTTTAGCTATCTCCTGCAGCTTCTTCTAACTCTTCTTTATATTGTTAATCTCTGCCTCCAACTCTTCTTTATATTGTTAATCTCTGCCTCTACTTCTTCTTTATATTGTTAATCTCTGCTCACTTCTTCTTTTGTTAATCTGCCTCCAACTCTTCTTTATATTGTTAATCTCTGCCTCCAACTCTTCTTTGTATTGTTAATCTCTGCCTCCACTTCTTCTTTATATTGTTAATCTCTGCCTCCACTTCTTCTTTATATTGTTAATCTCTGCCTCCAACTCTTCTTTATATTGTTAATCTCTGCCTCCAACTCTTCTTTATATTGTTAATCTGTGCCTCCACTTCTTCTTTATATTGTTAATCTCTGCCTCCACTTCTTCTTTATATTGTTAATCTCTGCCTCCAACTCTTCTTTATATTGTTAATCTCTGCCTCCACTTCTTCTTTATATTGTTAATCTCTGCCTCCACTTCTTCTTTATATTGTTAATCTCTGCCTCCACTTCTTCTTTATATTGTTAATCTCTGCCTCCAGATCTTCTTTATATTGTTAATCTCTGCCTCCATTCTTTTTATATTGTTAATCTCTGCCTCCACTTCTTCTTTATATTGTTAATCTCTGCCTCCATCTTCTTTATATTGTTAATCTCTGCCTCCAACTCTTCTTTATATTGTTAATTCCTAGCCTCCACTTCTTCTTTATATTGTTAATCTCTGCCTCCAGATCTTCTTTATATTGTTAATCTCTGCCTCCAGATCTTCTTTATATTGTTAATCTCTGCCTCCAGATCTTCTTTATATTGTTAATCTCTGCCTCCAGATCTTCTTATCCATGTATTTCTAGGTTTCCCTCTCTTTTGGTGTCCCTGTGAGTTCCATGAAAGGGCCAGTATTGTTATATTCCCTCGATGTTCTCAAGGTGTGGCTTTTCCAGCATATTTCTTCATCGCTTGGAAACACAAGTGTTGCCGTTTAATTACTTGCTTCTCATACATTGGACATATGTTTGATAAATGTTTCAGTTATCATTTTGTCAGTAGTCAACATAATAACACCAAAAATATGCAGGTAGCAGAGTTGTCCAATACGCTGTTCAAACGTTTTTTTATAACATTACATTCTACATCTGTCACCTTATGTGTAGTTTTTCTCTTTGAGGTAAGGCAGTGTAGATGACCAGCCAGTGCTTCCATGTGTAGTGGACAGAAGAATGAACTCTGAAGGATATGAGATGTTACCTGTGATATCTAAACTAGTTTGATACAGAACAAATAATAGATCTTCTTCAATGGTCTAGCAGCTCTTGCCCAAATAGTAGACCAAATGATGATGTTTTCAAAGGAGTACTGGGTGATGCGACAGTTTGTGCTGATGCTTCCAATGAAATATCCCAGATATCTAATGACTGAATCATTAAGCAAGAGTTCAGATATGATTTAAACATTGGGAAGAAATTCTAGAGAAGCAGATCAACCTGCTGTCTCACAATCGGGAGATGATAAGATATGGGAGACAATACAGACAGAGACTACAGTCAGGTCTCCTGAAGATGAAGTGTATCCGCTAGGACAGTGTGAGTTACGGTACACGTGCAGATACAAGGATATCGACATGCAATGGTCAGATTTGTGATCATGGACTTATCCCTATAAACTACAACCAGGTAGGAGACAAAACAGAAGTCTGTTGTCTTTTTACTGATGATAAGTCTGCATATCCCTGATAGCAAGAGAATATTGTACTGACAGCAATGTTGTCTATAGGAAAACCGAATGTATGATATAACAAGTTTACGGCTTCTACAGTAAACAATTTACGATTCGTCAAATTGTAATATTCATATTAATACACTGATTCCTATTAATAATCTACAAACATTTTTTTTTCCGATCCAGAAGCACTTGAGCTTTCGGCTCGGTGCCACGGACACCGTAAATCTGGAGAACCTGTGACTTTTCTGCCAGCCTGCGGAATTGAACCTCACTCACAGACAACTTGTCACCTGTCGTCCAACGCGCTACGAACACGCTGGACAGACGAGCCTACAAACATATAAATATCTGTGCGTGTCAAGGGACATAATTAGGTGAATGTAAAACTTATTTAGCATCAATTCAACGGTTATTCCCCTTTGACCTATGTGTGACGATTCGATTTCCAACCAGCACATGGTAGTGGACCTCAGAGGCGGCGAAAAACAATTTATGAAGCAAACACAAAATGCTTGTTCTATAAATCTCTTCTTATCCTGACTGTGAGACAAAACAAGATTAGAGAGAATAAGACGTGGTAGTAGATGGGAAGCAACTTATCTACAAGAATGAAGATGTGCCTATACAGCACCACACGAAGCTAGACACATGCTTCATAGTTCATAAGTACGGTTCCAACTTCACTGCAACGGGTCACCCCATAATTGCTCTGTTCCTGTGCCAATGAAAATCACACGAAATGCTAACAACTGTGAAATGTTTCCTGTGTGAACTAATTCCAGAATGAAACAGCTTGCATGCTTGTAGAGTTCGTCCTCATTACCTTCTTCTTCAATTATCGACTCATCTATATTCTACGTAGGGTTCGTTCATCAAATAAATCATCCTGAGCAGAATTTTCTCACCTTAACAGTACTTTAGAATTTCTCTCTCTCATTGATCAGATGTCCTACCTCTGCAGCCGTCATTCTGAAATCAAATGTTACATCCTAAATCCATCTTCTCCATGGTCTGCCCGGATGCATTCTCTCACTATTCTGATCTTTGTTTTCCTATGAGTTGCATTCCATACTGTTCTTTTTGTTAAATTGTCTTGGAAGGTAGTCTGGCATTGCTTTCCTTCCTGGCAGTAATCATAGGGGTCCATGACCATAGCCAGTGCCAGATTATCTCTGTCGAAGAAGTAGCAAGTGCCAGTGCCAGATTATCTCTGTCGCAGAAGTAGCAAGTGCTACGGGTCCCGCGTTTCTAGAGGCCCCGCGCCTAGAGCAGAAAATGTTTAGTTTGTAAAATAACGGTTTAAATATTTTTACGGGGCCTACATTTTCAGATATTGAGGCCAAATCCTGACTGAAGAATATCAGCAACAAACTTCAAGACGACGCAAGCGAAATGCTAAGTACGACGATTTCAGCGGCTCTACTACGCTCGATGATAGAAAATCAAACACCCAAACAAAAATTTGAAAGTCAGGTGTTTATTATCATAATTGATAATGTACTGTCTGACTTAGCTAAACGCATGGGAGCATACCATAGAGTGACTGGTGTATTTGGAATACTTCGGCAGGTAAAATCTCTTACAGCAGAGAGATCTTGAAAAGAACTCCAAATATTGTCAGCTCTTACCAAGAGGATTTGGAAGAAAGCTAGGCGACGAACTTATGCAGTTCGCTGAATTTCTGAAAACTAATGTAGCTGCTGCTATTAACAACGAAAAGCTTGAGACTCTTGAACTGCAATTTTATAAACTTATAATGGAAAATTCATTAGAGTCGTGTTTCCCAAATGTAGAAATAGTCTTACGAATTTACTTGTGTTTAATGATTACTAACTGCAGCGGAGAACGTTCTTTTTCGATATTAAAGCGTATAAAAAGTGAGTTATGGAACATGATGGAACAAGATCGTCTAAATAACCTCACCTTAATGAACATTGAATGTAATTTACTTAGAGAAATTGATTTGTCTAGTATTATCTCTAAATTTGCTCACATTAAATCGAGACAAGTTTGTTTGTAAAAGTTGTGTTTTATTTTATGATCATACAAAACCTAGAGCCTCTTGGTAACATTTGTTACAGGCCCCGCCTGCACTGGCTTAATCTGGCACTGTCCGTAGCCATTGTTTCTATTATAGAGATACATAGACCACCTACCGTTTGAGCTTTGAGACCACTGACACTGTGGGCTGCTTGTGTACACTCATCCACCACCTGCTCCGATGGCTTCATGTTACACTGCGGAGGAGGTATGGGAGGTGGCTAAACGAGTACTCAACTTGCCCAAGGGTGTCCCTGAGACTAGCGAAGGAAAGAGGCGTATTACATCTCATTCGATAAAGGTTTACCTCTACCTGCATAGTTTATTCTTAGTATGGTATAGTAGATATATTTTATCTCTTTTATAACAAAAATTCACCACAACCATCATCTTTCATTTTTTATCATAGAGGGACAAAACAATCAATTATCAACATTCATGGTGACATCTTGTATAATGTAACAACTAACTTTCCATTTATGGTAACATCTTGTATAATGCAACAAACTAACTTTCCATTTATGGTGACATCTTGTATAATGCAACAACTAAACTTTCCATTTATGGGAACATCTTGTATAATGCAACAACAAACTTTCCATTTATGGGAACATCTTGTATAATGCAACAACAAACTTTCCATTTATGGTGACATCTTGTATAATGCAACAACTAACTTTCCATTTATGGTGACATCTTGTATAATGCAACAACTAAACTTTCCATTTATGGGAACATCTTGTATAATGCAACAACTAACTTTCCATTTATGGTGACATCTTGTATAATGCAACAACTAAACTTTCCATTTATGGGAACATCTTGTATAATGCAACAACTAACTTTCCATTTATGGGAACATCTTGTATAATGCAACAAACTAAACCTTCCATTTATGGTGACATCTTGTATAATGCAACAACAAACTTTCCATTTATGGTGACATCTTGTATAATGCAACAAACAAACTTTCCATTTATGGGAACATCTTGTATAATGCAACAAACTAACTTTCCATTTATGGTAACATCTTGTATAATGCAACAAACAAACTTTCCATTTATGGGAACATCTTGTATAATGCAACAAACTAACTTTCCATTTATGGTGACATCTTGTATAATGCAACAACTAAACTTTCCATTTATGGGAACATCTTGTATAATGCAACAACTAAACTTTCCATTTATGGGAACATCTTGAAATAATGCAACAAACAAACTTTCCATTTATGGGAACATCTTGTATAATGCAACAACTAACTTTCCATTTATGGTAACATCTTGTATAATGCAACAACTAACTTTCCATTTATGGTGACATCTTGTATAATGCAACAACTAAACTTTCCATTTATGGTGACATCTTGTATAATGCAACAACTAAACTTTCCATTTATGGTGACATCTTGTATAATGCAACAAACAAACTTTCCATTTATGGTGACATCTTGTATAATGCAACAACTAAACTTTCCATTTATGGGAACATCTTGTATAATGCAGCAACTAACTTTCCATTTATGGTGACATCTTGTATAATGCAACAACTAACTTTCCATTTATGGGAACATCTTGTATAATGCAACAACTAACTTTCCATTTATGGTGACATCTTGTATAATGCAACAACTAACTTTCCATTTATGGGAACATCTTGTATAATGCAACAAACAAACTTTCCATTTATGGTGACATCTTGTATAATGCAACAACTAACTTTCCATTTATGGGAACATCTTGTATAATGCAACAACTAACTTTCCATTTATGGTGACATCTTGTATAATGTAACAACTAACTTTCCATTTATGGTAACATCTTGTATAATGCAACAAACTAACTTTCCATTTATGGGAACATCTTGTATAATGCAACAACTAAACTTTCCATTTATGGTGACATCTTGTATAATGCAACAACTAACTTTCCATTTATGGTGACATCTTGTATAATGTAACAACTAACTTTCCATTTATGGTGACATCTTGTATAATGCAACAACTAACTTTCCATTTATGGTGACATCTTGTATAATGCAACAACTAACTTTCCATTTATGGGAACATCTTGTATAATGCAACAAACAAACTTTCCATTTATGGGAACATCTTGTATAATGCAACAAC
The DNA here is from genome assembly GCA_020796225.1 of Arion vulgaris. Classification (NCBI taxonomy): domain Eukaryota; kingdom Metazoa; phylum Mollusca; class Gastropoda; order Stylommatophora; family Arionidae; genus Arion; species Arion vulgaris. Next base: position 62,346,248 of record CM036762.1, on the reverse strand, counting down.
TAACTTTCCATTTATGGTGACATCTTGTATAATGCAACAACTAACTTTCCATTTATGGTGACATCTTGTATAATGCAACAACTAAACTTTCCATTTATGGTGACATCTTGTATAATGCAACAACTAACTTTCCATTTATGGTAACATCTTGTATAATGCAACAAACAAACTTTCCATTTATGGTGACATCTTGTATAATGCAACAACTAAACTTTCCATTTATGGGAACATCTTGTATAATGCAACAACTAACTTTCCATTTATGGGAACATCTTGTATAATGCAACAACAAACTTTCCATTTATGGTGACATCTTGTATAATGCAACAACTAACTTTCCATTTATGGGAACGTCTTGTATAATGCAACAACTAACTTTCCATTTATGGTGACATCTTGTATAATGCAACAACTAAACTTTCCATTTATGGTGACATCTTGTATAATGCAACAACTAACTTTCCATTTATGGGAACGTCTTGTATAATGCAACAACTAAACTTTCCATTTATGGTGACATCTTGTATAATGCAACAAACTAACTTTCCATTTATGGGAACATCTTGTATAATGCAACAACTAAACTTTCCATTTATGGGAACATCTTGTATAATGCAACAAACAAACTTTCCATTTATGGTGACATCTTGTATAATGCAACAACTAACTTTCCATTTATGGTGACATCTTGTATAATGCAACAACTAACTTTCCATTTATGGTGACATCTTGTATAATGCAACAAACAAACTTTCCATTTATGGGAACATCTTGTATAATGCAACAACTAAACTTTCCATTTATGGTGACATCTTGTATAATGCAACAAACTAACTTTCCATTTATGGTGACATCTTGTATAATGCAACAACTAAACTTTCCATTTATGGTGACATCTTGTATAATGCAACAACTAAACTTTCCATTTATGGTGGCATCTTGTATAATGCAGCAACTAAACTTTCCATTTATGGGAATATCTTGTATAATGCAACAACTAACTTTCCATTTATGGGAACATCTTGTATAATGCAACAACTAACTTTCCATTTATGGTGGCATCTTGTATAATGCAGCAACTAAACTTTCCATTTATGGGAACATCTTGTATAATGCAGCAACTAAACTTTCCATTTATGGGAACATCTTGTATAATGCAACAACTAAACTTTCCATTTATGGTGACATCTTGTATAATGCAACAAACTAATTTTCCATTTATGGGAACATCTTGTATAATGCAACAACTAACTTTCCATTTATGGTGACATCTTGTATAATGCAACAAACTAACTTTCCATTTATGGGAACATCTTGTATAATGCAACAACTAAACTTTCCATTTATGGTGACATCTTGTATAATGCAACAACTAAACTTTCCATTTATGGTGACATCTTGTATAATGCAACAACTAAACTTTCCATTTATGGTGACATCTTGTATAATGCAACAAACTAATTTTCCATTTATGGGAACATCTTGTATAATGCAACAACTAACTTTCCATTTATGGTGACATCTTGTATAATGCAACAAACAAACTTTCCATTTATGGTGACATCTTGTATAATGCAACAACTAACTTTCCATTTATGGTGACATCTTGTATAATGCAACAACTAAACTTTCCATTTATGGTGACATCTTGTATAATGCAACAACTAACTTTCCATTTATGGTGACATCTTGTATAATGCAACAACTAAACTTTCCATTTATGGTGACATCTTGTATAATGCAGCAACTAACTTTCCATTTATGGTGACATCTTGTATAATGCAACAACTAACTTTCCATTTATGGGAACATCTTGTATAATGCAACAACTAACTTTCCATTTATGGTGACATCTTGTATAATGCAACAACTAACTTTCCATTTATGGTGACATCTTGTATAATGCAACAACTAAACTTTCCATTTATGGGAACATCTTGCATAATGCAGCAACTAACTTTCCATTTATGGTGACATCTTGTATAATGCAACAACTAACTTTCCATTTATGGTGACATCTTGTATAATGCAACAACTAAACTTTCCATTTATGGGAACATCTTGTATAATGCAACAACTAACTTTCCATTTATGGTAACATCTTGTATAATGCAGCAACTAAACTTTCCATTTATGGTAACATCTTGTATAATGCAACAACTAAACTTTCCATTTATGGTAACATCTTGTATAATGCAACAACTAACTTTCCATTTATGGGAACATCTTGTATAATGCAACAACTAACTTTCCATTTATGGGAACATCTTGTATAATGCAACAACTAAACTTTCCATTTATGGGAACATCTTGTATAATGCAACAACTAACTTTCCATTTATGGTGACATCTTGTATAATGCAACAACTAACTTTCCATTTATGGGAACATCTTGTATAATGCAACAACTAACTTTCCATTTATGGTGACATCTTGTATAATGCAACAACTAAACTTTCCATTTATGGTGACATCTTGTATAATGCAGCAACTAAACTTTCCATTTAGGGTGGCATCTTGTATAATGCAACAAACAAACTTTCCATTTATGGGAACATCTTGTATAATGCAACAACTAAACTTTCCATTTATGGGAACATCTTGTATAATGCAACAACTAAACTTTCCATTTATGGTGACATCTTGTATAATGCAACAACTAACTTTCCATTTATGGTGACATCTTGTATAATGCAACAACTAACTTTCCATTTATGGGAACATCTTGTATAATGCAACAACTAACTTTCCATTTATGGTGACATCTTGTATAATGCAACAACTAAACTTTCCATTTATGGTGACATCTTGTATAATGCAACAACTAACTTTCCATTTATGGTGACATCTTGTATAATGCAACAACTAACTTTCCATTTATGGTGACATCTTGTATAATGCAACAACTAACTTTCCATTTATGGCGACATCTTGTATAATGCAACAACTAAACTTTCCATTTATGGTAACATCTTGTATAATGCAACAACTAAACTTTCCATTTATGACGACATCTTGTATAATGCAACAACTAAACTTTCCATTTATGGGAACATCTTGTATAATGCAACAACTAAACTTTCCATTTATGGGAACATCTTGTATAATGCAACAACTAAACTTTCCATTTATGGTGACATCTTGTATAATGCAACAACTAAACTTTCCATTTATGGTGACATCTTGTATAATGCAACAACTAAACTTTCCATTTATGGTGACATCTTGTATAATGCAACAACTAACTTTCCATTTATGGGAACATCTTGTATAATGCAACAAACTAACTTTCCATTTATGGTGACATCTTGTATAATGCAACAACTAAACTTTCCATTTATGGTGACATCTTGTATAATGCAGCAACTAAACTTTCCATTTATGGTGACATCTTGTATAATGCAGCAACTAAACTTTCCATTTATGGTGACATCTTGTATAATGCAACAACTAAACTTTCCATTTATGGTGACATCTTGTATAATGCAACAACTAAACTTTCCATTTATGGGAACATCTTGTATAATGCAACAACTAACTTTCCATTTATGGTGACATCTTGTATAATGCAACAACTAACTTTCCATTTATGGGAACATCTTGTATAATGCAACAACTAAACTTTCCATTTATGGGAACATCTTGTATAATGCAACAACTAAACTTTCCATTTATGGTGACATCTTGTATAATGCAACAACTAACTTTCCATTTATGGTGGCATCTTGCATAATGCAACAAACAAACTCTCTCTGGCTATAATATAAACATCAAAGAACGTATCCCATCCACTTCAACTTCTATTTCATTGTAGTGTTCATGCTATCTTGATTGTTTCGTGAACACAGTTCATTGTTGCTTGATTTTGATTCGACCAGGAAATTTTCTTCACACAGCATACATAAATAGATGACGTGTTTATCTAATTCCAACATTTGATGTGTTTGTATCTAATCTCAAATCTCGATATGTTTATATCTAATCTTCAACATTTGTATTCATGAGACAACCATTGTTATATAGAGATGTTACACAATATACACATGACAGACATCAATATATGATGATAAGTTTAGTCTGACCTCGAGCGAGCTCATTGTATTGTTACAGCTATTTATATATAGAACATGTACATGTTGGTCAAAGATATGGTTCTTCCATCTCAGGTTTTTCGTCTCTCGTCAACAGATTCTCAGGTATTTCCAAATATCGATAGTTTATCATTAGCTGTTTGCCATGTTACTTTAGTTGTCTTGTACACATAAACTTCTGTTTCTTTAGTTGTCTTGTACACATAAACTTCTGTTACTTTAGTTGTCTTGTACACATAAACTTCTGTTACTTTAGTTGTCTTGTACACATAAACTTCTGTTACTTTAGTTGTCTTGTACACATAAACTTCTGTTACTTTAGTTGTCTTGTACACATAAACTTCTGTTACTTTAGTTGTCTGTACCATAAACTTGTTACTTTATTGTCTGTACACATAAAACTTCTAGTTACTTTAGTTGTCATGTACACATAAACTTCTGTTACTTTAGTTGTCATGTACACATAAACTTCTGTTACTTTAGTTGTTCTGTACACATAAACTTCTGTTACTTTAGTTGTCACTACACATAAACTTCTGTTACTTTAGTTGTCACGTCACATAAACTTCTTCTTTAGTTGTCATGTACACATAAACTTCTTAATACTTTAGTTGTCATGTACACATAGGAAGAAATAACTAAAAATAGTATGGGAACTGATAGGAAGAAATAAGTCACCCGAGTGGTTTCCGGGGCCCAAATTTGGGGTGTAAAGAATAGAACCACTGTTACCTGCCACGCATGTCATAAGAGGCGACAAAGAAGGAGGCTTGGATGAAATCGGATGCACGTGTCCGCTAGGGAATGCTAACCCGAAACAAATGTTTGCAGAAAACGGATACACCAGACCATAAGGAGCATAACATGGTGTAACGGTCCCTTCTCAATGTGGAATGCGATAATGGATTCTACGGTCGCCAATCTGCCTCGTAGTTTTAGCCACGCAGTAAGAATGTCAGACGGGTGGACATCACAAGGGTGGCCAAAACTTACTGCGGGAAGAGGTCGGCACAAACGGGAAGCAGAAATCATAGGAATTATATCCTACAGAACTGCCCCAGTTAGCAGACTTGAGAAGAAAGAGGTGGCCCACTTACACTAGCGTCCAAAACAAACTGTATGGCGTGGCTGATAATCTGAGGCAGACGGCTGCCTTTAATAGAGAATCCGAAATCCCAATCTGACAGTGTAAAGGAACGCGAGAAGAAAGGAAGAAGAAGGAAGAAATAACTAAAAACTGTATAGGAACTGATTGCAAGGTACTTGATTCTCGCTACAAATGTACTCAGTTTACAAATGTACTCGGTTTACAAATGTACTCGGTTTACAAATGTACTCAGTTTACAAATGTACTCAGTTTACAAATGTACTCAGTTTACAAATGTACTCGGTTTACAAATGTACTCGGTTTACAAATGTACTCGGTTTACAAATGTACTCGGTTTACAAATGTACTCAGTTTACAAATGTACTCAGTTTACAAATGTACTCGGTTTACAATTCTCAGTTTATCAAATGTAATCAGTTCTACATATGTACGAGTTACAAATGTAGTCACGTTTCAAGTGTAACCGCTTTACAAAATTACTTCGGAAAATGTACTCGGTTTACAAATGTACTCGGTTTACAAATGTACTCAGTTTACAAATGTACTCAGTTTACTTCCTCGTCAAGCTATCGGGATAATTTTCGTGAGATCGAGTTCCTAGTCATATCGGAGACGGACGATAAAACGTAGGTCCCGTGTTCAAGTTGGGAAAGCCGCTGGCTGGACAAAATTCATTCGGAAAAAAATGTTTTCAATAAAATTGCTATAAAACATTGTTACCATCTTCTATATGACATCAGAGACACCCTCGTCGATGGTGTGCAGTTTGTACACTGCCGCTGAGATCTTCCTGTGTAAGAAAGAGAATGAAGCACACATGGTTACTCACCGACGTGTTTCTTCTATGAACGCACCGTATCGACCACTTGTCAACCACTCTGTGTGATCTGATAATAACAGGGATTGTACACTGTGCCAGTTATGCGCCTACAAGTAGTCCAACACATCCGATTTCTACCCTCCTTTTTATTTACTAGGGTAGCATCCCTAGGGCCTACATCAGTCACCTCTTATGACATGCATTGTAGGTTGCAGTGGTACTATTATTTGCTTCCTTGCGGGCCCCGGCTACCACACGGGCGATCCAGTGCAATGATGATGGTTTCATCAATCAATCAAACCAAAAACAAACATTCAAATAACCTACTCAATCTGACAGAACTAAGGTTGCGCGGCGGCAGCACAACTCACTTCCTACACAGCATAACTAAACAAGTGTTAGAGTCGAGTTTTCGTGTTGTCTAATTGCCATTTTCCATGGCTGCACCTTTTGACTTCGTGTATATTTCACACTTTTATTTTTCTCAAATAACCGGGACAAAAGGACTAACTGACCAGGACTAACTTACTGATGTGGTAAGCCTAACTATACTCATAAATATTGTATGGAATTGGGTTACTAATGTGTAATCTTGATTCATGTAGGCAACTTATCTCTCATTGTGTACTTCTGAGCATGAGCAATTGATTGCAGTAGAGAATAAGAGGATGCATTGTGCCTTCACATCTGCCAATGTACACATGTTACATCCAGCTTATTAATCATCATTCGATTTATATGTTCAATAACACGCATTGATTATAACTTGCAAGCAACGTCCGCCACGCATTCAACAGTTCGTTGTGTCGATCGCGAAGCAACATCTGGTTAACGTTATTAAGTTCTGATATCTATTACCAATAAACCTGGACAGAATCAACATTCCCCGACGACTGTCCTCTCTTATATTGCCAGGTAATACTTGACAATTATTCATTTCGTTAATGGACATAAGCTTCCCGTTTCACATTCTCTAAATCGAATGTCAAAATGTGTACTGGTGAAACATTTTTCTTATTTTTCAGTTATTACTTAATTATTGTGAGTAAATATGTTCTTCTTCATCTGCGCTCGCTCGCTATGAATTCATGTGTAGCAATGGCACTTTATGTGGAGTTTCGGACTGATTTATTTAGTGAATGCCTGCTTACCGTTTTATGGGTATCGCTCGCCATAAAGGCGGGGTTTTCCGACTTCAGAGCTACTTGAAGTTTAGATCCTCAAGTGTGATCTGAGTAAATATGTTAAACATGAACAGGTTAGAATAAGCTGTCATTCTGCACTCCAAAACAGAATTGACTCTGCAGCCACATGTATGCAGAATTGAAGATTGGCAATTAAGTCATGTGCACACGCGCCCTAGACTGCAGAGCCCCTACTTCAAGACTGCCCAGAATATTATGTACTGAGGTAAACTCCTGACTGACCGAGTCAAGCAACACTTTAAAGACAACTACAAGGATCTTTATTTGAGCTACAAAGGGCAGTGAAGTTTATACAAGAGACCATGTTTGAAAATGGAGATAAAAATGGGAGACAATAAATATTTCGGACGTATAAAACGACATGACTCTATTGAGAGGATCACACTGAGGGGCATGATAACGGGCAGACAAAGGACAGGAAGACCAAGTAGAAGGTACGAGCTGCATTTCATAGACAAGTTGAGGATGACTGCAGCAGACATCTTACAGAGAACAGGGAGGCATTTAGAGATGTTGTCATTTGTAGTCATGTTCCGACAGTGACAAGCTCTAGATGATGATGAGCTGCAGTATCTTCTTCTTCAATGATCCAGCTACACTTGAACTCTTGCCCTTCGTCCCAATGCTATGTAGTGGTATCTGCATGTGTTTGTAAGTTGTTCTTTTGTTCCGTATAATGTGTTCCATTTATCTGGCCTTGGAGGAAGGTGGATCTTCCTGACCTCATCTAGTTCTTGGCACCTGAAGAGTTGGTGGTGAACGGTTTCATGATGATGTGCACACAGTTGGCACTCTGGAGTGTGTTGTGGTTGAATTCTGTTCATGTGATTTGTAAGTGTTATATGTTGGGTTTGGGGTCTAAAAATGATTCTCTGAAGAAATGCACTTAATCACGAGAGTAATAACTGCTCAAGTTAGATAAATATTCCAGAATAGTTGTGATAAATGAAGATTTCATCTGATTACACATAATACATCAGACCTGAATATTTTACGCTCAACAAGCTAAAGTTAGGAACTTTTAATATGGACATAATTCTGTAGAGAGAGGCTGTGAACAATGACTTGTTTTCTTCAAGTATTCACGTTGAGATTGGAAAGTATACATTGAATCAAACAAATTCTCAGAAACTAATTTTTAAATATTTTATACAATTAAAAAAATGTATCTCTACCTTTGTAATATGTTTTAACTCTTTATATACGCCGCGTCACATTGTGTGGTAGATGATCATTGTGCTGAAAAACGCGTGTGACATTTTATGTAATGCATTTTATGCTGGTCTACTTGAGGTTAATTTATCTTGATACATTTGTCATGTATTTTATTTTTAATATAAACAAAACTAATGAATGATTCTATGAGAACTGATAATTATATTATTTACTGTTGACATCATAGTTTTGCTAGAATTTTAATTGTATTTTGTAAAACATTTCTTCAAAGACAGAATCTTGTTACTGTAGTTGCTAACTGAATGTGACTTTATTTCTTATGCAGGATTTCGTATGTACTGTGAAACTAACTGACAAATGATCACATTTGGATTTCTATGTGACCTTGTGCGTTGCTCTGCCCAGAACTAGAATCTATCAATTCAAGTATCATTGTGAACAATGGTTAATATTTTAGGTACACACTTTGCTCAACAGCTTCCAGTTTACAGAATATTTAAACGATAAAGGCCGGTACTAAGTGATGCGTTTCATTTCACGCTCAGGTCGAATCATATTTCAAACGGATCATCCAGGGCTCACATCTTCTAGCGGTAGACAGTTTATCGTTGAAAGGTTCGTTCTCAGTTTTATACATGAATATTTACTTATAAAATGTGTATTATTTCATGAAAATATATATAACATTTTATATAATTTTATTATTTCATGAAAATATATATAACATTTTATATAATTTTATTATTTCATGAAAATATATATAACATTTTATATAATTTTATTATTTCATGAAAATATATATAACATTTTATATAATTTTATTATTTCATGAAAATATATATAACATTTTATATAATTTTATTATTTCATGAAAATATATATATAACATTTTATATAATTTTATTATTTCATGAAAATATATATAACATTTTATATAATTTTATTATTTCATGAAAATATATATAACATTTTATATAATTTTATTATTTCATGAAAATATATATAACATTTTATATAATTTTATTATTTCATGAAAATATATATAACATTTTATATAATTTTATTATTTCATGAAAATATATATAACATTTTATATAATTTTATTATTTCATGAAAATATATATAACATTTTATATAATTTTATTATTTCATGAAAATATATATAACATTTTATATAATTTTATTATTTCATGAAAATATATATAACATTTTATATAATTTTATTATTTCATGAAAATATATATAACATTTTATATAATTTTATTATTTCATGAAAATATATATAACATTTTATATAATTTTATTATTTCATGAAAATATATATAACATTTTATATAATTTTATTATTTCATGAAAATATATATAACATTTTATATAATTTTATTATTTCATGAAAATATATATAACATTTTATATAATTTTATTATTTCATGAAAATATATATAACATTTTATATAATTTTATTATTTCATGAAAATATACATAACATTTTATATAATTTTATTATTTCATGAAAATATATATATAACATTTGATATAATTTTATTATTTCATGTCTTGTTTATATTTATTTTTATTTGATGGTGTATTTTATAAGCTGGCATATGTGCTCCATACTGTTGTGGTACGACTTGTTTGCCTTTATGATCACTAGAGCTATGTCGACCAGAACCTTGGGCTCATGGTAGGCCCAGTCATACGAAACAAGATGGGATAAAAAAAATTAGACAAAGTTAACAAAACATTTTACTTGGTTTATGGAAAGGGGGGTTGAGTTAAGTCTAACAAACCAAACTTGGAGCAACAAATTATTCTGGCAGCAACTGCAACTGACATTAAGACAAAATACAGGAGCATTTCAAAAATTAAAACTCAGACAGGAATTATGTCATGTCTGCTGTCTTCAACAATCGTCCTCTTTGTTATAAACTGAATTATGATGGTATAACACTCACTGGATTTGCTAAACACGCAAACATTCACTCTTGCATGCATGCTCAGCGACTGTATGAACATGATACAGAAGATCATGACCGGTTATATACGAAAGCAGTGAACATGATATAGAAGATCATGACCGGTTATATACGAAAGCAGTGGATGCCACAATACACTCAACTTTATCTTTGTTCCAGGTCATTCTGGGCTGAAGGGCAGTGAGAGAGTGGATGCACTGGCCAGCATTGCTGCGTTCGAGAACGGTGCTTCTGGGCTGAAGGGCAGTGAGAGAGTGGATGCACTGGCCAGCATTGCTGCGTTCGAGAACGGTGCTTCTGGGCTGAAGGGCAGTGAGAGAGTGGATGCACTGGCCAGCATTGCTGCGTTCGAGAACGGTGCTTCTGGGCTGAAGGGCAGTGAGAGAGTGGATGCACTGGCCAGCATTTCTGCGTTCGAGAACGGTGCTTGTATGGACACAAGCGAGATCATCAATGATCTAAGAGAAAACATACGCTCTGAAGATTTCAGTGAAGAAGATAAAGGGTATTCTCTATCTCGGTTGTGTAAGTTATGTATACCGATAGGTTGCGGGAAAACCACGAGAGAAACCTCAGTAGATACATAAACCAACCGCCCGAGTGGTTACCGGGGTCCAAATTTGGGATGTAAAGAATAGAACCACTGTTATTTGCCACGCATGTCGTAAGAGGCGACTAAGTAGGTTTAGCTGAAATCGGATGCACATAACCTAAACATGTAGAAGTCTATGGGTTTAGGGGCCTACCAAACCAATGTGCAACATATACACGTTCTTGGTAAAGATCAAACATATCACAAAGAGTGATTAAAATTGGTCGTAAACAACGAACACAAAGAAGAAGAAGCAGAAGACATCAATCAACATATAACAGGAGTTATAACAGGAGTTATTAGTTTAAAGTTCAAACAAAGGGAAGTAATCAATGATCTAAACACAATGACATACATGCTTGAGTGGAGATGGGAGTAATTATGAACACGTCGCGATGAAGATGATATTATAATATACAATAAACTGGATAATGTACAATAAACTGGATAATGTACAATAAACTGGATAATGAGTTAGAGATGTCTGCTACTATCATCATCAATAACCGTTCTTGTGGTTATAAACTTCATGATGAGACCAACATAGATAGACCCACAGATGATGCAGAAAGAGAAATAAATGAGAGGGGGACTGACATCAATGAGAACCTCTGACAGGGGGGGCCGACATTAATGAGAATCTCTGACTGGGGGACATACATCAATGAGAACCTCTGACAGGGGGACATACATCAATGAGAACCTCTGACAGGGGGACATACATCAATGAGAACCTCTGACAGGGGGACATACATCAATGAGAACCTCTGACAGGGGGACTGACATCAATGAGAACCTCTGACTGGGGGGACCGACATCAATGAGAACCTCAGGGGGACATACATCAATGAGAACCTCAGGGGGACATACATCAATGAAAACCTCTGACAGGGGGGACTGACATCAATGAGAACATCTGACTGGGGGGACCGACATCAATGAGAACCTCAGGGGGACATACATCAATGAGAACCTCAGGGGGACATACATCAATGAGAACCTCTGACAGGGGGGACTGACATCAATGAAAACCTCTGACAGGGGGGACTGACATCAATGAGAACCTCTGACAGGGGGACTGACATCAACGAGAACCTCAGGGGACATACATCAATGAGAACCTCTGACAGGGGGACTGACATCAATGAGAACTTCTGACTGGGGAACTGACATCAATGAGAACCTCTGACAGGGGGACATACATCAATGAGAACCTCAGGGGACATACATCAATGAGAACCTCTGACAGGGGACTGACATCAATGAGAACCTCTGACAGGGGGACTGACATCAATGAGAACCTCTGACAGGGAGGACTGACATCAATGAGAACCTCTGACAGGGGGGACTGACATCAATGAGAACCTCTGACAGGGGGACTGACATCAACGAGAACCTCAGGGGACATACATCAATGAGAACCTCTGACAGGGGGACTGACATCAATGAGAACTTCTGACTGGGGGACTGACATCAATGAGAACCTCTGACAGGGGGACATACATCAATGAGAACCTCAGGGGACATACATCAATGAGAACCTCTGACAGGGGACTGACATCAATGAGAACCTCTGACTGGGGGACTGACATCAATGAGAACCTCTGACAGGGGGACATACATCAATGAGAACCTCAGGGACATACATCAATGAGAACCTCTGACAGGGGGACTGACATCAATGAGAACCTCTGACAGGGGGACTGACATCAATGAGAAACTCTGACAGGGGACTGACATCAATGAGAACCTCTGACAGGGGGACATACATCAATGAGAACCTCTGACAGGGGGACTGACATCAATGAGAACCTCTGGGGGACATACATCAATGAGAACCTCTGACAGGGGGGACTGACATCAATGAGAACCTCTGACTGGGGGGACCGACATCAATGAGAACCTCAGGGGGACATACATCAATGAGAACCTCAGGGGGACATACATCAATGAGAACCTCTGACAGGGGGGACTGACATCAATGAAAACCTCTGACAGGGGGGACTGACATCAATGAGAACCTCTGACAGGGGGACTGACATCAATGAGAACCTCTGACAGGGGGACTGACATCAATGAGAACCTCTGACAGGGGGACATACATCAATGAGAACCTCTGACAGGGGGACTGACATCAATGAGAACCTCTGGGGACATACATCAATGAGAACCTCTGACAGGGGGACTGACATCAATGAGAACCTCTGACTGGGGGGACCGACATCAATGAGAACCTCAGGGGGACATACATCAATGAGAACCTCTGACAGGGGGGACTGACATCAATGAGAACCTCTGACAGGGAGGACCGACATCAATGAGAACCTCTGACTGGGGGGGCCGACATTAATGAGAATCTCTGACTGGGGGGACTGACATCAATGAGAACCTCTGACAGGGGGGACATACATCAATGAGAACCACTGACAGGGGGGACTGACATCAATGAGAACCTCTGACTGGGGGGACTGACATCAATGAGAACCTCTGACAGGGGGGACATACATCAATGAGAACCTCAGGGGGACATACATCAATGAGAACCTCTGACAGGGGGGACTGACATCAATGAGAACCTCTGACAGGGGGACTGACATCAATGAGAACCTCTGACAGGGGGACTGACATCAATGAGAACCTCTGACAGGGGGACATACATCAATGAGAACCTCTGACAGGGGGACTGACATCAATGAGAACCTCTGGGGGACATACATCAATGAGAACCTCTGACAGGGGGACTGACATCAATGAGAACCTCTGACTGGGGGGACCGACATCAATGAGAACCTCAGGGGGACATACATCAATGAGAACCTCAGGGGGACATACATCAATGAGAACCTCTGACAGGGGGGACTGACATCAATGAAAACCTCTGACAGGGGGGACTGACATCAATGAGAACCTCTGACAGGGGGACTGACATCAATGAGAACCTCTGACAGGGGACTGACATCAATGAGAACCTCTGACAGGGGGACATACATCAATGAGAACCTCTGACAGGGGGACTGACATCAATGAGAACCTCTGGGGACATACATCAATGAGAACCTCTGACAGGGGACTGACATCAATGAGAACCTCTGACTGGGGGACCGACATCAATGAGAACCTCAGGGGGACATACATCAATGAGAACCTCAGGGGGACATACATCAATGAGAACCTCTGACAGGGGGGACTGACATCAATGAAAACCTCTGACAGGGGGGACTGACATCAATGAGAACCTCTGACAGGGGGACTGACATCAATGAGAACCTCTGACAGGGGGACTGACATCAATGAGAACCTCTGACAGGGGGACTGACATCAATGAGAACCTCAGGGGACATACATCAATGAGAACCTCTGACAGGGGGACTGACATCAATGAGAACCTCTGACAGGGAGGACCGACATCAATGAGAACCTCTGACTGGGGGGGCCGACATTAATGAGAATCTCTGACTGGGGGGACTGACATCAATGAGAACCTCTGACATGGGGTCTCTGTGGCTAAGTTGTTAAGCCCTTTGCCTTGTGAGTCGAAGGTCGTGGGTTCGAATCCGGGCCGCGCCGTTCTGCTCACGAGTGCAATTTTGTCTAGAGACCACTAGAATTGTTGCTGGAGCTACGGAGTTCGTGCTTTGTGCAATACTCTCGGCAGGTGGCATACCATTTCTGCGGAGAGGGACCGAGCCATATGGGGTAAAACGCAGTGCAATGATGTCAATCCTTCGGCTGTAAAATCCCTTGAAACCTGCTCTTGTGAATATCTGATGTTGTCATCTAGGACATTAAGAGAGTAGAACGAGATCTTTGTGAGTGTATAACACTATCACTACAGAACAGTTCATATTAATTCATTGATTCATTGGACCATCATCATTGCACTTCGGTGAGTAACCATGTGTGCTACAATCTCTTCTTTACAGGAAGATCTCAGCGGCAGTGTACACACTCCGTAGCACCGGCGAGGGTACCCGATGTCATTTAGAAGATGGCGAAAATATTTTGTAGGAATTTTATTTGTTAATCTTTCTAATGAATTTTGCGTGGTGGATTTCTGTCCGCTCTTTGATTTTGTTAGGGTAACGGCTTTCTGTCTGCTCTCCTTGAATTTGAACTGCCAAGGGTTCTTTTGCGTGCTCAACTTGAACATGAGACTTACGTTTTATCGTTCGCTCCGATAGGACTAGGAACTCAATCTCACCTACAGTGAGATCAGGAATCTCTGGAAAAAATCAACCGGTGGCTCCACGAGGGAGCGAACCGAGAACCTTTGGAACGAGAGGCGAGCACGTAACCTCTACGCCACCCAGATCATCAGAGAGTTTATGTTGTATGCACGTAGAGGTAGCTGATACACGTAGATGTAGCTGATACACGTAGATGTAGCTGATACACGTAGATGTAGCTGATACACATAGAGGTAACTGATACACGTAGATGTAGCTGATACACATAGAGGTAACTGATACACGTAGATGTAGCTGATACACGTAGAGGTAGCTGATACACGTAGATGTAGCTGATACACGTAGAGGTAACTGATACACGTAGATGTAGCTGATACACGTAGAGGTAACTGATACACGTAGATGTAACTGATACACGTAGAGGTAACTGATACACGTAGATGTAGCTGATACACATAGATGTAACTGATACACGGAGAGGTAACTGATACACGTAGATGTATCTGATACACGTAGATGTAGCTGATACACGTAGATGTAACTGATACACGTAGATGTAACTGATACACGTAGAGGTAACTGATACACGTAGATGTAGCTGATACACGTAGAGGTAACTGATACACGTAGAGGTAACTGATACACGTAGATGTAGCTGATACACGTAGAGGTAACTGATACACGTAGAGGTAGCTGATACACGTAGAGGTAATGATACACGTAGAGGTAACTGATACACGTAGATGTAGCTGATACACGTAGAGGTAACTGATACACGTAGAGGTAACTGATACACGTAGATGTAGCTGATACACGTAGAGGTAACTGATACACGTAGAGGTAACTGATACACGTAGATGTAGCTGATACACGTAGATGTAGCTGATACACGTAGAGGTAACTGATACACGTAGAGGTAGCTGATACACGTAGAGGTAGCTGATACACGTAGATGTAGCTGATACACGTAGAGGTAACTGATACACGTAGATGTAGCTGATACACGTAGAGGTAGCTGATACACGTAGATGTAGCTGATACACGTAGAGGTAACTGATACACGTAGATGTAGCTGATACACGTAGAGGTAACTGATACCATCATGGAAGGAGGCATACCGGCAAGGAGAAGAAGAGGAAGACCACGGAGAAGAAGAATTAAGGATGTAACCGATGGCTTGAACATGACATGACGGCTGCAGAGGCGGGACATCTGGCCTATGAGAGAGAGAGAAATTCCGAAGGACTGTTGGGATGGCAAAGTTCTGCTCAGGACAGGCTATCTGAAGATAGGGATATGTTACATTAAATCTGATCTAATGAATGGGATTGTATCCATGAGTAATGTTATATCAAGAAATGGCGCCTACTGGCCGTGTCCAGTCAGTAGAGTACTGTCAGTCTGCAGGATTGTATCCATGATTGAATGTTCATATCAAGAATATGCGCTACTGGCCAGTGTCATCAGTAAGTACTTCAGTCTGCAAGGATTGTATCCTATATTGAGACTCTAAACACAACTAAGAGAATATAATGGCAATTATATATTCAGTTAATGTTCTTGATTTGTGACACCAGAGACTCATCATCTTTCGTTTTCACACATACATACACGCACTCATGCATGTATGTTCAGAGACTCTATGAGCATGACACATACTTAAGAACTTTTTCGCTTAGCGGTATAATCATGAAAATAAGGCCGAGTACTTCAGTTGACTCTGAAATCATATTATGTTCCATTTATTTGTGACCCTGTTATGTCTTAATCTGTGTCATGATCAGTGGCGGCTCGTGGTCATTTTGGGTGGTTGGGCCAGACAAGAATTTCGGAATAATTATGCTTTTTAGGCTAGGTTTATATTTTAGTATTTACTATTATTTGTCTATTCCGAAGTTATTCCTCTTTACTATAATGATTTGGCGCCGCATGCCAAATAACAAACGGGACAACGTTGCGCCAGGGTAAGTGAGCTTGCACTGATCAAGACCCTATTCCACCTCCTCGTGGTGACCCCGGAAATAGACAAAAGATCATGTCTGGCAAAGTGGATAAGGATCGAGAGAGAGTTACTCTGGTATAGGTAATAAAGCAAACGCAGACACGCCTCTTGGGTCCTAAATACTAGTGAATGCACGCATCTTCTGCCGATGCTTAATGAAAAAAGTTGCATAAATACAAAGCAAATGTAAGAAGTAAGAACGTACGAGTCGCGTGTAAGCATATACTCTCATCCTGAATCAATGGTCAACCATAATTGCTAGCTCTCATTGCAAGAAAGCCGGGCACTCTCCCTCACGCACTATAGGCAAAATGGTGAAAACTCATAATTCCTGGGGTTCAACAACAACTAAAATATATACCATATAACTAAAGTACAAAAGAGATCCATACAACCTGCCGTTGACCACAGTCCTTCACCATGAAATAGCAAACAATAAAAAAAAAAAACTGCTTTTCTTCACCGACAGTTAACCACGATTTTTTACTGAACCACTTATTATTGAAAGTCCTCTTTTCTTGCCATCTTGTTGCACATATACAAAGCTATTTGGCTGATGTGCACCTAGCCGTTTAATTTCAAGCTTTTCTTCTATCTTTAACGAAGGAAACGGATTTCGTAATAAATAATCCACTTGATTCATTTTGAATTTCAAGTAAGCCACATCTTCAAAAGTAGGTCACAGCTTGTCAATCGCAAACGAGTGTGCGTTGTAGAAGACATATGTACATTGAATACGAAACGCACGATTACCGTTAACGATTATAATAATAGTTAGTTACATATTTCTATTAATGCATATCCTTTTTAACTATTTTATATATAATTTGTGATTCAATCGATAATTATACAAGTACTATTTAATCAAGAGTCGTCGTTTAACTGTTAATTGGTTGATTGCGTAGGAACTTAGCTTCCGGTGAATAAAATGACATAAATTGTTTTGACAATTATTATTAAAGGTAGCGGTCAAAGGTCGCAATGTTACATCGTCAGTAGATAATTTTAAAACTACCAGATAAAACATAGTGCGCTGATATATACGTCAAAGCTATAGAGAGAAGTTGAATTTGAAGACCGTATATAATAGTTTTTAAATAATAATATTTATATATTATTATGATTGTTATATTATTATGATATAATATTTATATTTTAGTGTTAAATATTCAACTTTCAAAGCTAATCAGTGTCAGGTTAACAATAATAATTACGAACAACATTTAAAAAAAATAATAAGTACATGTTAATTATTTTTGGTTTGGTAGGCATGTTCTTACTGGCCCTAATGACTATGGGTGTATACTAATTGGAGGAAAAATATGTTGAATTTTAGATTTCAGAATGTGTGTGATATTTTAGCGCTATATATCAACTTTCAAAGCTAATCAGTATCCTGTTGAAAGTAATAATTATAAACAAATAATGTCTGAAATAATAAGAACACGTTACTCAATATTTTTGGTTGGGCCTGGCCCCACTGGCCCTTAATGACGAGCCGCCCCTGGTCATGATCATATATAGTATAGTACATTCTGACACGAACGATAACGAAATAATGCAGTCAATGATTAACATATTTCCGGTTGTCCTCCTTTTTGAATATGGAATCAATATTTATGAATTGCGTAATAACAATTATTTTTAATTATTAATCTTGAACAGTGTATTTTAAATAAATTGCAAGCATTACCACGCCCATGATGTTCTATCATAGAACTCGAGGATAACCTGCACCATCATGTCGTCTAACAATTCGGAATATTACACACAAAAAACCAGGAGTATGCTTGCCTGCATGATACTCAACATTTAACCTTTAGCTTCATCATTTTGTGGGCGTGGTGGACTGTTGAATGTCATTCTACTTTCACTTTCCGTTGATCATACAATGTCGTGTTTTAGCATATTTGACACATACACTAGAATTTTACATACATTTGACAATAACTGTTAGAAAATGAAAACGCTTTATATTTAACCTCATGATTATTCATAATTTGATTATAAGTAAATGAAGTAAAGGTTATTTAGGCACTGCGAGGCTTTGTTTCCAAATTAACTTAAAGGTCGCGGCATCGCGCGACTCGCGAGCTACAAAGCACTTCCTGTTGAAATATTATTGATTGTGACGTCATGCATACTGAAAATGGCGGATAGCTCAGAGCCAGATGGACTAGAACAAATAGGTAATTATGATTGTTTTACTTATCTTATAGTATATGATGCTAATATTTTCTGAAGAGAAGCAGACGTTTTATCTCTTTTGTTTTAGAACCCCTTTCTAAGTTATTTTGTCAAGATACGATAAGGGATTACCCGTGCCCGTAAATTTTTGGTTTCTTATATTCTGAAGCCACGGTAAACAATATTAACATTTCATGTGATTCCTACTTACTCCTACATTTAACTTTACCCTTGTGCTGTTAGATAGCTTATATTTTGGACAAGAGACGTCACATTTACTCATAAGTTATGTAAGTTATTATATTATTAGAGCTCATTCCCAAATTATATCGAAATTGCGGATTAAAATTCAACTTGTCTTGCATGTCCGTGTCAGATGGATTGAATATTGAACCAGACAAAAGTTGAAGTCACGCTGACTCGCAAAAATGAGTAATTATTAGTGTGCGATGAATCATCAATGAATATATCATTTGGCTTAAATTGTTTGCGGATTATTTAACAAAACTGCTGCAGTATCTACATGCCTCTTTTGTTTATTAGCAATGACCCAAAGTTTTGATGTTTAAATCCATTTCAAGTCTTTGCATTTGTAAAATGATCAATTCAATAATGAATCATAATTATCATTAATTAAACTTCGTAGTTTCTTTTCGTTAGCTCGATATGATAACTCGCTATGTAGTCTTGACGTCTAATATAATGACGAATCTGACTGATTTTTGCGTGAAATCTTGTTTTCCTGGACTGCAATTTCCCTCCCCATTCATGGAAGCTTTACTCCGACTTTAGAGGTACAAACTTCGTAGTCATAAAATAATAGGCTGAGAGCCAATGTTCTGTGCGGGCATGTTTACTGTTAAATACACACGAGTTACGACTTCCTGGGGCATTTGCCGTATTTGTAAATGTCAGAATACTATAGCAGTGTTTATATTAATAGTGAATCAAATAATATAATTGCAATTTGTAATGAATAGATCATAGCTACACATGTAACTCATTGACAGAAAGAGAGAGATAGAACTATTGTTATACTCATAGACAGAGAACTATATTGTTGTACTAAGAGTTATTGACAAAGGTTAATAAGTTGAAGACTGTAAATAACATATAACAGAATTATATAGGTTTGTCATTTTAACTTCTTAATTCTAAATAGAATGATGTATCTTTCTTCTTTGCGTTCGGTTTCGTATGCTCGTCTAAATCATGAGATGGGTTGCCTCTATGAAGCTGCATGTCAGTTGGAGTTCTTCGAGAGTTCCCATAGCTTGGTCTGTAAGCTTTGTTCATGAGGCCATTAATGATGTATCCAAAAAGGCAGGGTTGGGTTATCTGCCGGCTTCAGACACTTTCCAGTTGTAAAAATGGGTTCATGTTTTCCAATGGGATTATTGTTTGAACACTTTAGCTCCAGATGTAAAAGTAGGTACATGTCTCCCAATGGATTATCGTTTGCATCTTAACTTCAGTTCTAAAAATGATTTCTTGCGGTATTGTGGGGGATAGTTAGTAAAGAAGATAACTGGATGCCTCAACTCAAAGTAAAGTGGTCTAGTATTGGGAAGTCTCCTATAGTTCCATGCTCTTTAAGTTTTATATGCTATTGAATTTATCTTAATTTTTCATGTAATTTTTCTTGTAGTTTGTAATGAAATCTGTTGATTTTAGGGATGACTTTAAAGTCACTTCCATCTTCTGCTCAATTGCCTTGTCTCTGTTAACATTAATATAGTCTTTTAAAAATATAGAAGAAAAACCAAAACAAAGAAGAAAACATTGAAAATAATTGATTCCAATATAAACAGAAAAGTTAGTAAAGGCAGGTAAAGCTGCATAGTTTTATCAAACTAGTTATGAAGGTATAAATAATTACTTTTGTAGCAAATAGTTGTGTCGTAGAAGATAAAGAGCAATTCAATACAGCTGACTCTTCCATTTTATTAGGTTACTTAAACAGTTTCCAGCAAATCAGCATTGTTCGTTCATGTTAGTGAATTTCAAATGTGATGACCTTCATCATCATCACACAGCAAAGTTGAATTTCTAACACTTCTATCAAATTGAAACCAAATTATATGTTCACAGTGAATAAATCTGATACATTATAAATACAAATGTTACATATTATGTTGATTGATTTTATATATGAATTGCTATACAATGGTTTAAAGGGTGTGTTAAATATCAATAAACATATTGATTAGCACAAATAGATTGGATTTTTTAATTGCATATTTGGAGAATATTAGAAAGAAAGCTGTTGACAAAATGAGTTGATATAAAGGATGAGGATTCTTAAGATTAATATTTTTAACTACCTGTAGCTTACTAGGATTGTTATGATATTGTACTTTTAGTTTTATTTATATTTTAAAAAAATCCAAGCTGGTTGTTTATATAAGGGGTAAGTCTTCTAGTGATATATCAAGCCGTATTTAATCATAGATTACAGTCTTGTGGTCCTATCAAACATGTCCGTCCTCAAACAGTAATCTATATACATGTGTGAATATATGATTAATTGAATAACAATTAATTCAAGGACTGAATTCAGCAGAATATAGTATATACAACCAGTTTTGTGGCTTCTCTCTCTGTTAGAGAAGATCATACAGATGTTTTAGGCATTAAACTATTACTGTAGATGGGTCAAAGGTCATCAAAATGAATTGTATACTTCTCATGCTTGAACGCATCTGTCATTATTCCCTCCTGCTGAGCTTTACCTCATTCAGTGAGATCACCTGTAAGTGTCACTGGCTTTCACTGACCTTATCATAAGGTGTCAATCTATGCACCTGTTGAATTAACTTGAGTATTGTAAACATGTTAATAAACTGTAAGTGTAGCCAGGAGTAGTTGGGGCTTCTATAAAGGAAACAGAAATGAGGTAACAAAACATTGCTATTTTAATCATATAATGTCAGAAAAATAAGGTATCAATGACTGAAATATAGACAAATCATTCAGATGTTTAGTTGTAATAAATGAGGATTGACAATAAGTGATAGAATTCTGATGAAGTCTTGTGGATGTATTAACGTACTTGGGAACATTAATGGTGCATGTACTTATAAGAAACAAACATAAAACAAAAGAAAAGTTTCCAGAACATAATAAAGCATTTTATTCTATATTTATCATTGGAGTTTAAACAAAAATTTACAATGTTATTTCTTTTTTTTTTAAATTGATAGTCACATAAACAACTAGTAACCAAGTAAAATTATAACTGATGATTCTGCATGGAGATTTAACAGGGTTTTTAAGCTGAAGGATTGACTTCATTGCACCGGGTTTTACCCCATACGGCTCGGTCCCTCTCCGTAGAAATGGCATGCCACCTGCCGAGATTATTGCACAAACTCTGTAGCTCCAGCAACAATCCTAGGGGTCTCTGGAAAAACTGCACTTGTGAACAGAATGGTGCGGTCCTGACTCGAACCCACGACCTTCGACTCACAAGGCAAAGGGCTTAACCACTTAGCCACAGAGACCCCCAATGATTCTGCATGGAGATGTTTTGGAATGTGATTGACAGATAAGTTGATGATGATATCCTGAGTAGAGACAATTGTTCTGTGTGATATTCTGTGTACATTGCATGTCCTACACATTTCTTAAATGAATGCAATGTAGTAGCCATATAAATTGGATGGGATCACTTATATATGCTGGAGCAAGGGAAGCAAAGAATATAACCACTACGACCTACAAGGCATGTCATAAGCAGCGACTGATGTAGGACCTAGGAAGCTACCCTAGTAAATAAAAAGCATCACAGAAATATGCTGGCCTTACTAGTAGGCGCATAACTGGCACAATGCAGAATCGCTCTTATGATCAGATCACATACAAGCCACACAGAGTGGTTAACAAGTGGTCGGTATGGAGTGTTCGAAGAAGACCCTTTCTTTAGACTTGTATATTTCATGTGAACTATCAATCCCAATATAAATCATGATAGGATAATGATAAATGATCATGTGATACTCTGTCTCATCTTGAGAATATTTAGGGATACCCACTCCTAAAACAGTTTGAACTCTGTTGGTAATATTGTTTTTGTGGAGGAAATCTGTATAGTGTTTGTTTGTTGTCTCTCTTGTTAGCCAAGTTAACTACTCTCTGTGGTTTGTGCCAAGAACATGAATTATATTGCTTCCCTATTAGACCACTATGAAATGTATGACAGGCACATTCAAATTTTGGCCAAAGTGCTTGCATATTTTTACATAAAGGCCTGCTTTCCTTATTATCAGTGTTCCCCTCCATACAGGCATGATTTCTCCAACTTTAGGGTTAGTATACATATTGAGAAGTATCATTTAATATGAAGACATGCAACAGATGTAGGGTTTTATCCCAGTCTGGCATAATTAGCATCAACTATTACTAGATTAGATCAAAGATGGGAAACATCATTTTTCTGTAGACATGTCCAGAATACAATGAAGATATTTCAAACTGAAAGGATCCTCCATTCTTTTAAATTGATAAATTCAGTGATCTTTTTTCATCCTTTTGTCGGTATCCTCACCTGCTTTCCAGATCTGGTTTTACATTGCACCTTATGTTTGTGAATGTATTTACTGATGCCATCTCTTCTTTCTCTATTTTGATGGGTATTGTTGCGAAAATATAACATCTATTAACTTGCTTTTGAGACCTATGTTTAATCCAACTTGTTCACTGTATTTCTGCATCCTGTCTGATTAAAAAATAATATGTTAAAGGAATGAACATTGCGGTATCATCTGCATATTCAAAGTCTTCCTGTGTAGATAAAAATTTTCATTGTATTCCTCTAGCAATATCCTCTGTTGTGTTTTTCATTATCAAGGTCTAGAACAGTCAAAGAAGATGATTGATAGAGGGCTCCATTTTTATACTCTCATTTTTACTTTCAACCATTTCCTGCTCTGACTGAAGCTGTGTGTGAGTTTAGTTGTACAGATAATTGCTATTAGATTTGTTGTGCAGACCATGTAGTGAGTTATTTACAAAATGTATGACTTGAAACTGGCAACTCAGTTTTGAACACTAATTAAAATGTGTACAGCAGTTTATGATACCTTGGTTTATATAGAATTTTCACTGTGAACACACACACTTTGTGACCAAATCATTCTTCTTTATGTTTGGTTTCATATGCTCGTCTAATCCATGAGATGGGTTGCATTTATGAAGCTACATGTCATTTGCAATTCCTCTAGAGTTTCCCATAGATTACTCTATAAGCTTCGTCCATGAGTTCATGCATCATTTCGTTAGTGTATGTATATGATGGACATGACTGGAGTCTTGTGTTTCTAACAGATCATTCAATGGACATGCTATAACTTACCAGTCACAACATACTTGACTTCATTTCTTCCATGCTGCCATTGGAACATAGAAGTACATCAGTATCTCTCCACTAAAACTAAATTATATCTCTCTCTTGTGCCTTCTTTTAACACCAATCTGGACATATGCCCTCAACCAACTTATGCCGTCTTCCTATCTTTGATATCTCTTACAGCTTCTTCCAGCATCGTTAATCTGTGATTTGACTTGTTTGTGGTTGTTTGTATTTTGTAACTAAAGTTTTCTACCGGATGAGGTAGCCAGCCCCAAGCTGAACCCTAACTTAGTCTCCTCTTATAACATGCCTTGTTGGTTGCACTGCTGCTATATTTTGCTACCCTTGTGGGCCACAAGAACACACGTGCCACTAAATAATATATTTGTGCTTTATTATTGTGTAGTTAGGTCGTTTTGATTATGTTCTTCTGTCTCCCCACTCTTATTCTCTGTACTTGTTGGTTCCAGCTACGCACACATCAGCCTTATACCTGTACCCACTCTTCTTCTCTGTACTTGTTGGTTCCAGCTACGCACACATCAGCTTATACTGTCCCCACTCTTATTCTCTGTACTTGTTGGTTCCAGCTACGCACACATCAGCTTATACTGTCCCTCACTAACTTCCTTCTCTCTGTACTTGTTGGTTCCAGCTACGCACACATCAGCAGCTTATACTGTTTGATTGTTACATGCAGTATGACCATTCATGACTTTCGTGTATATATATTCTCTTGCTGTCTTGATTATTGTCCTGTTTTACTTCCGCAAGTCTGTGTGTTTGTTATTACTAATAGATATGAGATACTACTTGAAATGTTGGTGAAGGTCTTCTTGATATCAGCTTCAACCGTCAAGTGTTAGTGGTGGTCCCTAGTTAAACAATTGGGATAGTCCTGGATATTTGCCATGTCTCTAAGTCGGATATATTTGCTGTTTTATCTTCTTGAACAATTTAATCTGATTTTACAATGAGCATTCATTTGAATAACTTGATAACATTCAATGAGGGAAACAATAAAGAGAGAGAGAGAGAAAGGGTTGTACGAACATATGAAATGTGATCATGGCGTGTTCTATTGTTCCATCATAGTTTCGTTGTCTCTGAAAGAAGGGCTTTGAAAGTGCGTACATTATAAAGATATTTTCATTCAATAGTTGAACACTAAGTTAGGAAGGTAGTATTGCAATCTTTATCACAACTAGAGTTTCTTACTTTTATTTGTTAGCCGTCAAATCTCAGAGTTGAGCTGCACTTAGTTACAGACACTTAGCTACATTTCCGGCCTGATTAATATGTTTTCAGATGAATTTTTTTTGTATCTGGTTTTGCATTGTCTTCGATCTTAACTTCACTATCCCTCCACACTAATGTACCGTATCGTTGTTGGAGGGTTTGTGTGACTTGATGATCCTTCAGGCATGTCTAACATGACCAAACAACGGACTGAAGGTGAAAGGCCAGACCAAAAGGCGGGAAGCAGGATGGGGCCTCATAAGGTAACAGCGCAGAACCCACCGGTGAGTAGTAAATACTCTGACTGCAACGATAGCCAACTCTAGATAACTAGGCCAGACAACTGACCGGGGTATCCCTGACCTAGATCAGAGAAGGGGGCTGGAATGTATATATGTTTGATAGAACACTACAAGCTTTTTGCAATTTTACTCAATTCTGTGAGTCTATGGTTATTTATTGGTGAAATATATTCATAATATTCTTATTCCTTATTGTTAAGCTTAACTTGTTGCATAATATAACTTCGATTTAGCATTTTGTGTTGATTTTAAAATGAAGTCGTCTATATACGGGAATGCGAGGTCACGTGGTCTAGTTGTGGTCAGATTTCCCATAATTCTTACCTGAGTCCGAAGGTCGATAAGTTTATAGTTGGCTCTGCTGCAACCAACCCATGCTCCAGCTATGGGACAAATAGCAGTCCTCTCTCTCTCCCTTGATTATCTTTTGTCTTGTCTTATACTTCTATGACACTTTCCCCAATTATAAAATTATAAAGGGATTAGACTATATTGTCCAGGAGCATGGAAATCGTAGCATATCCTTTACAGGACGTAGCCATCAACCACAGTAAACGAGTCGTTGATTTTCTAGACACCACTTATACGTTCAGTAGTTTACCGTTGCTTTCTGAACGGTGAGGTCTATTTTTACCTCTTGTAAAAATCCCACGGAAACAAATTTGCTTCCAAACTTTCCCACCGTGGGGTTTGAACAAGGTACGCTTTGGTTTGTGATCGAGCTCACTACCGCTTGAGCTACAGACGCTCACAGGAGCATACCTTGCACAAAATCCTGGGATGGATAGCCCGACAATTATCTAAAGTATGGCGACTCTAGACAAACCTGGGAAGACAGTTCTCATCAACAGGGGACAGACAAACCTGGGAAGACAGTTCTCATCAACAGGGGACAGACAAACCTGGGAAGACAGATATCACCAAGGGACAGACAAACCTGGAAAGACAGTTCTCATCAACAGGGGACAGACAAACCTGGGAAGACAGATATCACCAACAGAATACTGCAACAGTAGAGAGTCAACTGTCAAACTAAAAAATAATGTCACCAGAAACGGCATGTGTCAGCTATTATTAGCGGGGAAGAATCGACACCTTCAAATAATTGCATAGCTATGCCCAACCCGCTTAGATATACTGATGTGATGCCGCCTGTTCCCCAAGGCCACCAACTAAAGATATAGCAGGGTTTTAGTCAACTCTTGTTCACTGACCGTGACCTTTATCATTTCCTTCACTGCATCTTAGATCCCCGAGTCGGGGATCACGAGAAAAGAGAGAGATGTCAGAGTTGAGTTGTCAACATTCAACTCGGTGACTGGCCGTGATGGTGTTCAAACACCTCAGATAACGATAATAATTAAAATTATCTTTGGCTGACACGATAATTGCCTCGTTCGCAAATATTGGTTTTAAAATCCTTCAACTTTTGGTCAATAATCGTCTGGTTGGGACACCGTTCAGGGTGTTGAATCTACTTGTGGTCAAATGCGAACTCACTTACAGCAGCCAGTGTATATATATATATATAACTACACATTTATTGATGTTGACTGCCGCCGCATGATGATGATGATGACTCACATCACTGGTGTAAGTGTAATCAATACTAGCTGGTGGCGACAGTTGAGTTGCTCCTTACTTACCTGCAGCACGCTTCTAATCAATATTATCTATGTCGACAGTTGATCTTTGACCTGTAGGAAAAAAAACCTACTCTCAGATATAGACAACACACACGCGCGAGATATTCATTCTGTCAATCATTGTTGAATGTACTACTATATCATTCATCTATTGGCATCTCTTACATGGTTTGTTCAGCCATCATGCCTAGTGTGTACACGTATATCTATATATATCTATCAACACACAAACAGCATTGTTCACATAATCTTTCTTACAACATTGTGTAATTAGTGTCAAACCTGGACGCTGACATCAAACGATAGAAAACTAGCAACAACAGAGATGAAGTGTCTACCAAGAATGATATGAGTAACAAGAAGAGATCGGTTTAGAAAAGAAGACATCAGAAAAAAGTAGGTACACAACATCAGTACTGAACTTTATCAAGAAACAACAAATTGAATGGTTCGGCCACATAAGGAAATTACTAACAGACCCAAAGATGAGAACAAGGAGTTTTTGTTGTTGCAAGAAGCCTAGAGGAAGCAACGAAAGCAAAGAATATGATCAACAAATAATATCTGTACACTGTTTATGTGTTGATCATATCATACTCACAGAGCAGTGTTACTCCGAGACAGTGTCAACAAAACAAAAGTCCGTCCAAGCAAAAGGTGGATCTCAGAGATAACAAATGCGACGAAAGACAATGTTTACGAAACGTACACAAAAGCCCGTTCTAGAAATCTCTT
Organism: Arion vulgaris; assembly: GCA_020796225.1. Taxonomy (NCBI): domain Eukaryota; kingdom Metazoa; phylum Mollusca; class Gastropoda; order Stylommatophora; family Arionidae; genus Arion; species Arion vulgaris. The sequence continues at coordinate 62,317,632 of CM036762.1, read as the reverse complement.
CTTATCCTGACAATGTGAGGCAAAACAGGATTAGAGAAAAGAGAAAGAAAGAAGACACACACATACAACACACACACACACATACAACACACATACACACACAAAATACCGTAATACTCACACATTCATTAGAAGCAGCACTCCTACATCCGTCTGCCATTCGGCCAATATATTGTAGTGAATACACCCACACACAACACACCAGAAAATGAGCCCACATCTGCTGGAAATTTGTCACGTGTTATACAACACACACACACACACATACAACACAGCATGAACACATTCAGGGAAATATGTGTCCGTGATACACACACACATACAACACACACACACACATATACAACACACACATACAACACAGCATGAACACATTCAAGGAAATATGTGTCCGTGATATGACTTGCCTGATCCGAGGTTCTATTTATGGAAGCTGTCTCTCTCTGTCTCTCTCTCTGTGTCTCTCTCTCTCTCGCTCTCTCTCTGTCTCTCTCTCGCTCTCTCTGGCCAATGATATTGTATGTATGAATGAGCACTGCCGGCCGTTTTACACACAAGCACACTCAGCAATAAGTAGCACGTTCACCTACATAGCTGCTGGTTAAAGGTTTCTGTCGTGACAGTGTTATTTACTACTTGTAGTCTGTGTGTACGTGTGTGTACACACGCGTTAATGTGATGTGGGATGATTAAAAAATGATTAAATTACATTGATGGGTGTATTATAATAGAACAAGTTCCCTGTGTACTTGAGACGTATGGATCTGAATTTGCAATTCTAAGTTGAGTTTTTTGGAAGCTGCATGAGAACATACATAAGATGAAGTTTATTCTTTGCTCTTGCATAACAAGTTTATAAATCAACATTTATTATATTTGTTGGCTTTTTGAAATATTTGATCATGTTATGCAATGTTTAATAGTAACATTTTGGTAGCATTGCTTTTAAACTAGCATAACCGATTTCGTCATACTTTTCTCATTTTCAACTGTTTCATGTTAGTATATTTGTTAATAATTTATTTTAACTGTTGTCCTCAAATTTTGACCGGACATCAACATGCAGCCTACCTTTATTTCTCATTGTGAAAAGATTTTTGTGTGTTCGCACAAAGCCGACATATCGTGTAGTTTGCAAATATCGTGTAGTTCGCACATATCGTGTAGTTTGCACATATCGTGTAGACTTGTGCATTAACAATCAGACACCTGTTATGACTGGACCACATATCTCCACATTGAGATTCGAGAATGGAAGACTCCACATTGAGATAAAAGAACTGTAAGACTCCACATTGAGATCGAATGGAAGACTCCACATTTCGATATAGGGATGTCTAGCCAGTACGATACAGATATTATTGATATAAACAACACAAGACACACGACAAGCAGTCGCTAAAGATATATGTCCTGGGGAAAAATGAGTTGCTGAACGAGCTAATCTATTTTAAACTCAAACAGAATAATCAGTGCTGTTCTATGGCGCGGAAACATGGAAGACAACAAAAGAAACCATCAGAAAACTGCAGACCTTCATAAATGGATGTTTACGTAGAATACAGGGACTGAGATGGTATGATAAGATTACAAACGAGGAACTCAGAGGAAGAACTAGGCAGATACCAGTGGAGAAAGAGCTCAGGAAGAGACGCTGACGTTGGATAGGATATACATTGAGAAGACCGACGAAAGCATTGCAAGACATGCACCCACATGGAAAGAGGAGTAGGCGAAGACCTAGACATACCTAGAGAAGAAAACTGGAGGCTGATAGTAAAAGGATAGGTAAAGCATGGAAAGAATTGGAACGGATGGCAAGAGAGAGAGAGAGAAAGAGCTGGAAGAAGTTTGTTGAAGACATGTGCTCCGTTGGGAGTTGAAAGATAAAAAAGAAGAAGATATATGTGAAAACTGGACTGTTTCCAATATTGTCAAGTAATGACATGACGAAAGTACATCTCCATCCAGGCGTTTATATTATGATGTTGAACGACATCTAATAGTACAGTCAGTACTTTCTCACTTTTAAACCACAAACGAATGTGCTTGTTTGTTCTTGTCTTCATAAAATCATCTTATTTATAAAATATTTCAATCCCATTCTTCTTCTTCTTCAACCTTCTATGATCTATCAACCACTATTTAACATCTTTTAATGTATTATCTGACATAAGCGATTGATCATATCAACCACTAGTTTAAACACTCTTTGTAATTTGTATGTAATCTGAACATAAGAGCGATTGATCATATCAACCACTAGTTTAAACACTCTTTGTAATTTATATGTAATCTGAACATAAGAGCGATTGATCATATCAACCACTAGTTTAAACACTCTTTGTAATTTGTATGTAATCTGAACATAAGAGCGATTGATCATTATCCACACTCAGTTTAACCTCTTTTATTTATATGTCCAATCTGAAAAATGAATGAGGATTGATCATATCAACCACTAGTTTAAACACTCTTTGTAATTTGTATGTAATCTGAACATAAGAGCGATTGATCATATCAACCACTAGTTTAAACACTCTTTGTAATTTATATGTAATCTGAACATAAGAGCGATTGATCATATCAACCACTAGTTTAAACACTCTTTGTAATTTGTATGTAATCTGAACATAAGAGCGATTGATCATATCAACCACTAGTTTAAACACTCTTTGTAATTTGTATGTAATCTGAACATAAGAGCGATTGATCATATCAACCACTAGTTTAAACACTCTTTGTAATTTGTATGTAATCTGAACATAAGAGCGATTGATCATATCAACCACTAGTTTAAACACTCTTTGTAATTTATATGTAATCTGAACATAAGAGCGATTGATCATATCAACCACTAGTTTAAACACTCTTTGTAATTTATATGTAATCTGAACATAAGAGCGATTGATCATATCAACCACTAGTTTAAACACTCTTTGTAATTTATATGTAATCTGAACATAAGAGCGATTGATCATATCAACCACTAGTTTAAACACTCTTTGTAATTTGTATGTAATCTGAACATAAGAGCGATTGATCATATCAACCACTAGTTTAAACACTCTTTGTAATTTGTATGTAATCTGAACATAAGAGCGATTGATCATATCAACCACTAGTTTAAACACTCTTTGTAATTTATATGTAATCTGAACATAAGAGCGATTGATCATATCAACCACTAGTTTAAACACTCTTTGTAATTTGTATGTAATCTGAACATAAGAGCGATTGATCATATCAACCACTAGTTTAAACACTCTTTGTAATTTATATGTAATCTGAACATAAGAGCGATTGATCATATCAACCACTAGTTTAAACACTCTTTGTAATTTGTATGTAATCTGAACATAAGAGCGATTGATCATATCAACCACTAGTTTAAACACTCTTTGTAATTTGTATGTAATCTGAACATAAGAGCGATTGATCATATCAACCACTAGTTTAAACACTCTTTGTAATTTGCATGTAATCTGAACATAAGAGCGATTGTACGTTGTGCCAGTTATGCGCCAGCACATCCGATTTCTGCTATGCTTTTTATTTACTAGTGTAGCTTCCCTAAGCCTCTTACAACATACTGTATAGGTGGCAGTGTTACTATTCTTTGCTCCCCTATTGCTATATTTGGTTTCATTATTCCTCATTTCCTTTATTGTTGGTATAGAGTATTACTGCCTTGTGCCTATCCTCAATCAGTTATCACTGTTATGTTAGTATTATCCATCCAGACTAGAGTGACTCATAGACTATACTATAGTTGAGATAATGTCTTACAGTGCGCGTAGAAGCCAGGCTATGACGGATTGTTCGTCTAGTAACTAGTGTGTGTGTGTGTGTGTGTGTTCGTGCATTAGTACATGTACTTACTGGACACACTTTATATTGTGTCGAATATGCATCACCATTACTGCGATTGTAGACTTGTGTTCTACAGGGATGGGTGTATTTGACGTCTAGTCACATGATTAAATATAAGTCTCACAAGAATCCTCCTTACAGTGTGGACAGAGAAGAGAACAAATAGATCTAACCAGAAAGAACTCAGAATCAAAGACAACTGGCTGATGCCACAAATAAGAATTAGAAAATTCAAGTATTTTGGACATATAAAAAAATACGGAAGGGCTGGAGAAGACATCATGGAAGGAGGCATCCCGCAAAGAGGAGGATCACGGAGACGATGGATTCATGATGTAACTGATGATTTGAGCATGACTGCTGCAGAAACGGGATATATTGCCTATGAAGGAGAGAAATTCCGAAGGACTGTTAGGGTGGCAACGTTCTACTAAGGACAAGCTATTTCATGATGATTGTCTCAAATTATTGCAATTGTAGCCTGGTGTTCTCCAGGGCTGGACACTTGATGTCTAGTCACATTATAGACTGAATTTTCAACGAAGTCATTCAGCCTGTTACCAGGGTCACCACTTGTAGGTGGAGTAGGATCTTGCCCAGATCTGATTTGTGGACTCTCACTTCTGTCATCTGTTTCACTTCCTCTTAGGTTCACCAGTTAACAGTAGAATCTTGTATCTACATTCAGTGTCAATGTATAGTTCATTTTGAAAGATTTCATGTTGATAGTTCTCGGTTTAAACAAAACACAAATATCCAAGTAATGAGTCATACGACTGATCACTTCTGACACCATACTACATTATAACTCAAACGACGTGGTACTATACCGATGTGATGTGTTCATGAAAACGTATCAGTAAGCAACCTTGCACACATGTGTGTCCTAGTAGATACTATTTCCACCTGGTTTTTAGAGGGTTAGCAGTACCAACCCAAATATGTATTCAAAAACGATTTTGTTGTAGAAAAACTGACATATTGTTAGGAGCAATATCGGCACAATGTTCCACTAGAGCCCGCAGAGAATTGACAAACTAATATAAATGTTAATGATAAGTTGCAACAGTCCGCGTTCTATTGGCAACAGAAAGGAATAAGTGCGAGACAGAGAAAGAGAGAAAGATTGAATCATGTATTCACCACATGATCTACTGGATTCCTCATCCTACCCAGTCACGACCAGAGTATGTTTAGAATGAGAAATCAACTTGTAACCAAACCGGTATCCGTATTTGTCTGTCTCTCTCTAGCCTCTGTAATACTCTACATCTTCACCCTCTTTCAACTTTGTACATTGGGTTTTCCCCAGTATTCTTGTCTCTTAAACATTCTTTCTCGACTATTTCTAGTTGCTCCTGTTTTATTTCCTTGTCTTCATCCAACATTTTATCTTCTTATAACTTCTCTATTATCACTCTTCTCTTGTTTATTCACATTTTTCCCTCACTGGATGCCTGTCCCACCCATCTCCCCATTACCTCAGACACATCACTGACTGAACGTTACCAGCTCTCAGTATTCTCTACCTGTCATCAATCCCGGCGTTCTCTCTATCACTCACAATAAACCTCACCTTTTTTCTCACCACTCTTGAATTCTTACCTTCTATCCATCTGTATTCGTACTCTGACGTGCTCTTGTGCTTGCTTGATGTGTTACATGTTATATTTATGCTGAGCCATCATTCCTATTCTTGTATACTTTTTCTTCTCTCATAAATTCTCCATTCCTGTCTACATCTTATTTATCATCTTTTACCTTTTCGTCTATTTCTAAAACTCATCATTTCTTGTATTCCACTCTTACTACCTCCTACCTGACCTCAGGAAATATTATTTCAGGTAACTACAATCTCGTCATTGATATATTGTTAACTATATATTCCAAAGCAATAATTCGGGAGGGGGTATTACATACTCATACCACCCTCCCTTTAAATAGATTATGGAATATGCTTTCCTGCCCAGTGTCTCATCATCATCAGTATTGCTATCATCATTATTGCTATCATCATTATTGCTATCATCAGTATTATTAGTATCATCATCAGTATTGCTATCATCATTATTGCTATCATCATTATTGCTATCATCATTATTGCTATCATCAGTATTGCTATCATATAGATGCATACTTATGTATATCAGTCATATCTATTCATAGTATTGCATATCATATTCATCATCAGTATTACTATCACAGTATTACTATCATCAGTATTGCTATCATCATTATTGCTATCATCAGTATTGCTATCATCATTATTGCTATCATCATTATTGCTATCATCAGTATTACTATCATCAGTATTGCTATCATCAGTATTGCTATCATCAGTATTACTATCATCAGTATTACTATCATCAGTATTACTATCATCAGTATTGCTATCATCAGTATTGCTATCATCATTATTGCTATGACAATATAGAGCATACTACAACAGAAACGTTCACACACCATCTTGGAGTTCATATTGCCTTCCTGTATGATGGGATCATATTCAATCTGCTTCTTCTCTTCCTTGCATAATCACATGTATCATGAAGCATGGTGTGGAGCTGTACTTTTCTATCTGTGGTCAGATTTGTTGCATCTGTAGCTGTTAGTCCATGTTGTTGTAGGATCTCTAGGATGTTATTTCCTATCCATCGGGTCCCTGGTCTTCCTCGTTGTTCCCTGAGACCATGTTATCAATTGTTATAGACGCATGACGGTACTGGATCTGGTTCTATACATTATTTAACAACAGACATTTACTATTATACATGATTGTTCACATTCTTTGCTTAATGCCAGACAAGCACTTGAGATTTATATATTATAAATACCACCACGTACATTAATTAACTAGCAGACCTGATGTCTCAGCACACACTGCCCCTATTCCTCTCATTAATATTGATTCGGTTAAACTGTGATTCCACACTTTTTGTAACACCACCACACATACACGGTCACAGTTCTCATCATTAATAATAAATGTGGCATAGAAACCTGTCAATTGTTATCCATTCATAAGCTTTTACGTGCTCTTGCAAGCGTAACTATGCGCATACGTAAAGCCAGCCAGCTTCCACACAGCGGCGTCGTTAGCCTATCTGTAATGACATACCAACACGCACGCATACTATTTCATATGTAACTCGGCACGTGTGTGTTATCTACACACTAACGTCTGTGGTGCTGTGTGTTCTACTATCAGTGTTGTTATATCAATGAGTCAAGTGTGTCAGGAACAATAATGCAGATAAACAAGAAATAGATTGAGTGATAGGACTATCATCATTGCACTTCGGTGAGTAACCATGTGTGATCCCATCTCTTTCTTACACAGGAAGATCTCAGCGGCAGTATACGAACTTCGTAGCACCGGCGAGGGTCTCCTATGTAATTTAGAAGATAGTGAAATTATTTTGTCATAATTTTATTTTTCCATCTTTCAAATGAATTTTGCCCGGGCAGCGGCTTACCAGCCTACTCGTCTCGATTTAGAACTGCAAATGGTTCTTTTACGTGTTCAACTTGACTACGGGGAGAGCACTACGTTTTATCGTCCGTCTCCGATAAAACAAGGAACTCGATGTCACCTATCCTGAGATCGGACATCTCAGGACAAATATCCAGATGACTCCACCAGGGAACGAACCGAATACCGTTGGAATGAGAGTTGAGCACCTAGCCTCTACGCCACAGAGATCCAAGCAAGAAGTTATACACTTTGATTAAACATGTCTAAAACACAGACATGCCACCATGTCAGACTGATAGGAAGAATGAAAGACGACATTAGCTGAAGATTCTAGTATAGCCAGTCAACATGTCCACAGACTGATAGGGAGAATGAAAGACATTAGCTGAAGATTCTAGTATAGCAGTCAACATGTCCACAGACTGATACGGAGAATGAACGACGACATTAGCTAAAGATTCTAGTATAGCAGTCAACATGTCCACAGACTGATAGGAGATGATGTTTATTGGTTTCCTGTCTTCACATTAACAGATGAGCATGATTGATGTACCTCATTGTTGAATGTCTGCATTAATAATGATTTCTGATAGTATGTCATCAAGCATATTTTCCCTTGACTGGATAGAAATGAAGTCCATTAGCTAGCATTCTGGTTTTACAGTCCCACTGTCACAACTGATACGAAGAATGAAAGACGACATTAGCTGAAGATTCTAGTATAGCAGTCAACATGTCCACAGACTGATACGAAGAATGAAAGACGACATTAGCTGAAGATTCTAATATAGCAGTCAACATGTCCACAGACTGATGATGATGATGATGATGTTTTATTGGTGTTCTTTCTTGTCTTTCACATTTAAGAAAGAGATGGAGTCATGTATTGATGTTATCCTCATTTGTTAAATGTCTGCATTAATAATGCACATCTTCTGATAGTATGTCTATCTATAGCATCTTCATGTTCCCTTTGGCCCATGCGACTTTCACAAATGATGTCCATTGTTGCCATTCTGTCGTCTTTTTTTAAACTAATTGTCTCCCCACTTCAAGTCACAATCTTTTTCCTTTACTAATTGTCTCCCACTTCAAGTCACAATCTTGTTCACTTTTACTAATTGTCTCCCCACTTCAAGTCACAATCTTGTTACTTTTACTAATGTCTCCCACTTAAGTCATCTTTCCACTTTTTATAATTGGTCCCACTTCAGCCAATCTTGTTTACTTTTTCACAGTTCTTCCATGTTTATTGGGACATGCCTCACCGTGATGTCCGTCGGAGAACTGCCAGTCAATTTCCATACTGGTATTCGACATACATACCCAACCCCGCCCTCCATCTTCAATAGCAATGGGGATTTGGGTAATTTTACCTGTCTGGGTGAAGACATCGTTTTAGGTTAGATCTGCCTTCTTCGTGAAACCAGTTGTCTGATTGACCTCGCTTCCTTCACCTGATGCAACAACGGTATCTTTTGCTTTTGTTTCCGTAACGCAATATGTTTCGCAGATATTGGTGATAAGCCTCTGTCTAACCTGGAGGACCAGGGGCTCACATTTTGTCTGCCCTCTATCCCTCAATCTGTCTGACATGGGTGTACCCACCATTAGCAAATCCCATATCAGCATAGCTTACTTGTGACATTATGGTGTTTTTTTCGAATACTTATTTATGACTTGAATTTTCCATCACGCTTATTATGTACATGGTATTATATGACTATCTATAGGACATTTTTGTGTTGTGTGATTTGATGAGGATTGATTGATAGGATAGAACCATCATCATTGCACTTTATAGGAGTAACCATATGTGCTTCCATCTCTTTCTTACACAGGAAGATCTCAGCAGCTGTGCACAAACTCATAGCACCAGTGAGGATTCTCGATGCAAATTTCTTGGAATTTATGAATTTGTGTTAGTTTTTGTCCGGGTTTGCGACCATCCATCACATTCTTATCTATTTTCAACTGCCAATGGTTATTCTACGTGCCAACTGAACACTAAACATATGTTTTATCATCCGTCTCCGATATGACTAGTCACTCAATCTCACCTACACTGAGATCATGGATTACTGTGAAATAACGCAGTAGATAACTTTCAATGCTAAAGATAAGGTAAAATTACAAGGAACATTGTCACGTCACTGTTCTATGCTTCCTTCATCTCTCTCTCTGTTTGGATTCATATTAATTACATCTGGCCTGTACAGCTTTTCTGAGCAAAGATGATGTTGATTATCACGTGCGGTCTGCATGTTACTCTCACTACACGTGTAAGAGTCCTGCACACACACACTTTTTAAAAATCAATTCGTATTGAAATTTTCTTTACTTTTTTAATACCCGATAAAGATATTTTGATGGAAACATATTTTACTGTACATTTATGAAACGAGTTCTCCAGGTTTTTGTGTTTGTTTTATTTACGAGATAAGATGATGTGATGTTTCTTTATGATATTATTATCAGCCCTTGTCGGATCCAGACAAGAATGATATCTATCTGTTTGACTATATGATATTGTTGTTTTAGTGTGTGCGTGTCTGTGTGTGTGATCCCGTCTTCTAAGCCGATAAGAAGATAACGAATTAAGCGAGAGGGTAATATACAGAAGTAATGGACAGAAAGTATGATAAGGGATAGTGCATGTGTGAAAAAATATTGGGTTATCCGTGTAGAATCTCAAATATCAATAAAACTGACAGAACTTCACTAGGTTGGCTATTAGTGTGTGCTGCTACCAGGAACGGGGAGATATAGCGACATAGGAAGTAAGACAAATCTAATAGTGGAATGATAATACGCAAATAACAACAAATATCATGCAGTCAATGTGTCTTCTTCTTTGCGTTCGTTCTTTACGACCAATTTTAATCACTCCGTGAGATGTTTGATCTTTGCCAAGAACGTGTATACGTTGTACATTGGTTTGTAGGCCCCTAAACGCATAGACTTCTACACGTTTAGGACATGTGCATCCGATTTAAGCCAAACCTCCTTAGTCGCCTCTTACGACATGCGTGACAGGTAACAGTGGTTCTATTCATTACATCCCAAATGTGGGCCGCGATAACTACTCGGGCGATTGATTGTGTCAGATCTAGCGATAGATTGTTGGTTACCCCTCTACCGACAATGAGAATAATAATAATTCCTCTCGTACCGTTATACGTTACATAGGGCCTGCAAGTAATTTCTCCATACCGCTCTATCCTGGGCAACTCGCTCAATCTCCTCCATGGAAGTGAGACTGATATTTCCTGCCTCTCTCAGCAAAGTTCGCTTCAGGGTCTCCTTAGGTCGACCTCTCTTTCTTGAACCCTTTGCATCCCACTTCGATGCCTGCTTTGATATTCGTTGATCATTTCTCCTCAAGGTGTGCCCAACATATCTCCATCTTCTCTTTCTTATAACAGTTGTCACTAGTGGTTGACCAGACATGACAATGAGAATACTAACATTTAATCAGATATTCTGATATGACCACTGCTACTGGCCTCTTGTGCTCCACACACATACACCAGCTATATCCTATAAAGTGTATTGACCTCTTGTTGAATTCAATAATTATCTCCACATTTCACGATATTATTTGAATGATTATATATTACATTGTATTCCGCTCGTACCCTTATATGGTACACATAGTCTGTAAGCAATCACTCAATACTGCTCTATTCTGGACAACTCGTTCAATCTCGCCTATTTAATTGAGTGGGATATATCTCGCATCTGTCAGTAAAGTTCGTTTCTGGGTTTCCCTATGACGTCCTTTCATCTTGAGCCATGTTCCCTTCCACTTCATTGTCTGCTTTGGTATTCTTTGATCATTTCTTCTAAAGGTATGCTCAACATATCTCCATCTTCTCCTTCTTATAACAGTTGTCACTAGTGGTTGATCACACATTTCTCTGATTTTATCACTTCTGAATTCGTTCCATTTTATGTTCATTATTTTTTGTAGACATCTATTTTCAAATGCATTCAACTTGCTTTCTATATCTTTAGTCATTTTCCAACACTCGCTGGCATATGTTAGAAATGATACAACATTGGAACTGAAGTTTCGTAATTTAGTTTTAAAGTTATATAACTTGGAGTTGCCATATTTTATTTCGGTTTTTAAAAGCTGATATTGCTTTGATATTTCGTAAAGCATAATTTCTAGTAATGCTGTTGAAATCTAGTTTTTACATCTGTAACTGAGATAAAAAGTATGCAGCAAAGATTTGGATGCATACTTATTTGTTGCATTTGGTTGTGTGCCAAATTTCCACTCAATATGTGTAACAGCTGCTATTAATATTACTACTACGACGTTATGGAACATTTATCTGGTTGGTTGGGTTCTGCTGTTCCAATATGGAACACACCTATGATATCAAAGGTGAACATACCTGGCGAGTAACACCCGACCTTACTATAAACATTTATTAACATGAAGATATTAGTAATATCTAGCCGATGTTGTTTTGTTGTTGTTGTTTACTACTACTGTACTTTATTTACATAGTGTGATGGCACGAGTCATTTGTTGCTAGTGATAATAGTTACACATTTACCTGCTGTGTTTACGCTAGGTATGGCACGTTTCACAGACTGTTACTAAGTGTCGACTTTTCTTTCTTTGTTAACCGTGCTGATAGTTTTTTGTTCCTTGTTAGTGTGTCTTGTGTAGCTGTCGGAGTTGTGTGTTTTCTTATGTCTTTGATATACGACACAGTATCATATGTTTTTCCCCTTGAAATTCTCATTAACGTTAAAGCCGGAACAATCATATAGATCGCCCGGGATTATCACACGGGCTTCGTCGCGTTGGGCAGCGCTGGTCTACTGTGTGCACATATGAACAAGTTTATCATGTGCACATGTAAGAAAGTTTACTGTGTGCACATGTGACAAAGTTTATCATGTGGATGTGCAAGAAAGTCTACTGTGTGCACATATGAAAAAATCGACTATGTGCATATGTGACAACGTATATTGTGTGCACGTGTAAAATAGTATATTGTACCCATGTGTGACACAGTCTATTGTGTACACAAGGGACGTCTATTGTGTGTACATGTGACAGTTTATTTTGTGCACATGTGACAAAGCCTATTATGTGCACATGTGACATAGTCTGATGTGTGCACATGTGACAACGCCTACTCTGTGCACATGTGACAACGCCTGCTGTGTGCACATGTGACATAGTCTGCTGTGTGCACATGTGCCATAGTCTGCTGTGTGCATATGTGACATAGTCTGCTATGTGCATATGTAACAAAACCTATCGTGTGCACATGTGAAAAAGTCAACTTTATGCACATGTGACAAGAACTAACTATTGATCTCGTGTGTGATTCAGTTTCTCAAGCCGAGTGAGACTCTCTCTCACGTCTAACGTTACGATTACAATGTCTAGAACCGACGGACATTATTGATTAACTGAAGCATATGTTCCATTTGTGAGATAGCTTACATATTAGTTTCCTTGTTCACCGCAACTCAATACTCTACAACAGCCAATGTTATTGAAGACTCGTAGACAATGTTGAGAAACGTACACCACCGACAAACATTTGTTAAACTTTCTGAAGCACAAGAAATTATGTTCTAATTTGAACAAATAACGTTGAAATACTATATATAGAGAGAGTGCTAGACGCTTGATACTACAGTGCCAGCAGTAAATTGTGACCTCTATGAGAGTTGCACTATTCATAAGTTCATGTCTCGGGGGCATTTATTAGCAAGTCAATCATTCACTTAATAATCTTCCATCAGCAACTAGATGTAATTATGCTTGCCGGTGGCGTGGCTGTTAGCCTACACACAAGTCTTCATCATTATATGTGCAAATGTTCATGGTGTATGTGTTGATGAGTTTACTAGCAACATATAGTCTCCAGTTGAGTACATCTGTCATGTTGTAACATATATCACAATAGTACAATGATCATATATGTTTTCTGTATTATCAAGATATCGTGTACCACTCACTGTACTACAGAAGCTGTACCAACGCAATGTTCGCTTTCATACAGTTAGTGGAAAGTAGTGTTGAATCTGATAAACACCTACACATTGCCTTCGTGGATCAGGAAAAAGCCTTCGACCGAGTAGATAGAAACACGTTGTGGAAAGTATTGTCAATCTATGGAGTTAATGATCACTTAATTAATCTATGCAAAAGCCTCTATATAAACAGCCAGTGGACGGTAAAAACACAGTGAATCACATATAGCGATTAAATCTGAAAATATCTAACACAATTGGGGAACTCTTAGACGAATTTATTTTTGTCGATGATCAGACAGTCATATCACCAACAGAGGAACAGCTACAGCAACACATTAGCATACTTCAGTTAACATGCAACGAATACAATATGAGAATAAACATCAACAAAACCGAAGCAAAGACATTCGCTAGAGTAGAAAACTCTACCAATATCTCCATCGACAATCACCACTTAATATGGACTTATACCTCGGAGTCATGGACAATGAACAAGCAGTTAGAAGACAGAATTGATGCATTTGAGATGTGGATATATAGAAGAATAAGCAGAGTTTCATGGACAGAAAAACAGACAAATAAAAAGTTTTGGAAACTAGGCATGAAGAAACAATTATTAAGAGAAATAAAATCAGACAAGTAAAGTATTTTGGGCACATAAAAGGCATGACACCATGATAAAACATTTACTAGAGGGGAAAGTTGAGGGAGAAGAGCAAGAGGAAGCCCTGAGAGATAAGTGGGAGGGAAATTTTAAGAAATGGACAGGTTACAGTCTGGCAGTGTGCAACACCAAGGCGAAAGACAGAGGATGCTGGAGATTCATTGCAGCCAACCTTCGATGTGGAGACGGCACCTGATGATGATGACCTCGGAGTAAGGGACTTGTTCTACTAGTGTGTTAGACTGGAAGCATTAAAACACCAACCTACCACCTTTCAATTCTCAAGTTTACTACACCAGATAATGATTTTATCATGTCGGTTCTGTCACCTACCTACCCCCTTTTCAATTCTTGTCTCAAGTTTACTACACCAGATAATGATTTTATCATGTCGGTTCTGACACTTATTAAACTGATGGATCCTCTACGTACGTGAACATTTCTGTGATGGTGTTAGCAATGACTATGATTACAATGCATCAAATTAGTGTAGAGAAGTAGGTCAGAGCTACGTGGACAGAGTTAATGAAGACGTTACAGAATAGAATTTGATGTAGACCGACAGTACACAGTTTCACACTGGGAACACAGAGGAGGTGGTAGTAGTAGTAATTTACTCAGATTAATCCTGTATTAAATGTGCTGATCCGATAGAACATTCTGTGTCTATGTTCAGACACTCTCTCTCTCTCTCTTACTCCTCCGCCGTAATTCACACTCTCTGAAGATGATGTGTTCGTTTATTTCCTGCAATGCTGCAAAAAAAAAACACACACACACACACAAATCAACGAAACCAAATATAGGTACTTCTATCTAAACAAAAACATACAGACTGTCCGGATGTTTTGTTTTCTCTCCATGACTACACAAATACACCTCTCAGGTACATAATTGGTACCTCCTACACAAACACATACCTGCTGGCCAAACTGCTTCTATTTCATTGAATGTAACATACCTGTACTTGTATTTGATTACTTCTTCACTGACTGTACAACAATCCCCTTTGACATTACGCTATCTCGTTTGCTTTCCTTTATCCATCCCTATTTTCCGCTCCATAAGTTTGCTATGGATTTCGTTTCCGCTTCATAAGTAAACCAGGCCACCATTGTTGTTGATCTTTTGAAGGCAATCCCGCACCGAATCAAAGCACGTACTTCTGCAGTGTCGGTTTGTGTCAAATTGTCTCTTCGTCACATTGAATTGAGTTATCACATCAGGACAAACCTTTACTCTTCTTCTGTGATGTCATATTTGGTAGAACGGATTTCTTCTAGAATTTGCTGTAATATAACGGACGCCAGCAACCCACACAAGTACTTCTTTCTATCATCTGTTGATTGGTGATACTCAACAACTTGATAGCCAGTCGGCAGTCATGATCGATCGGTACCAGCTAGCGTATTATAGTATTTTTCATAACAAACTTCAATAACACAGTGGTTAGTCACTTTCTCCATTGTACGGGCGATCAGAGTTCGTTCCGCAGTTGGTGTGTAACTTGTCCAGCCTCAGACATCTCTCATATCAACTCCATCTCAGTTGTGTACCCAAGAAAACACTGGAAAATAAAGATGGATATTTGTTGTTGATCAGATAACACATCGTTTGTCGTTGGTGATAGAAAAACATGGACATAAGACCGTGTATTCTCCACTATAGCACTTGGTATTGGTTATTGGTTACTAAACTGACGTCATTACACTCCGGGCAGACCCATAGGTGCTCAGTCTCCCCAACAGATATCGAAGAGTATGCATACTAATGGTTTCCGTGGCTCGCTGATTAAACACACTCGCACTCTGCCTTTCAGGCATCCAGTTCGACCTGCACAACGGGTAACTCCAAACTGCCTAAATCGCTTGATCGATTCAACATCGATTTAGTGTCCTCATCCAACAGACAGTCGCGAAGAGACCAAAGAATATCCCCTTATCCATCTTCAACTCCCCAACAATCGATGCTGTTGATGCAAGCATGTCCGCTCTCTCATTACCGTAAACACCCACATGCCCAGGACTGTATATCCATGTAAGCACTTGGTATACAAATGCATTATTTACTGGCTTTCTTTCTTATTTATATTATATATAGATGTACATTCAATGATCTCTTTCGTCTGGTCCAAGGAGTCTGTAGCTAAGTGCTTACGCCTTAGGTTCTGAAGATCATGGGTTAGAATCCGGATTACGTTCTGTTCACTGTTCACCAGTGCATTTTTCCAGAGACGCCCTAGGACTCTTGCACAAGCTACCGGATTTATGCTTTGTGCAATACTCTCGCCGATTGTGGTGAGGGAGGGGGCGGGCATTTCTGCGGAGAAGAACCGAACCATATGCGGAAACCTGGTGCAATGAAATCCAACCTTCGTCTTTAGGTACATACTTGCATTAAACTTAGGAAGTAACTGAATATTATCTCATGGACAAGATGTGTGCTGTTTTTGTGTGAGTCCATGTTGGTTTAAACTCTCGGTGATATTATCTCTTAATCTCCTTCTAGATCATCTTCTTGCTGTAACATCAGAGCTTCTGCTATTGTATTGACGTTGAGGTAACTGCTTGGGATTTATTCTGTCTTTCTACAGAGTTGTTGCTGGTTGTTCATACATATTCCTAATGCCGTCAGTTTGAATTCCTCTTCTGGTGACATTAATAGCTTCTCTACAACATTACAGCTCACAATCGTTTTGAGAAGTCTGGAGATAATCTTGTGCGGAGATTCCTACAGTTATTGCTGGAGCGTCGGAGCTTGAGCTTTGTGCGATATTCTCGGCAGGTCACCTGTTAGTTCTATAGAAATAAACCAAGCTATCCTAGACAACCCTAGTACACTAAAGTCAGTCTGTCAGCTTATTAATGTCAAATGTTAATTTTCAACAAGTAAAACGTTTTATAAAGAGTTAAATTTTAAAGTCGTCGCAACGGCAAAATTAATGAAACATTACAATACAATTGTCGTTATCATACAAATTACAACGATGACGCTCGTGACTGCTCGTGCACTGCCGTTGAGACCTTCTTGTGTCGTCTGAAAGAGATGGAAACACACACACACACACAGTTATTTACTACAACGCAATGATGATGGTCTTATCAATGGAACCAGTCTGACCTTGAAGCATTACATCCTTGATAGTATGCGGTCATTTCTTCTTCTTCTTCTGCATTTTCATTACATCCTTGATAGTATGCGGTCATTTCTTCTTCTTCTTCTGCATTTTCATTACATCCTTGATAGTATGCGGTCATTTCTTCTTCTTCTTCTGCATTTTCATTACATCCTTGATAGTATGCGGTCATTTCTTCTTCTTCTTCTGCATTTTCATTACATCCTTGATAGTATGCGATCATTTCTTCTTCTTCTTCTGCATTTCATTACATCCTTGATAGTATGCGGTCATTTCTTCTTCTTCTTCTGCATTTTCATTACATCCTTGATAGTATGCGGTCATTTCTTCTTCTTCTTCTGCATTTTCATTACATCCTTGATAGTATGCGGTCATTTCTTCTTCTTCTTCTGCATTTTCATTACATCCTTGATAGTATGCGATCATTTCTTCTTCTTCTTCTGCATTTCATTACATCCTTGATAGTATGCGGTCATTTCTTCTTCTTCTTCTGCATTTTCATTACATCCTTGATAGTATGCGGTCATTTCTTCTTCTTCTTCTGCATTTTCATTACATCCTTGATAGTATGCGATCATTTCTTCTTCTTCTTCTGCATTTTCATTACATCCTTGATAGTATGCGGTCATTTCTTCTTCTTCTGCATTTTCATTACATCCTTGATAGTATGCGGTCATTTCTTCTTCTTCTGCGTTTTCATTACATCCTTGATAGTATGCGGTCATTTCTTCTTCTTCTGCGTTTTCACTAGATTGGGATTTCGGATTCTCCAATAAAGCCAGCCGTCTGCCTCAGATTATCAGCCATGTCATACAGTTTGTCTTCTGCGTTTTCACCAGATTGGGATTTTGGATTCTCCAATAAAGGCAGCCGTCTGCCTCAGATTATCAGCCACGCCACACAGTTTGTCTTCTGCGTTTTCACCAGATTGGAATTTTGGATTCTCCAATAAAGGCAGCCGTCTGCCTCAGATTATCAGCCATGCCATACAGTTTGTCTTGGACGCTAGTGTAAGTGAGCCACCTCTTTCTTCTTAAGTCTGCATACTGGGGGCAGTTCTGTAGGATATAATTCCTATGATTTCTGCTTCCCCGTTTGTGCCGACCTCTTCTCGCAGTAAGTTTTGGCCACCCTCGTGATGGTAGGTCTGACATTCTTACCGCGTGGCTAAATCTCCGAGGCAGATTGACGATCATAGAATCCGTTATCCCATTCCTCATTGTGAGGGTCATTGCACCATGTTATGCGCCTTACGGCCTGGTGCATCCGTTTTCTGCAAGCATTTGTTTCGGGTTAGCATTCCCTAGCGGACACATGCATCCGATTTCAACCAAACCTCCTTAGTCGCCTCTTACGACATGCGTGGCAGGTAACAGTGGTTCTATTCTTTACACCCCAAATTTAGGCCCCGGTAACTACTCGGGTGATTCGGTCATTTAGTAAAACTTCTACAGTTGTTTGTTACCTTCATTTACGGTCATTATTATTATTGTATTTATATCACGTTCCATCTTACTTGCTATGATTAACAAATAAACAATGTACAGGTATTAAGAGCTTCCGAACAAAACAAATAGACAAACACGGGACTCGAACCACTTACCCTCATTTCTAATGACACCAATCGCCTAGCCTAGCAATACGAGCGTCCTTACGAACACAACAAATGAGCCATTCTAAAAAAATGACTCACGGGGAGTGTCTTTCTCAAACGCTTCGTTACAACAAGACACAGAATAATCAGGTAAGATTCGATCGAACAGTATTTGCACAAACACATGCTATAATCTTATTGTGCTTGTATATTTGAGACGAGACAATATGAGAAATGAGGGTAAGTGGTTCGAGTCCCGTGTTTGTCTATTTGTTTTTCGGAAGCTCTTAATACCTGTACCCTGTTTATTTGTTGATCATATTCGTTACTTCCGTTGCTTCCTCTGGGGTTCTTGAAAAAAACTCCTTATGCTCATCTAACTCGCTACCACCATCAAACCCTGACCGTAACTATTCTACTACGTCTTGTACTGGAGCTGATTACTATACCACATAATCTAATCTCACCAATATGTGTCGTCATATCCGTTACTTGTGCCAACCACATTATATACCAGCTGACCTCCTCCTTCAATCCAATGTCATATGACGTAAAGACACACTGTCTGCATGCTGGCATGGAACCAGTTATTGATATCTCCTTCAAGTCCCGCACATGTTCTTGTTGCTGTCGCTCTGCCAAGAACCTTTCTCTCATAGAATTAGGGGCTAGGGTTCGACATCGGTAGATAAGAATTCTAAGAAACAAAGACTAATGAAAATATAGCGAGACAAACAAGACAATGCTATATGTATATGTGGGGAAGGGGGGCGTTTGTAGCTTAGCCGTAGTGAGCTCGATCACAACCCAAGTGTACCTGATTCAAACACCGCGGCGGGTAATTTCTAAACAAATTTGTTCTCAAAGATTTTTACGAAAGGTAAACATAGATCTCACGGTTCAGAAGAACTACGGAAGTAAGCTCGGATATAAATGTGCCACTACCTTGTGGGTCAGTACAGTTATGTAGAAGGTTAGTAGAGTAAACCTCGACTACACAAATCTGAAGGAAGGGACACAAAGACAGTTGATGGTTAAGTATGTTCATTCTATCTTCTGCCATCTCCTGCAAACCTTACACAACTCCAACCATTATAACTTTTGTCTTTTCTTTGAAGGAAAACAGTCCTGGGTCTATAGAAGGTTTGTGTACATTGGACAAGACAGTCCCTAATCTCTCCATATCAACTGGCTCACAGCCAGGCTATAGCCTAGGCCAGACACCTCGCCAGGTATTCCCTGACCTAGATAAGAAAAGGGGCTGACTATATTCTTAAGATATCTTTACGAAATCCATTACTGTACAGACATGCATTTAATGACAAACATCGTAAATGGATTATAGATAATAATAAACTTGAGATATGGTCATAAAATGAATTTTATTTTAATCAAATGATCATGGTTTTATTCATATTTGGTTTTATTCATTTGGTTATTCATATTTAACACAGCTTTAAGAAAATTCAATCTGAAGCTCAAAATGATTAACAAAGTATTGCAGAACAACAGTTGCATTATAATGTAATACATAGTTGTATAATAAGGTACAATATATATTTCTAACATACACAAAAGTTGCTTTAACTGTAGCACACTTTGTTGTTCTTTTATAAATGTCCATCTTACTCAGATCATTGATATGTAATGATAAATATTGAAAATAAGAACTAGAGCCTGGCTGTGACTGGCTAGACTAGACAAACAAACACGACTCGCCAGGATACTTCATCATTGCTTCCAGATCGGACACAACACGTAAAGTGCACTGCTCAGATATAAAGATATATGCAACAAGTGATATATATATATATAGATATGAAGGGCTTTTCTATCGACCAAATCAAATTGGAAAAACTAAAACTAGCTGATGACCTGGCTGTATGTAAAGGCAACATTACGCAATGGTACAGAGTGTTTTGAAGAAATACGTATGGACGAACTTGAATTTAAGAGAAACAAGCATCATCTGAAAAGTTGTTCTAGTGACACACTCACCTTGTGACTGTATGTACAGTTGGAAACGATAATTTTATTTATTCACTATTAGGCATGATTAAATGTGTTGCAAGTAGTGGTCTATCACGTGGTCTGATGGTGAACAACTGTTTCATTTAAATGTAGTAGCAGCTGGTACTTACCGAGATAGCAGCTGGATATACATGTCTGTTCTACTACAGATACTCGTGATGCAGGGATCACAGGCGCGGTGAAATAAGGTGATACGGCAGTATTACTGTCAGTGAGCTGCCTCAGACCAAAACCCTAGCCAACCTGTACGCAGTAGCCCTGGAAACAGATCAGAGTCCCATTGGATGATCGTACCAGAATTACTCAGGACTTCAAAGCAAAGTTAATGGCTGATTTTCCTGTACTGCTGCCTAGAAAGCAAAACATAGATATTTGACAATACAGTCTACTAACTGCTTCCGTCAATACATCCTACTACTAAATGATCCTGTCAATACATCCTACTACTAAATGATCCTGTCAATACATCCTATATAAAGGTCAAACATATCATTAGTCCTGTCTCCCAACATTACCGCTTCCTTGACAAGATAATTACAGAGTCAAATTCTTTGTTGCCAACAAAAACGATACATGTTCTAAAATGGTTGAAGATGTCCCTCCTCTAGAATGAACTAAACGTGTCATAAAGAAAAGGAACAAAGCATGATCATGCTCTTCGTCTCAGATCATATACAAGCTGCAATGAATGAGTGAAAGGCGGTCGTTATAAATGATGTTCAGTGAGAGAAAGAAAGGAAAGTCTATGAGAATGTCATTTCAGGCATTCATTTTGCTGGAATTTCGGATGTGTCTCTTCTACATGCCGTAGGGACCTTACGGGTACTACTCAACGCACTCACGTTCTCAGCTCAAACCACACAGTTCACAAAGAGTGGTTAACGAGTGGACAAATTAACAGTGAAAACAAACATGTTACACACAATTTCATAACATGCATGTCAACATATGATTTGACGTAGACTACATAGCAGTGACACAGTAACTCACATAATAAAAACGAGAGATTTTCCCAAACAAGCAATAGTTAACATGGTGACAAAGTGTGATTGCATTAAATGAAAACAATGTGACACACAGTGTCGGAACTGACAGCAGGGATGTTGATCTCACTATTCATTTGGACAGCACTTTTCCCATGGCATCATGTTTTGGCGATCTTCATTGGTGCACGTGAACAATGCAGTGACAGACTGCATCTGTTATATCTTCTTCCTCACCACTTCTCCCCTAGGACGCAACCGAGGCCTCCGAGAGCCCCCCCTCTCCACCAAATGTTCTTACATACCAACTCTCATCTCCAGGTGCTTCTGTGTCTTCATTTACTTCTATTACCCTAGGGTGTTCCATTGGAGAGTGAATCGCGATACTGTCCGAGGTCTCCTCAGTGTGTATCCTATCCATCACTACCTTCTTCCCCTTATCTCTCTGTTCCACTTGTCGTTGTCCTTATCTTCCCGTTCCACTTGTCGTTGTCCCTTATCTCTGTTCCACTTGTCGTTGTCCCTTATCTCTCTGTTCCACTTGTCGTTGTCCCTTATCTCTGTTCCACTTGTCATTGTCCTATCTCTCTGTTCCACTTGTCGTTGTCCCTTATCTCTTTGTTCCACTTGTCATTGTCCCTTATCTCTTTGTTCCACTTGTCGTTGTCCCTTATCTCTTTGTTCCACTTGTCGTTGTCCCTTATCTCTTTGTTCCACTTGTCGTTGTCCCTTATCTCTGTGTTCCACTTGTCGTTGTCCCTTATCTCTGTTCCACTTGTCGTTGTCCCTTATCTCTTTGTTCCACTTGTCGTTGTCCCTTATCTCTGTTCCACTTGTCGTTGTCCCTTATCTCTTTGTTCCACTTGTCTGTCCTTATCTCTGTTCCACTGTCGTGTCCTTATCTCTGTTCCCTTGTCGTGTCCTATCTCTTTTCCACTTGTCGCTATCTCTGTTCACTGTCGTTGTCCTATCTCCTGTTCCACTTGCATGTTGTCTATCTCTGTTCCACTTGTCGTGTCCTTATCTCTGTTCCACTTGTGTTGTCCTTATCTCTGTTCCACTTGTCGTTGTCCCTATCTCTTTGTCCACTGTCGTGTTTCTTTTCTGACAGTTCCTGTTGTGGTCCTATCTACCAGCGCAGAGGCATCTGCATGCTCTGTTGATGAATATGCATGCATAGTAGTATGCCTGTGTTGACATGCCTGTTGTCAACTCTGTGTTGACATGCCTGTTGTCAACTCGTGTGTTGACATGCTTCTTGTCTTGAAATTGGGCTGATAATTAAGTAAGGATTCTAGCATGATCTTATCTGTACCTAATCTTGTCTAGTTAACTATTTAACTGAGCAATTATCTAGGATGACTGCACTGATCTACCGCAGGTAATCTGATCACACAATCTAGGTAGAGTTTCCTCTCAACTAAACATGTCATGTCAACCAGGTTGGAGGGTAGGGGGTTGATAATGATGTAACATAACACATTAACGTTTGTGTGAGAACTGTTGACTCATCTACATCGATATATAAGAACAAGACTGCAGTCAAACCATGTAGCAAAGACAAAAACATGTAGCAAAGACAAAAACATGTTTTAAAAAACCAATAGTGTAAGTTTGACAAAGTTGTAAATAAGAACAAGACTGTAGTCAAACCATGTAGCAAAGACAAAAACATGTTTTAAAAAACCAATAGTGTAAGTTTGACAAAGTTGAAAAAAAAAGATACAGCGACATTTCAGATTTGAGACGAGAATTTATCGTCTGACAGTATCTGTGATGTTTAGAGTATCAGAACATTCTCAATCTCAATGTTTGTTTTGCATTCTTTGCTTGATAAGGGCATTTTAGTCGAAACGTTACAGTATCTTGTTTCTGTACTTTGTCAAACTACATTCCTGTGTTTTCATGTGTTTACCTTGACTCACAAATAGATGAAAGCAAACTTGTCGTGGAACGTCTGGTCGAATGGATTACTGCGCGGGTTCCCATACGGGAGATCCAGGTTAAATCCTCGGTTAGGCCAATGCGTTTTTTTTTCTGTCGTGGTCATACAGAAAAATCTTAACCTGAACAGTTTCGCAGCGACTGTATTAGCCATTCAATTCTACAGGCACATGTTCCCACGTCCTTCACTGCCTAAAAAGCAGTATTATAGGCAGTAAAGACTTGTTTTTGTTGACCATGACTTATACATAGATGAAAATAAATTTGTTTATTCTGATAAACGTTCCCAGATGTATTAGTTCAATTGATTTCTTCACATTTTATGTTTTCATATTGTTGATTGACGGGTTCCTTTACTTGTTTCCCCACATTGACTATACATCACTTACAGTGGATCACCTCAGCAGTAAATTATTGTGTTATTAACTAACTCATCAATAATGTTGTTGAACATTGTTTATAGTACAGGATGTTGCTGTTGACAGTGATGAATTATCACAGACAGCTAGTGTTGTTGTTTTTGGGGCGTGTTTATTTTTCA
This sequence comes from Arion vulgaris, assembly GCA_020796225.1. Lineage (NCBI taxonomy): Eukaryota > Metazoa > Mollusca > Gastropoda > Stylommatophora > Arionidae > Arion > Arion vulgaris. The sequence continues at coordinate 62,293,376 of CM036762.1, read as the reverse complement.
ATTACAATATAATAATTGGTATCTGATTCTAATACTCATTGCTGCTTGTTACATTCTAGTATCTACTCGCCACTCAATATTTGACAGTTGATGTGATATACAGTGGTATCATAACTGACTTTCTCTAGATCTGTGTGGTATATACTCTGACCTGATTCTTCCCTCTCAATATTTGACAGTTGATGTGATAGACTGGTATCATAACTTTCTCTAGATCTGTGTGATGTGTGTGTGGTATATACTCTGACCTGATTCTTCCCTCTCAATGTCAGTTTGAGCAATCTAGTTATGCCAATGACAGTATTACGGATCATGATCATATGCAGGTGACAGACCAGACAATAATTTCACCATGTCTCTCACTGCACAACGATAATGTCTGCTACACACTTGCACTCTACTGGCACCCATCAGCTCACCTGTGTTTATAAACCATCGAAACACACATGTGTATGTGCATCTCTATCTTTTTGCTCCTTCCCGTCCCCATGCTCACACCACTGGTCCACGCTTGACGTCTAAGATAATTTTGCTAATAAAAGCAACAGCATGTACCACTCTACATGTAATATATAGCAGCGCGCACACACACACACACACTTCTTGAAGATGTAACTATTTCTTTCTCTTTCCTGTGACCACTCTCAGCTTATCATTTCACCTGATCTACGTGACTTACCTGGTCGCACGTCTCTTCCGTGAACACACACAATTGTGTTGCTAATCTCTCTTCCTTACCTTTAAGGCATCCTATCTTCCACTGTTTATTTTTTATATTTTCCTCCCTCCGATATCTATCTCCTCCCTCCCCTTGCTATATCTCTCTGTCTCTCCGTATCTCTCTCAGTGTCTGAGTAGACTAACAGAGAAATCTAATCTCGCAGACAGTAATCTAACATTAAATTCCGTATTCATCGTTTCTAATGTTCCCATTATTTTCTAGAGATGAGAGAGTGAGAGAGAGACTGACTAACTTGATATTGTTCATGTTATTAGAAATAGTTTATTGATTTCTTCTTCATCTTGATGTCTCCCATAAAAGTGATGTTGAGCAATACACAAGTTTTAACTTAGCAAATCAAAGATTTATTATGTTGATTAGTCTGGACATTATTTCTCTCGTTATATAAAGGCCAACTACGTCTTCTCTTTCATCTGAATAAAAGTCATTTGTGAACTCGCATCTGAGATGGAAAATTTGAATTGAAATTACAATTGAACAGAGAAAATAGAATGTCTGCAAACAAGATGGAAAATCTAAGAATTATTGACAGAACTTAATAACCTGTAGGATTTTTTTAGTTTTCTATATCAACCCACAAACAACTGCTCTGTGCTAGATTAAACATAGCGAGATTTCTTTCTATATAAACCTACAAACAACTGCTCTGTGCTAGATTAAACATAGCGAGATTTCTTTCTATATAAACCTACAAACAACTGCTCTGTGCTAGATTAAACATAGCAAGATTTCTTTCTATATAAAACTACAAACAACTGCTCTGTGCTAGATTAAACATAGCAAGATTTCTTTCTATATAAACCTACAAACAACTGCTCTGTGCTAGATTAAACATAGCAAGATTTCTTTCTATATAAACCTACAAACAACTGCTCTGTGCTAGATTAAACATAGCGAGATTTCTTTCTATATAAAACTACAAACAACTGCTCTGTGCTAGATTAAACATAGCGAGATTTCTTTCTATATAAACCTACAAACAACTGCTCTGTGCTAGATTAAACATAGCAAGATTTCTTTCTATATAAAACTACAAACAACTGCTCTGTGCTAGATTAAACATAGCAAGATTTCTTTCTATATAAACCTACAAACAACTGCTCTGTGCTAGATTAAACATAGCAAGATTTCTTTCTATATAAACCTACAAACAACTGCTCTGTGCTAGATTAAACATAGCGAGATTTCTTTCTATATAAAACTACAAACAACTGCTCTGTGTTAGATTAAACATAGCGAGATTTCTTTCTATATAAACCTACAAACAACTGCTCTGTGCTAGATTAAACATAGCAAGATTTCTTTCTATATAAAACTACAAACAACTGCTCTGTGCTAGATTAAACATAGCAAGATTTCTTTCTATATAAAACTACAAACAACTGCTCTGTGCTAGATTAAACATAGCAAGATTTCTTTCTATATAAAACTACAAACAACTGCTCTGTGCTAGATTAAACATAGCGAGATTTCTTTCTATATAAACCTACAAACAACTGCTCTGTGCTAGATTAAACATAGCGAGATTTCTTTCTATATAAACCTACAAACAACTGCTCTGTGCTAGATTAAACCTAGCAAGATTTCTTTCTATATAAAACTACAAACAACTGCTCTGTGTAGATTAAACATAGCAAGATTTCTTTCTATATAAACTACAAACAACTGCTCTGTGCTAGATTAAACATAGCAAGATTTCTTTCTATATAAAACTACAAACAACTGCTCTGTGCTAGATTAAACATAGCAAGATTTCTTTCTATATAAAACTACAAACAACTGCTCTGTGCTAGATTAAACATAGCGAGATTTCTTTGCTTGGGAGATCTAAATTACAAGTACCCTTGAAGTCGGATTAAGGCTCGCCTGAATGGTGGGGGGCCTCGCGATAATGTCTGCAAGCCTTCACGTAAAAATCAGTCAGATGCGCCATGACAGCGCATGAATTCATAGCGGGCAAACGATAAAAAAAGAAATCAGTGAGATTTGTGTGTATTCTATGTTTGTCAGAAATTGTGTACAATATTTGTTTCTGAGTGGACATCTAATACAAACAGTCTGGTAGAATAGCAGTTGTTAGAGAGAACAGATAAGAATATTATCAAGCGAAAACTACAACCAATAACATGAGATTTGTATACGTTAGAATATACTAGTATTTGTGCCCTAAGACTTGCAGCTGAAGTAGTTTATAAATCTTTCATTCCAACAGTTACTTCTTGTAGGGTCATGCTCTAGTGAAAGTATTTGAACAATTAGATCAATATATTAAAAACCAAAATGCTCTTCATTAGTGCCAATCGTTTTTATATATTGAGGAGCACGTAATTGATGGTTGTGTAGGGATACGTGATTGATGGTTGTGTATGCTCGGGCACCATGTGATGGTTGCAATGCTACAACTACTAATAATAACGTTAGCAGTACAAATGTATTAGTATAATTACGCCCTTCTGTTGTCGGGTTCGCAAGGGGAACAAAGTATAGTAACACTGTCACATACAAGGCATGACGTAACAGACGACTGAGGTAGATACACTGCCACATACAAGGCATGACGTAACAGACGACTGAGGTAGATACACTGCCACATACAAGGCATGACGTAACAGACGACTGAGGTAGATACACTGCCACGTACAAGGCATGACGTAACAGACGACTGAGGTAGATACACTGCCACATACAAGGCATGACGTAACAGACGACTGAGGTAGATACACTGCCACATACAAGGCATGACGTAACAGACGACTGAGGTAGATACACTGCCACATACAAGGCATGACGTAACAGACGACTGAGGTAGATACACTGCCACATACAAGGCATGATGTAACAGACGACTGAGGTAGATACACTGTCACATACAAGGCATGACGTAACAGACGACTGAGGTAGATACACTGCCACATACAAGGCATGACGTAACAGACGACTGAGGTAGATACACTGCCACATACAAGGCATGATGTAACAGACGACTGAGGTAGATACACTGCCACATACAAGGCATGACGTAACAGACGACTGAGGTAGATACACTGCCACATACAAGGCATGACGTAACAGACGACTGAGGTAGATACACTGCCACATACAAGGCATGACGTAACAGACGACTGAGGTAGATACACTGCCACATACAAGGCATGAGTAACAGACGACTGAGGTAGATAACTGCACATACAAGGCATGACGTAACAGACGACTGAGGTAGATACACTGCCACATACAAGGCATGACGTAACAGACGACTGAGGTAGATACACTGCCACATACAAGGCATGAGTAACAGACGACTGAGGTAGATCACTGTCCTACAAGGCATGACTAAGAGACGACTGAGGTAGGTCACTGCACATACAAGGCATGAGTAAAGACGACTGAGGTAGAACACTGTCAATCAAGATGATAGAGACGATGAGGTAGATACCTGCCATACAGGATGGTAACAGACGACTGAGGTAGATACACTGTCACATCAAGGCATGACGTAACAGACGACTGAGTAGATACACTGCATACAGGCATACAGAGCTGGGGATACTGATGGTAACAGACGACTGAGTAGATACACTGACATACAAGGCATGATGTAACAGATGACTGAGGTAGATACACTGCCACATACAAGGCATGACGTAACAGACGACTGAGGTAGATACACTGTCACACACAGGCATGACGTAAAGACGACTGAGGTAGATACACTGTCACATAAAGGCATGACGTAACAGACGACTGAGGTAGATACACTGTCACATACAAGGCATGACGTAACATACGACTGAGGTAGATACACTGTCACATACAAGGCATGACGTAACAGACGACTGAGGTAGATACACTGTCACATACAAGGCATGACGTAACAGACGACTGAGGTAGATACACTGTCACATACAAGGCATGACGTAACAGACGACTGAGGTAGATACACTGCCACATACAAGGCATGATGTAACAGACGACTGAGGTAGATACACTGCCACATACAAGGCATGACGTAACAGACGACTGAGGTAGATACACTGCCACATACAAGGCATGACGTAAGAGACGACTGAGGTAATACACTGCTCACATACAAGGCATGACGTAACAGACGACTGAGGTAGATACACTGTCACATACAAGGCATGACGTAACAGACGACTGAGGTAGATACACTGCCACATACAAGGCATGACGTAACAGACGACTGAGGTAGATACACTGCCACATACAAGGCATGACGTAACAGACGACTGAGGTAGATACACTGCCACATACAAGGCATGACGTAACAGACGACTGAGGTAGATACACTGCCACATACAAGGCATGACGTAACAGACGACTGAGGTAGATACACTGCCACATACAAGGCATGACGTAACAGACGACTGAGGTAGATACACTGCCACATACAAGGCATGACGTAACAGACGAGTGAGGTAGATACACTGCCACATACAAGGCATGACGTAACAGACGACTGAGGTAGATACACTGCCACATACAAGGCATGACGTAAGAGACGACTGAGGTAGATGCCTAAGGAAGCTACCCTAGTAAATAAAAAGCATTGCAGAAATCGGATGTGCTGCCTACTTGTAGGCGCATAACTTGCTCAACGTACAACCGCTCGTAGGCTCGGATCACATACAAGTCACAAAGAGTGGTCGACGGGGAGTATTCGAAGAATAATAATTTAAGATGTCGACGCTATCCCCAGTGAAAAAAACAGCAAGGGTTATATTAGAGGGCAGTATAATGATTACAAAGTAAAACAAGATTGTAAAAGTGGGAAGATCGTGTGTTTATGAGAATGCTACGAGAGAACTGAACAATAGTTGGTTGTCTTGAAATCTGAACAATAGTTGCTTGTCTTGAAATCTGAACAATAGTTGCTTGTCTTGAAATCTGAACAATAGTTGCTTGTCTTGAAATCTGAACAATAGTTGCTTGTCTTGAAATCTGAACAATAGTTGCTTGTCTTGAAATCTGAACAATAGTTGCTTGTCTTGAAATCTGAACAATAGTTGCTTGTCTTGAAATCTGAACAATAGTTGCTTGTCTTGAAATCTGAACAATAGTTGCTTGTCTTGAAATCTGAACAATAGTTGCTTGTCTTGAAATCTGAACAATAGTTGGTTGTCTTGAAATCTGAACAATAGTTGCTTGTCTTGAAATCTGAACAATAGTTGCTTGTCTTGAAATCTGAACAATTGTTGGTTGTCTTGAAATCTGAACAATAGTTGCTTGTCTTGAAATCTGAACAATAGTTGGTTGTCTTGAAATCTGAACAATAGTTGGTTGTCTTGAAATCTGAACAATTGTTGGTTGTCTTGAAATCTGAACAATAGTTGGTTGTCTTGAAATCTGAACAATAGTTGCTTGTCTTGAAATCTGAACAATTGTTGGTTGTCTTGAAATCTGAACAATAGTTGGTTGTCTTGAAATCTGAACAATTGTTGGTTGTCTTGAAATCTGAACAATAGTTGCTTGTCTTGAAATCTGAACAATAGTTGCTTGTCTTGAAATCTGAACAATAGTTGCTTGTCTTGAAATCTGAACAATAGTTGCTTGTCTTGAAATCTGAACAATAGTTGCTTGTCTTGAAATCTGAACAATAGTTGCTTGTCTTGAAATCTGAACAATAGTTGCTTGTCTTGAAATCTGAACAATAGTTGCTTGTCTTGAAATCTGAACAATAGTTGCTTGTCTTGAAATCTGAACAATGTTGCTTGTCTTTAAATCTGAACAATAGTTGCTTGTCTTGAAATCGAACAATAGTTGCTTGTCGTTGAAATTCTGAACAATAGTTGCTTGTCTTGAAATCTGAACAATAGTTGCTTGTCTTGAAATCTGAACAATGTTGTTGTCTTGAAATCTGAACAATAGTTGCTTGTCTTGAAATCTGAACAATGTTGTTGTCTTGAAATCTGAACAATAGTTGGTTGTCTTGAAATCTGAACAATTGTTGGTTGTCTTGAAATCTGAACAATTGTTGGTTGTCTTGAAATCTGAACAATAGTTGGTTGTCTTGAAATCTGAACAATTGTTGGTTGTCTTGAAATCTGAACAATAGTTGCTTGTCTTGAAATCTGAACAATAGTTGCTTGTCTTGAAATCTGAACAATAGTTGCTTGTCTTGAAATCTGAACCATAGTTGCTTGTCTTGAAATCTGAACAATAGTTGCTTGTCTTGAAATCTGAACAATAGTTGCTTGTCTTGAAATCTGAACAATAGTTGCTTGTCTTGAAATCTGAACAATAGTTGCTTGTCTTGAAATCTGAACAATAGTTGCTTGTCTTGAAATCTGAACAATGTTGTTGTCTTGAAATCTGAACAATAGTTGCTTGTCTTGAAATCTGAACAATAGTTGCTTGTCTTGAAATCTGAACAATAGTTGCTTGTCTTGAAATCTGAACAATAGTTGCTTGTCTTGAAATCTGAACAATTGTTGCTTGTCTTGAAATCTGAACAATAGTTGCTTGTCTTGAAATCTGAACAATAGTTGCTTGTCTTGAAATCTGAACAATAGTTGCTTGTCTTGAAATCTGAACAATAGTTGGTTGTCTTGAAATCTGAACAATAGTTGGTTGTCTTGAAATCTGAACAATTGTTGGTTGTCTTGAAATCTGAACAATTGTTGGTTGTCTTGAAATCTGAACAATTGTTGGTTGTCTTGAAATCTGAACAATTGTTGGTTGTCTTGAAATCTGAACAATAGTTGCTTGTCTTGAAATCTGAACAATAGTTGCTTGTCTTGAAATCTGAACAATAGTTGCTTGTCTTGAAATCTGAACAATACTTGCTTGTCTTGAAAACTGAATATCGCTAAATCCGGGTCGTAAATAGGCGCCAAATGTAGGACATGATTTTATATCACTGGTTCGTAATGTTGCTCTACATATTTTTATATCACTGGTTCGTATGTGCTCTACATATTTTATATCACTGGTTCGTAATGTTGCTCTACATATTTTTATATCACTGGTTCGTAATGTTGCTCAAATTTTATATCATGTCGTAATGTGCTCTACATATTTTTAATCACTGGTTCGTCATGCTGCTCTACATATTTTTATATCACTGGTTCGTAATGTTGCTATACATATTTTCATATCCCTGGTTCGTAATGAAGTTTGGAATATTCATTAAAAAACTCAATCAAAATCAAGTTAAAGCATATTTATAACTCTAATGTCAAGTCCGTTCTTTGTACCGCTTTGATTGATTGATTGATTGAGAGGACCATCATCATTGCACTTCGGGGAGTAACCATGTGTGCCTCTGTCACTTTCTTACACAGGAAGATCTCAGCGGCAGAGCACGAACTCCGTAGCACCGACAAGGGTTCCCTGATGTAATTTAGAAGATAGTAAAAATATTTTGTAGCAATTTTATTTTTTCATATTTCTAATGAATTTAACTCAGGCAGTGAGTTTCCAGCCTGTTCTTATCGATTTTGAACTGTCAAGCATTCTATTACGCGCTCAACATAGCACCTACTTTTTAGCGCCCGTCTCCGATAGAACTAGAAACTCGCGGCTGTGAAATATGAAGAATGGCAAACAAGCAAAGCCATTAGAACTGTATTAATGACTAGACTAGAAGTAACGACATGGTGTGAGAGTATTAGTAACGTGAAACTGAAAACGAGTATCAAACGAGGAAAGGAAGGCTTAGATAGGAAGACTAGCTAAGAATATAACAAAGGCGTATTCTCATTTGTAGGTTTCTGTGAAAGAACGTTCTACTAATAGACTGACAAAGACGATAGATGATGATAGCCAGATTCTATGTGGCTGAAACAATCAGCTGCGCAAAGCAAATCACCTGAGCTGGATGGTTGTGATAAAAGAGCCAACAGACGGTATGCTAGAAGGAACAGGTAGATTAGAAACTATCATTAAACTGATTGGGAAGACATGAAAGTGATATGACAAGAAAGGACAACAATGTCATATTTATAGAAGAAGACATGTGATACAGACATAGTTGAGTGTTATCATGTTTATCAATATTCTATTCGAAATTGTTTAACTTTAGCAGAATAAAGGCGTACTTGACCTTTTTATACCCTATCGCAAGTACACGTATTTGATCTTTCTATACCTACTGCAGGTACAGGGACTTGATCTTTCTATACCTACTGCAGGTACAGATACTTGATCTTTCTATACCTACTGCAGGTACAGATACTTGATCTTTCTATACCTACTGCAGGTACAGGGACTTGATCTTTCTATACCTACTGCAGGTACAAGTACTTGATCTTTCTATACCTACTGCAAGTACATATACTTGATCTTTCTATACCTACTGCAGGTACAAGTATTTTGTCTTTCTATACCTACTATAGGTACAGGTACTTCATCTTTCTATACCTACTGCAGGTACAAGTATTTGGCCTTTCTATACCTACTGCAGGTACAAGTACTTGGTCTTTCTATACCTACTGCAGGTATAAGCATTTGCATTTTCTGTGTCTGCTTTCATGTATGTGATTGCTCTTTAGTATATATGACTTAAGCTCTTTAGTATGTATGACTTATGCTCTTTAGTATGTATGACTTATGCTCTTTAGTATGTATGACTTATGCTCTTTAGTATGTATGACTTATGCTCTTTAGTATGTATGACTTATACTCTTTAGTATGTATGACTTATACTCTTTAATATGTATGACTTATACTCTTTAGTATGTATGACTTATAACTACTGGAGCTTTCCTCACTATGTTCTATTGAGGTATTAATTGGTATTAATTGGTTTTAATTGGTATTAATTTTATTAATTGGTTTTAATTGTATTAATTGTATTCTTTCTTTCTCGAATCCTGTTATGCCTCACAGCGTCAGGTCAGGAAGAGATTTCTAAAACGGGCCTAGTATGCGCTTCGTAGATAGTCTCTTTCGTCGCCTCTGTTATCTCTGAGGTCCATCTTTTGCGTGGCCGGCCTTTTGCTTTGTACCCATTGTATCGGAGCAGCATTGCTCTTTGGGGTGCACTGTCTGATGGTAATCTGCTTACGTGACCGAACCATTTAATTTGTTGTTTCTTGATGAAGTCTAGTACTGATGTTGTACCCACTTTTTTCCTGATGTCTTCATTTCTCAACCGGTCTCTTCTTGTTACACCCAGCATTCTGCGTAGACACTTCATCTCTGTTGTGACTAGTTTTCTTCTATCGTTTGTTGTCAGCGTCCAGGTTTGGCACTGGTAACATAATGTGGGAGAAAGATTGTGTTGAACATTGCTCTTTTTGTGTTCATGGTGACGTGTTTGCATCTTAAAATTGGCGCCATTTGCCCTATCATTTGATTTGCTTTGTTGCATCTGTGTTGAATTTCATTAGTTATTCTTCCATTTGCTGAAAAATGCTCCCTAGGTATGTGAAATCTTTTACTTGATTTAGTAGATGATTATCGATGGAGATGTTGGTAGTGTTTTCCTCTCGGGCGAATGTCATTACTTCTGTTTTGTCGATGTTAATTCTCATGTTGTATTCGTTACATGCTAACTGGAGTATGTTGATGTGTTGTTGTAGTTGTTCTTCTGTTGTTGATATGATTGCCTGATCGTCTGCAAAAGAAATTCATTTAAGAGTTCTCCGAGGTTGTTTCCTTCGCTGGTGTTAGCTATTTTACAAATGTGGTCAATGTACGTGATTTAATTGTATTAATTGGTTTTAATTGGTATTAATTGTATTAATTGGTTTGTATCTGTTTGATGTGGGGCGGGTGTGGTAGCTACGATCTCTGGTAATCTTTCTTTCTGAGCAAATGTTGATCGTACAATGTGATATCTCCAACTAGGTGTGGCGCACTTTACCGTGACCTTACCTTTCCTGTCGAGATCAAATCTTATGCAATGTCGACTGATATCAGGTTCTAAACCGTCTGGTTCCCGTAACACTACCGGTACAATATGTTTCCATTATGTTATTTTCTGACAAAGAAAAGAAGAAAGTTGTCTGGTTAGAATTGCAAAGCAGAATTTGAAAGCAACTACTAGTGTTAAACTTAGTTGTTCCCAGTCTAACATAGAACTGTAACTGTCTTCAACGAATTATATATTAGGGTGGTCTATTGCAGCTATGTTCAAGAGGCTCCGACGCCCCCTTCACAGTTTTTATCCATATATTATTTGATCTCCCTATTCTTCATTGAACTCTAGTCACACGCATGTCTGTCATGTTTGTCGGGAGAGAGAGAGAGAGAGAAAGAGAGAGAGAGACGAATCCACTCCATCGCCATATTTTCTCTTGAACTTGCAGTGAAATAAAACAAGTTGCAAACACATGCAGATAGTACATACCGATGAACACTCCATTCGCTGTTAGGCAATAACCAAGGAGTCGCTAGACAATAACCCAATTGCCGCTGTACACTAACCAAATCGCCGCTGTATCATTGAAGAAAAAGAAGAGATTCCAGTTGTATTAGTTTCTTGCCAGTTCTCGTCCATAATTCTGTTGTTGTCATCACTTCTGGCAATCTGACATGATTTGTGCATCTGCTGCGACAAATGTTGTTGGTGAATAATGTCTGTAGTATGGATGTAATTATGCCATGTTATAAAGTCATAGGACACCACATACATTTATGTTTAACAGTGAACTCTTAGTTACAAGATTTGAAAGCTGTTGAATGCACATACTGGACGGAGTGAGAGTTGAAAGCTTAAATGAAACCCACTTAAATGAAAGAGAGAGTTGAAAGCAAACTTGAAGTTGCCAATGTTAGCACTGTCATCTGAAAGGACGTCAACAAATAGTAACAGTCCTGTGTCTGACATGGAAAAAGATGGACGCCATGAACAGTTTTCTAATAGATGGATACACCGACTATCTATCTGTTCTGTTGTCTATTCCTGTTGTGCTTTTATTCAGCCTTCAGTGTCTGTAAGAAGTTCTGGCATGTGCACCTCGTACATGCTGTTTCTTACCGCATCTACTATTTCTGAGATCCATCGTTTGCGTTGGCTACTTATGTCCTTTTTTCGATCCAGAAGCACTTGAGCTTTTTCGGCTCGGTGCCATGGACATCGTAACCCTTCGGTTCGGTGCCACGAACACCGTAAATCTGGGGAATCTGTGGCTTTTTCTGCCATCCCGCGGAATTGAACCCGCACACACAGAGGGATAGTCACCCGTAGTCCAACGCGCTACGAACACGCTGGGCAGACGGGCACTTATGTCCTTAAAACCGTTGTATTTGAACATTAGTGCTCGTTATGGTGTACTGTTGGGTGGTAACTTTAAACCACTTTCACACAGTCTTGTCTCAAAAAAATAATGAACATCAAATGGCAGGATATGATCCCAGACACAGAGGTCCCGAAAGGAGCTGCTCTTCCCAGCATCTATACAATCTTGATGCAATCTTGATACGATGGGCGGGACATGTGACTCGAATGCCAGATTGCAGAATACCCAAACGACTCTTTTATGGTGAGCTGCACAGGGCGGTCAGAAAAGGCGATCCAGGGACACACTCAGGAACTCGATGAAATCCTTTGTCATAGATGTCGACAACTGGGAGAATGCTGCTCAAGACATATCAGCCTGGCGCACACTTCTTCGACCTGCGAGGCGGGTGGAACAGCACGGATTGAACAAAAACGTCAAAATGGAAAGGCAGTAAAATTCCCCACGGGTGCAAGTATACCTTGCCCACACTGTAGACGAGCATTTGAAGCCCACATATGGCTCACTGGTCATATACGCACACACAGACAAGCATAACGCAACTACTTTCCCCTTTGGGATGAAAATGGTGTGGTCATCATCACCCGTGATGGACGAGCATCATCAATTGTGTTACATGTCCGAAGCATTTGGTTTGTTGTTTCTTAATATGTTCAAGCACAGGTGTTGTTACAACCAAGTTTCTTAATATGTTCAAGCACTAGTGTTGTTACAACCAAGTTTCTAATAGTCTCATTTTTTTGTTATCCTTATCTCTCTTTCTATTTTTCTCATACATGTTATCTATTAATTTTATTTCGTTTGCTGTAAGTGTCCAATTTCGTTGACACTGATAGCACACAGTGAGGATACAGATCGTATTGTATAAATAAAGATATTTGTTTTGATACACCGACAAAATATGTAAACATAGTGTCCCAAGATCCTACACATTACTGCTAGGTTTGTGTTTGTCTTAGTAGGAAAGCACACTTTCTCCATCCTCTCATGTCTGGTAACACTTGTATGACCTGGTTTTACCAACAGAAATATCCAACCAACCACATCCGGCGCTTTCTTTGTACAGAACGTTCTCAACATTTCTAGAATGTTTATGAGAAGTTACGTGATGTAATTAGAAACGCTAATTCTGCAACTTTAATCTATAATTTATTAGTTGTATTGACACATTATTGCTTTTGGAATATAAGTGTTACAGAAAAGTCATCTGTATATCATGGATAGAGAAGATCTATCCAGAAAGAACTCAAAATCAAAGAAAACTAACTGATGCTACAAATACGAATGAGAAAATTGAAGTATTTTGGACATATAAAGAGACACGAAGGGCTGGAGAAGACCATCATGGAAGGAGGCATACCGGCAAAGAGAAGAAGAGGAAGACCACGTAGAAGATGGATTCAGTGTGTAACTGATGGTTTGAGCATGACTGCTGCAGAGGTGGGACATCTGGCCTACGAGAGAAATTCCGAAGGACTGTTAAGGTGTCAAAGTTCTGCTCAGGAGAAGATATAGTTGATGATGATGATTGACACATAAAAATACTGCGAGAGACTTCAGTCTTCTTCTTGTCTCGTATACTTTATACTAGATTACAATTTCGATGCTTTCTTATCTATCTCCTTTACATGATTTCCTTCATTTTGTATTATAATTATTTTCAAGACTTATTGATGAGCTTCGATGCCACGCCAAATCATAATATAAATAACGAAACAAGATCGTCGGTGTTTGTGTCAGTGATGGAAGTAATGAGCTAACTTTCCGTCATTGTATCTCATGATTTGTATGTTTAGTAATACTGATTACTTTCTCATTGTCTTGCATGTAGATTAGTTATATATATATATTATAAAATTATTAATTTATTTTAATTAAATTATAAATTTTAAATTATTAATTATAAAACTATAATATATTATAAAATTATTGTGTCATGCATGTTTCAGTATAGCTAATGTAGAGAGCAAAGTTTTCTTAATAATAAAATTATTGTGTCATGCATGTTTCAGTATAGCTAATGTAGAGAGCAAAGTTTTCTTAATAATAAAATGATTGTGTCATGCATGTTTCAGTATAGCTAATGTAGAGAGCAAAGTTTTCTTAATAATAAAATTATTGTGTCATGCATGTTTCAGTATAGCTAATGTAGAGAGCAAAGTTTTCTTAATAATAAAACACAATAACTAATTATGAAGGTTAGTGGTGATACGATGGAATCCCCAACACAAGTCCATTCAAAGACGTTTTTCTTCTGTGAGACTAAATGTGGAGAGAAGTTCTGTCCTGACCTACCCTTGATGTTATCAGCCCATACATTTCTGTGCCGTCATCTTCTACTTCTCGACTGTTTCCCAGAACAGTTCATGTTCATACCATATGGTATATATTCGGCTGACATCAGACAAACGTGGGATCTTTAACGGTGCTACAGTATATTCAGAAACAACAGGACAAATTGTTTGTACACGCATCAAGGTTACCACAAGACACTCTCACAAAGAGCACTAGCATTAAGATACAACGACAACAGATCCAGAGGACGACCACGTAAACGATGGACGGACGGAATATCCGAGGCACTAAATTTCACCGTGTACAAAGCGCATAAGGAGGCGCATTCCATTAACCTCTTGTCGGCCTGGTTCCGAAAGGCCAAACATGGATAGAGAGAAGAATACACACACACACATATATATATATATGGTATTGGGGGCTGTGATTACTGTGTTAGTCCAGTCATTTTCATCGACCAAAGACACACGATGAGTGTGGTCAACATCAACAATACTTCCCAATGTTGTTCTGGTGCACAGTTGAGGTGTAACCCGATTGAGGCTGGATCAACCTGTGAGCTCAAACGGTGAGATAATATCACTCCCATTGTGGAATATGATCAAGTGATCATGCACTTACTAACCACATGTAATATTGACTTGCTGCCATATCTCTACTGTTCTTTCAATATTATATATGACATGAAATACATACGCTAATGTATCAATAACATGAAGATGAATTATGAACAGAGAATTGAAAGAGTGTATGACCTGACCTAGAAAATGATTGTTAGAAAAATGACAGCAGATCGACAACCATGGACATATCTTGTAGAATAACCAGTCTCATACAGAGGACATACGAAGATGATATAGATATATACAAATGTGTATACAAATGTGTACGGTACAGAATGTTGACATTTGCTCGTGTCATTTGAACTAAATATCGTTGTGATAATGATCTGGCAGTTGATATGAAAGTTATTCACAAATGTTACTAATCCGTAGAACTTATCTTCCGTGTGTCATCTTCAGTCTGTATTAGCATATTTGTGTCATCTTCAGTCTGTATTAGCATATTTGTGTCATCTTCAGTCTGTATTAGCATATTTATGTCATCTTCAGTCTGTATTAGCATATTTGCCATTGAAAGTGCCGATGAAGACTTTTTCCAAAGTTCGTGCATAGATTCTAAATTGTTAAGTCCAACTCACGTTTACATACACACACATAATTCTTACTGTCTTTATTTGAAAACTTGACCATGACATCAGGATTGAATGATTCATGACTGGATGTGAATCAGACCATCAGTCATACAAATCGATGTTTGAAGGGACATCAGGATAGAATGATTCATGACTGGATGTGAATCAGACCATCAGTCATACAAATCGATGTTTGAAGGGACATCAGGATAGAATGATTCATGACTGGATGTGAATCAGACCATCAGTCATTCAAATCGATGTTTGAAGGAACATCAGGATAGAATGAACGGTGCCCTTTCGAATAACGGTACTGTTACAGTTGTGAGTAGGTCATGTCAGTGAGATTGTTATATCAGTCTTACAATCAGTTTCTTCATGTCAGTGAGATTGTTATATCAGTCTTACAATCAGTTTCTTCATGTCAGTGACAGTCACGTGCAGTTGCACACAATTGACAGTGTTCCATGTCCTGTACAGTGACAGTCACGTGCAGTTGCACACAATTGACAGTGTTACATGTCATGTACAGTAAATTCTCCAGTCGAACAACCGACCTATCCCCGGACTTTATGACTTTGGGGAAATAAGTTATCGCCGGACGTTGATTCTACTAAATTGTGCAAGATCTAGTGCGACCTAGTTAGTCATCATTCTGGGGTTGTTTTTTTTTTTATTGTGTTCATTACACACTCGTCACCACTGCTTGTCAGTGTACAGTTCTATGTGTAACAGGTATGCTTATATAGCTTTTGCGAAGCATCACTGCACCAACATTTACAAGTGAGGTTTTTTTCAGAGTTGTCTATGACGAGCAGTTTTTTTTAGATTTAGACACGGGCGTGGTGCACGATCATATATATATATATATTAATGTTTGTGTATCTTTGATGTGATTTACAGGCCATGCGTAAAGCGATACATTTTCTTACCACTGTAGTCAAGTAGTAATTTGAAAACGTAAGTTACGTTCAGTTACAGCTTATATCTGAGCTGTGATATCTGCGCCTTAAACAGGACACATTCGTTTTCAGGACTTCATATTTGCAACCGATTTTACCTTTCGTTTTCTATACTTACTGACTTAGACTGCAGTTACTAGTTATGTAGCATGTTACAATGGCCACCAACTAGAGGACAGATCTAAGGACGCCATCACTGCAGTCTGGCTAAGCCGGCAAGTGATCTTGGCTTTTGTCATTTCATTAAATTCGTCTTAAAGCCACTCTGTATATTTCAAATTGATAAACCGCGTCGTAAGGCACAGCAACTTTATATTCAAACTTAAATTCAGCGCCAAATGTTCCCATTACACAACTGTCCAGGTCTGTGCAAACACACAATAGCGAATCGAGCAGGCGGTCTCTCAACTCTCGCCTATATGATGATGACTCAGTGCTCTTTGCTCATGTACCGTCGTACAGCAGACGTGACCTCGAGTAGAGAATGAGTTGTGTTTTCTGCTTCGTCATGAACCATTCCGCCACCATACACTGTACACACACACACACACACACACGTAGCACGGTCGTTGTGTCCGAGAGCTGAGCATCTTGTTGCTTCTTGAACATCAAACATCTTAAATCTTCTACCCAACTACAGGAGATGTGCAGACGATACTCTCCGTTAGTTTGTTGTTTCCATTGAATGAGTTTAATTGTGTGTGTGTGTGTGTGTTTGCCGTGCAACATATGAAGTGAGACCACACGACGATAATGTCTGCATGCACTACAATTGTGTAAATAGCAGGAAAAGTTAGTGGGCTGAACAGCTGTGATTGTGTTAATAGTGAGAGTTAGCGCAAGATTAGGTCTTGTTTATACGTTGTTCAGTTCTCGGTATAGTATACTCCCTAGTTTATCCATCTAAAAATGGGTAACTATACTTTCTAAGAGTGATAAATTCCGAAACGTCGCCGAAGCTACTGTGTTATATGATTAACAATTTCATTGTGTAATTGTGTGCTATCTCCGGACGTATTTATTTGACAATATTTACCAAATTTACTTTAGACGACAAAGTGGTTTGGAGAGAACAGTAATGGAAGGTATCAGGGCCGTGCTATGATGCAGAGAGGGGGCCGCATCAGACGGAACCATAAGGGGGCGGGGGGCGGCATAAGCAACGAAATCCAAAATCACAATTGGTTATTTTAAAGAAAAAACATTTAAGGGCGGCATTTCGAAGACTTGCATCATACTGAGAAAATATACCGCACGGACCTGGAAGGCATTGTTCCTTGGGGTAGGGGAATACCAAGAC
Source organism: Arion vulgaris (assembly GCA_020796225.1). NCBI lineage: Eukaryota > Metazoa > Mollusca > Gastropoda > Stylommatophora > Arionidae > Arion > Arion vulgaris. The sequence goes on along the minus strand of CM036762.1, from coordinate 62,275,675 downwards.
GAAGGTGACAGCAGGACATGAGAGAAACCTTGAACATGATGTTAGAAGATGTGAAAGAACTTGCTGGAGACTATCAAGCAGGCTGGAATGAAAGCGACGTTCTACAAGGTTGCATGCTACTTGATGGTATATACCTGATATACTGGCTTGACACCATTAAACAAAATACTGTGAGATTCTGTATACCCACTCAGAATAGTGAAAAGGTTAAACGGCTGATACTAAACAAGCTTCCAGCTATTATCTCAAGTAGTCCCATGTGAAATAGAGGAAAGTGCTGAGAAATTGTACTAAAAGAAAAGACATGGAGAAACATAGAATATGTCAGACATGAGAAAGTCATCTACAAATATAGCAAGGTAGTCATTGTTCATGAAGTGCTAAAATAAATATAATTATGATGAAACTGACAAAGATGTCAATAAGTAAGCCAGTTTGTATGGACATTTGTGTACAGATAATTCAAGAATGTAATAATTATATTGTTATGTTTACTTCCCCTGTCACGACATACGAGATGTTTACCTCCCCTATCACAGCTTACGAGATTATCAACTGAAAGATGTGGTGTGTTTAATGTAATAATTCTCTTCTCTCATATCTTCAATATGGCCTGTGCAGTGTTATTTATATTTACTTACTCGTTTTGTAATAGTGCAGAATATTTGCTATAGTATAAGACAAATTAACTAAAAGCACAATTGAAACAGAGATGTGGCCAGTCTGTAGCTTGTCATTGTATTAAGAAACAGAGATGTGGCCAGTCTGTAGCTTGTCATTGTATTAAGAAACAGAGATGTGGCCAGTCTGTAGCTTGTCATTGTATTAAAAACAGAGATTGGCCAGTCTTACTTGTCATTGTATTAAGACGAATTGTGTCTGTAGCTTGATTGTTTAGCAGATGTGGCAGTCTTTGTACTGTCATTGTATTAAGAAATGAGATGTGCCAGTCTGTGTTGTCATTTTTTTAGAAACAGAGATGTGGCCAGTTTTTGTTTATTCCTGTCACGACATACGAGATGTTTCATCTATCACAGCTTACAGTTATCAACTGAAAGATGGTGTGATGTAAACTTCTCATATCTTCAATAGCTGTCAGTGTTATTAATACACTGTTTGTATAGTGCAGAATTTCTATAGTATAAGCAATTAATAAAGAATTGAACAGAGATGTGGCCAGTCTGTAGCTTGTCATTGTATTAAGAAACAGAGATGTGGCCAGTCTGTAGCTTGTCATTGTATTAAGAAACAGAGATGTGGCCAGTCTGTAGCTTGTCATTGTATTAAGAGTTGCTATCTTCCACCTTTGCTGCTATATTATAACCACTTTTTGTGCTTGATTTTTGTGTGGTTTTAACCATTGTGCGTAAGTATACTGTTCTATGTTTGCTGGAGAATTGCGATTTGTGTTCCAACATAAATGATTTCAGCATGCATTCTTCTGTTTGGATCGCTTTCCGGTTGTTTCATGATGGTAGATTTTGTAGGAATTAAATGTAACTTTTTATATCTTGAATTTTTCCTGGGCAGCGGTTTGACAGCCTGTTCTTCTTTTCTTACTTTCCCTCTGTTACATGTTCTTTTAAAAGCTCATCTTGAACACACTGACATACTTTTAAATTATCCATCTCTGATAAGACAACACACTTGATCACACCTACCCTCAGATCAGGAAGCACTGAAAAATAGCCTGCTTGCTTCACATGGGGTCTGAATTGAAAGAAAGGCATATACTGTGTCTCTTAAGTCACAGAATTATCAAGAACCATTAGTGTTTAGCACACTCAGGTCAATAACTGTAACATGTCAAGTGTGTTTACTTTTGTTGTGTTGTTATTAAATTGTCACTTACAGCCTTTCAATTTGATTTCTCTCTGGCTTGTCTATAGTTTACACACATCAGATTAAGTGCCATCTTTACATTAAGGACTGTCTGTTATTATCATCTTTCTGTGTAGTACAGCTAACAAGTATTCCACTTCTTGATGTTTCCTTCCCATTTGTAACACTCTTCATCTTCACCACTTATTCTCAACTGTTACTTCTAGTATGATTTTCAAGTACTAGAAAACACAGTTCATTGCAAGTCACAAGAAGAAGTGAATGCCAAAGTATAGTTACATGCGGAACTTTGTTTTTCTATCATCTTGGATGCTAGTTAAAAAAAACAACCCACCTAGCAATAAAACTATCAGTTCAGTCCATGTCTGTACTAGTGTCAAATATTTCATCCATTTGTATTGTTTATTTAATGTTGATTATTTTACAGCTTCAGAATTCGACCAAAATGCATCCTCAAGACTTTCTGACACAGAGTTCTCAACACCAGCTGGCTCACATCAATCAGACACCTTCAAATCCAAGCGTTTAAACATGGACAAGGATGATGATGGAGCCCCTTCCTCCTCCCCCCAATCATCTCCGGTACACCATAAAGGTAACTGTTTCTATTTCTCATTCACAGTTAGAACAGAGCATTGGCAACCGAATATGGAGAGGTATTTACTAATAATAATTACTTCAGTGAATAAAGATAATTTTATATATATACACTCATTATCAGGTGCCATGCCGGATGGCGTAGATGATCATGGATCTCCACAAATCTCTACCCTTTTTGTTTGCTATCATCTCAAATTTTGACGTTCTTCTTTACCATGCAGCCACGCTGTCCAAAATTGTCTCTTTCTTTCTTCCTCTGTCTTGTCTCCTCGATTTAACGGTTGTCAAACCGCTGCTCAGGCGGTTATATTATACGCATTATACACATAATGTGTCCTAAGCCTCTCATTACATGACCGAAAAATGATGATTGTCTCTTTTTTATATTAATAGTAAGATTTCTCTGTCTTGACCTCATTCCACACCTCAACATAAGTCATTTTAGCAGTCCATGGGATTCTTATCATTCTTCTATACAACCACATCTCTGTAGCCTCCAGAGATTTTTCTATTATGCTTGTTTATTGTCCATGATTGCATCCGTATGTCAGTATTGGTTCTATGTAGCACTGTGTAACTCTAATTATGATTCCAATTAACAATGACTTGTTACATATAATACTTCACATATATAAAGATATATTTTCTTGCTTAAAGTTTGTATTTCAGTATAATCAACTAGACATACCCGGAATCAGGACTGGTCCACATCTTCACTACACAGTTGCCAAACTGATCTATTTCATTTAGGGATAGTGCACACACAATTTATACCTTCTTACCTTGGAAATACAAGATATACTTATGGACAAAAGTATTGAATCTTCATAACTGGAACCTCTCTAGTACAGTCTAGCATTATTCATATTTCTTCATCGCAATCTGTGTATTGCTGCCAACAGCAAAACTCCCATTTTGTGATGTACTTTTTTTTTAGTTATAGCTTGTGCTTTCTTGTTTCACAGAGCAACATAAATCAGACAATGCTGAGGGCAGGGACAGCATTGTTTCCTTCGACAGTAGTGCAGAACCCATGCCGAGAAAATCTCAAGGGAAGCCCAAATCTGCAATCACCTCTCCCCAGACTCCGTCCCAAGGCCAAGATCTGACTATGGTGGACATGAAAACCTCATGGGATGGAAGCGCTACAAGTGGCGGAAGTGCAAAGGGTGAGACAACTGATGGTGAAACTGGGTTAAAATTCCTTCAAGCACCGAGGTAGGAAGGCATGTTGAACGACCTTACTCGCTCATTGCCTGCTGCATGGTGCCTGGATTTTTTATTACCACCATTTCTCTCAGCCGCTAACAACAGCATCCAATTGACAGTGTGTGTGTGTGTGCAACATTGCTGATATCCGCATACACTGCCCATGGTATTGCTTTTGTCTGCGACTCAGAAAGATCAACATATTTTTAATTTTTTTTTCTATCTGCTATCCAGTTTGACCATATAACAACAAGCAAATTCTCTTCCTCCTATAACCAAATAATCTGAGTTCGACATTTTGTTTTTATCATTGCATCATTTTGTCTGCCGCCGCTTTTGATATATTTATTTCTTTATTAGTATTTATTATCAACTCATATTTGGTACATGGATTTCTTATGAACGAGTGAATTAATTTTGTGAAATAAGATAAGACAGAAAAGAATGATGTATGTTTGTTGAAGACCTGTGCTCCAGAAGGATGCCATGAAGTGTCTGCGTAGAGTTCTGGGAGTAACAAGAAGAGATTGGTTTTGAAATGAAGATATCAGGAAAAAAGTGGGTACAACATCAGTACTAAACATCGAGAAACAACAAATTAAATAGTTCTGCCTCATAAGCAGATTACCACCAGACCTCAAAGAGCAATGCTATTCCGATACAGTGGATACAGAGCAAATCTTGTACACGCAAAAGGTAGACCACAGAAATAACAGAGGCAGTGAAGGACACTAATAATGAAGCGCACACAAAACCCCATTCTAGAGATCTTTTGTTATCCTGACGTGTGAGATAAAACAGTATTAAAAAAGAAAAGAAGACTCCCAGAGGAAGCTGAAAGGTTATTTGTAGGCTATAAACAACATTTTGGACAGTCAATAAAGAAGTATAGTTTCTCTGTTATCAGACAATTGCTTTGTATAAAGACAAGATTAGACTAATCACTTAAACAAGGTGTGTAAACGTTAAGGTTTGACTTATTGTACTGGGTGTCCCTAAATAGCTAGGGCCTTCTCCACAGAAATGACATGCTACCTACCCAGAGTATTTGCACTTAATAGCATATCTCCAATTTTAGACATCTTTGGAATAAATGTACTTGTTAACTATACGATACGATGCTCAAACAAACTAGCTTGTAGGACCCCATCCAATGCTTCAGTAAGAGAAGAATCCAGTGAGTACCAGTCCATTGCAACATTCCAGGAAATGAAGTGGCAGATATAAACTTGCAAAGTAGGTGGGACAATACACTGCAACAAATGAACTCATAAACAACATATGATGAAGTGAGAACAACTATCAAAGCCATTCCTAAATCAAAGTCAGAATTAAATCACCTGGATAAAAGAAATAAAATACTCCCTATCATTAGATTTTCAGACAGGACCAGGTGGTATATAGACAGGACCAGGTGGTATATAGACAGGACCAGGTGGTATATAGACAGGACCAGGTGGTACATTTCCATCTATACCCATAAGACAACAGTTTGAGATACCATCTGTACTAGAATACAGACAGTTGTAACCTAATATACTCGTTGACTATTTGTCACTCACATTCCTAGAAAAGGGAAACCTGGTCTCTCAGGATTCAAACCCTAGTGTTCTGAAGATTGAGATACCAGTTTGCTAAATGCCTGTCCACACATTTCTTTATTTGAGCATACTATTCGGACATTAGACAACAAATTTGTTGAAGTGTAATTACAGTTTTCCGTTGATGTAAGAGATTGTACTTGATTTGAAATATAGTATAGTCAACTAATGTATATGTCTGTATTGTGTACCATGGGAGGAGCTTATGGGCTTTCACTGCTCAAGCCAGAGGACATGTTGTGAAGGAAGACAGTATTGGTTTTGCAGTGACTACAAGCAGTCTCACTATGGAAATCATGGCAGAAGCTAAAGCGATGGTCTGGCTGGAATCACACACCTTTGCCCATGCATGTTTTCTCAGCGACTGAACCAGTAACAGACTGGGATAGGAGACTGGTTGGAGTTGCTGAGAAAGTCTACGCTGACAAAAATCAGTTTTATTTTTGTGCCATGGCATGCATGTGTAAGGAGAAATAAATGTACCGATTGCCTTGCAGGTATGGCTGCTGTAAAAAGTGGGTGAGAAGAATAGTAAACCAACAAAGAACTGGTATCATTAGTCTCCCCACACTGAGAGACATATTGAGGAGATCGGAGCACTTATGGACTAATTGGTTTGATGTACAGTGATGATGATCAGACTAACTAAACTATTGTGTACCAGTGACACTTGAGACAACTTGGAATTATGTGTATTTGTTCACACTAAATTGTTGAGTTGTTCCTGTCTTTTGATACATGCTCTCTATCTATCTCTCTCTCTGTAATGACAAATAAAGATACTAGTAAGAAAACATCGCATGTCTCATCTGCATCTTGTGAATTTAATGCTTTTTACAAATTATTGTTTGAGTTGCATATTGAAAATTCTATTTTCCGTTTTATAATTGTAACATGGTGGCAGTTTGCAATGTTGTCCAGCTAGATTTGTTCTATTCAAACTTTTAGTACAGCACTTCATATGCGTAATACAAGTGATTAGAGTTCTTGTACAATATTTTTGCTTCTATTAGTCGCTGTGTTCAGTTTTTGCTTGTTGATATCTTACATTTTTGCTGCAATGTTTTGATGTATAAATGTGCTGCTATAAAGTTGTTTTATTTTGTTTTGGTCAACATATTTAGACTATCTTGTTATTTTGTTGCAGCTTCTTTGTGTTATATTTGATTTATTGTTATAATTGATTACATTAGATGCCATCACAGTAAATGGGACTGAATTAAGACAAGTACAGCAATTTTAATACCTCAGAGTCCTGGTAACATCAGATGCAGATCAGAAATAAAGAGTAGAATAGGACAGTCCAAAGCAGAGTTCCAGAAAATGAGAAGCATTATATGCAACAAGTCATTGTCAATTGAGATCAGAATGAGAGTTATACAGTGCTACATAGAACCAATACTGACATACAGATGCGAGTCATTCTGAGGACCACAGAGATGTGGTTTTACAGAAGAATGATGAGAATCCCATGGACTGCTAAAATTACTAATGTGGTGTTGAATTAGGTCAAGTCACAGAGAAAGCTTATCACCAATATAAGAAAGAGGCAGTCATCATTTTGTGGACATGTAATGAGAAGAGAAGGTTTAGAACACATTGGGACAATATATAAAGTTGAGGGTAGACGAGATAGAGGAAGAAAAGACAATTTTGGATAATCTGACTTCATCACACAGAAGAGCGTCAACATCTGAGTTGATAGCAAACACTAAAGACAGAGATTTGTGGAGATCCGTGATCGCCTACGCCAGCCAACACGGCACCAGATGATGATGACCATTGATGGCTATCTAAGTTTTCTCAGCTAGTCAATGTGTATGGCACTTTTGTAACAATTATTATAGTCACTTTGTCAATACTCCATTCACACTCATCAATAGGTTCATTATCTTTCACTAGTTCAAGAGATGGTATCTCATTCACACTCATCAATAGGTTCATATCTTTCACTAGTTCAAGAAATGGTATCTCATTCACACTCATCAATAGGTTCATATTTTTAACTAGTTCAAGAGATGGTATCTCATTCACACTCATCAATAGGTTCATATCTTTCACTAGTTCAAGAGATGGTATCTCATTCACACTCATCAATAGGTTCATATCTTTAACTAGTTCAAGAGATGGTATCTCATTCACACTCATCAATAGGTTCATATCTTTAACTAGTTCAAGAGATGGTATCTCATTCACACTCATCAATAGGTTCATATCTTTCACTAGTTCAAGAGATGGTATCTCATTCACACTCATCAATAGGTTCATATCTTTCACTAGTTCAAGAGATGGTATCTCATTCACACTCATCAATAGGTTCATATCTTTCACTAGTTCAAGAGATGGTATCTCATTCACACTCATCAATAGGTTCATATCTTTCACTAGTTCAAGAGATGGTATCTCAGTATGTTGTGATCAGTCTGTGTCAAGTTTGAAGATTTGGAATTGTTCTTTTTTTTTTTATTGAGCTGGTCACTTCCTTTGTTTTGCTTGAAATATTGTCTATGTATTCAACATAGTCTCTTGTATAAATGTCACTGTTATTTGTAGCTCACACAGAGGTCTGTGGAGTTACATAGTCTCTTGTATAAATGTCATTGTTATTTTAGCTCACACAGAGGTCCGTGGAGTTTTCTGTTCAGTATTGTTTCACTAGACGAGTGAGTTTGCCTCAGTATATTATATTCGGAGCAGTCTTGAAGTATGTGCTATGCAGTCGGTTCCGTGTACAAATGGCTAAATTACCAATCTTGAATTGTGTATACATGTGGCTGTGGAGTCAATTGTGTCTTGTTCTGACGCACAGAAGTTGAACTGGTAATATCCGAAGCACATATCAGAGCACATCCTGCACTCCTGCCCAACATACGCACGCCAACAAAACAAAACATGATCTCATGAACTAAGCGGAAAGAGCAAGCCATGAGGAACCCACAATGAACGTCAACTGATGTGCATCTGCATAGAGGCATCCAATCTCATAACTTTGACTGAGCATATGAAAGCAATCACGAAGAAGAAAAAAGAACATGCTAAAGCTAGAAACTTGTGATGAAAGTGGCTGTGGCACTGATAAAATGACTTTTGAGCATCCTTGAAAAATATGACCAGTTTATCAAGAGCAGAGCAGAAAGTTGTTGCCATTGCAGGAAATCTCTTTGGAGACATCAACAACCTAAGACAGATTACTGCTGTCTTCAAATATAGTTGTCTTGAGAAAGTGAACAGAGATAAACAAATGAAATATTTGATGTGATGGTCATTATAGATAGACATAACATAGAATTTGAAATTCTGTCGCACGTTAAGAAATAACTCCAGATAAATGCCAACAGAAAGTGTGACACTCTTACAAATAACATCAACAGACACAGTTGACACACTAACAAATAACATCAACAGACACAGTTGACACACTAACAAATAACATCAACAGACACAGTTGACACACTAACAAATAACATCAACAGACACAGTTGACACACTAACAAATAACATCAACAGACACAGTTGACACACTTACAAATAACATCAACAGACACAGTTGACACACTAACAAATAACATCAACAGACACAGTTGACACACTTACAAATAACATCAACAGACACAGTTGACACTTTGACCACATTTCTTTTATTAGCTGGATAAAGATATTGTGTCATGAATGCATCCATTTTGTCTGTTTGCACTAGATAGTCAAGCTGTCATATTTTGTGTGTTTTCTTTGTACCATTGTTATTGAGTTTAACTTAGATTTTTGTTGTTCAAGTTTGTCAGAACCACCTACCACCACTGTAGAGAGTGCAGTCATTCATGTGAGAGTACAGCATATCTTGCTTGAATGTTCTGGACTACATAAAGCTAGACAAGAGCTCCTACCACCACACCCATCTGTTCATAATACCCTTCACACTAGTCTTCCACAATTACAGTACACATGCAGATTCTACAAACTGGCATTGGCTACCCAAGAGTGAAAAACTCACAGGCCTGGTTAGTAAAAGAAAAAGAAGAAGAGGAAAATGAATGGATCAACCCAAAGATAAATTGGAAGCACACAATGAAAGAAGAAATGCATGATCTATATCTGACATGGAATTATGTGTCTAGTCTGCAAAGACAGATGCTCATGAAGAGTTATTGTAGAAGCCTTGCGTCACATAGGAACAACTAGATGGAATAACTGCAGTAATAGCTTCAAATTTGATGACACGTCTACGAGTTATACATTTATAAAGTCAAGGATTGTTGTTCTATAGTTTTAGAAATGAAATGGTTGACATTCTCAGAAAGAGATGTCTGATATAGAAAACTAGAATCTGTATTTATGATGCCAAAGCTATATTGATATATCCAACATTTTTATCATATGAATCTTCAGCAATCTGCATGTTGAAGGTACTTGTTGTCATTGATACAAATATGTGTCTGGAGAATGCTTCTACTACATTGTAGGAAAACTACATGTGTATTCATCTTTGACACAGCGATAGATAAGGTCTAAAGACAAAGGACTGATTTCATTACACCTGGTTTCCACTTATGGCTTCGCCCCTGTCGCCAGAAATAATGCATTATCTACCAAAAGTGTTGCACGAACTCCGTAGCTCCAACAACAATCCTTTGGATCTTATGAAAAATTCCACATGTGGCTCAGGCTGGATTCAAACCCACAACGTTGAGAACAACAGGCAAACATCTTAAACACTTGGCCATAGAGACCCCTGATAGATAAGTTTCATGCATTTAATAGTTCTTCCAGACTGTTTTCTTAACGTATGTTTTTATTTATGTATGTAGGAACTGTCTGATTGAAATATTTGGTCATTTCTCAGCTGGGATGCTGGCTGACCCAGTCAAAATTGCTAAAGAACGGGAGAAAGAGGAACGTGTTCGACAAGCCCGAGAGCGCCTGAAGGAAGAGAGGAAAAAAAAACTGGAAGAACTAAAAGAACAGCAACGAATTGCCCAGGAGAATCGAGACAAACAACTGGAGATGAGAAGGAGGAGGATTGAAGACTTGCGCAAGAGAGATTTTCAACGCAGAGCTGCTGTGGAGGAACGAAGAAAGATGAAAGAGGATGTTGAGAAAGTAAGTGAACATGAACTTATGTATAATATATGTATGCACATATCTTCTGTTCTTTCTATACATCCATCTTCTACCTGTCTATTTTCTTTAAGGATTATGAATGAAGACATTATCGTCTGTTATTGTACTTTGTGCAACTACCTTATTTTGATATGTCATTTTTTGACTTAAAATATAATTGAATTGTAGTCTTAGCCATTATTTGAGAGCTGCATTTGCTTAGTAGTTAGTGCACTTTCTTCATAAGCACATGGCCACAAGATCAAATTTTCACATTCCTAGTTGGATGTTTTCCTACCATATAGTTCTCAGGTCCACCCAGTCTCATTTGGGTACCAGAGAGACACTGGACAGTAAAGTTGGCCTGCGTGTTGTTGATCACATCTTCACATATTGTGCCGTTGATCAAGGAAATAATACTGACCTAACATACTTTCCCCCAAAATGTCTCATGAAGTGAAAGCGGTTACGCTGCTTTTTAAAAATACTTATTCGTTATCACTATCTAAAACATGTTTTATTGGTTATTTGGTTACAATCTCTAACATGTAATACTGGTTTTGTGGTTCTTCTTCTTCTGGTATTGCGCTACTCCACTGATTTTTCCATGAAAGCTTACTTTCCTTTTTATCAATTTCCCCCGCCATACAGGCGTGCCTTCTCAAACTTCAGAGGTGATTATTTGGTTATTTCATTACTATATCTGTAGAAATTATTATTTATTTGTTGTTATTGCAAAATTTGAGTATATCTTATTGTGTTTTTTTTCCCCACAGGCCAGGCGTGAGTCCATTTTGCAGAGAGCAGAGGAGCGTGTTGCTCGCTTTGAGGCCTGGAAGGCCGGAGGTCGCAAAGGTGGGAGGGGTCACATATTAGGTTTTGGTAGTGCCACCCCTCGGGACATCTGCCAGCCCTTTGAGCGACCTAGACGCTCATCTTCACATAGTGCCCTCCAGAGGCGTTCCCCAAATGGGTCTGAAATAGATTCTATGCGTCCCCAGAGGCGTGCTCTCTCAGCGTGCAGTGCGGTTCGCAGACACTGCTATGTATATAATAATCGGATTGGTATGTGTGGCTTACTCAAACAATACTAACTTCTTTACTAATCTTAGAAATCAATAAATCCCTTGTAGAAACATTAGAAAATTACATTGCAGGTGATGCTATGGTGCCAAGCTCCTTTTTTTATGTTCTTGCTTATTTTATTCCCCATCATCCCCTACATGGGCCATTACTCAAGGAATCACTCTGGGATATTTATTTTTTTGGTGGCAGTTGGTTTAAGGGATGAAACCATGTTCCACTTCAATATTTTTTATTTTAAACATAAAGTTGTATTTGACAAGATTTGGGAAATATATTTTATGGGGAAGGGAGGAAATCTCATTTCACTGGATATACGTGACAAAATTTTGAGATAGTGAGACCAGGTCAGAGTTCAGGTTGTAGACAAGATTGTAAAGACATTCTTGGCATCTGGTATCATAATTAAATGTCAGAAATTGTCAACATGCTATTTTTTTAATAGATTCATATATTCTGATCTCTTGAACAAATTCATCCAAGGTTACGATCTATTGCCAGGTTGTAAGTACCTGGGTTCAAGGTTGAATGTCTTGGATGATAATTTGTTAGAAGATTGATGAATCTTGAGCATATCATCTGTCATCATTTATTCTCCAATATTTCCTTGATCCTTGTGCACATTTACTAGTTTGACTTTCTGAAGCCTACACAATTTATTCAATAACTATGATGAGAGATATTATTGAACTTATTCAGTATATTTAATTTTAGTTAGATATTGTATTGATAATTTATCTGCTAGCTTATAGTTAGTAAAATAACTATGATGAGAGATATTATTGAACTTATTCAGTATATTTAATTTTAGTTAGATATTGTATTGATAATTTATCTGCTAGCTTATAGTTGGTAAAATAACTATGATGAGAGATATTATTGAACTTATTCAGTATATTTAATTTTAGTTAGATATTGTATTGATAATTATCTGATAGCTTATAGTTGGTAAAGTACATCTACTGTTGGACATTTAGAGTACAGGTACTGTCAGACATCTAGCAGTGCAGGTACTGTCAGACATTTAGCAGTACACACACAGTCTGACATCTAGAGTGTGTGTACTTTGACATTTAGAGTGCATGCACTGTCAGGCATATAGAGTGCAGGCACTGTTATACATTTAGAGTGCAGGTACGGTCAGACATTTATAGTGCAGGTGCTGTCAGACATCTAGAGTGCAGGTACTGTCAGACATCTAAAGTGCAGGTACTGTCAGACATCTAAAGTGCAGGTACTGTCAGACATCTAAAGTGCAGGTACTTTCAGACATCTAGAGTGCAGGTACTGTCAGACATCTAGAGTGCAGGTACTATCAGACATTTAGAGTGCAGACACTGTCTGCTTGTTGAAGTACAGATACTGCCATACAGCTAAAGTACTAGTACTTTAAAATAATTATAGTATATGCACCGTCAGACATTTAGAGCACAGGCACTGCCAGACTATTAAACTACAGACACTGTTAGATATCTAAAGTGCAGGTACTGTTCGGTACTTCCGTCAGTTAATGTATATATTTTACCAATAAAAGTATGTTGTATAAAAATAAGTTTAAATAATTGTAATAATTCTAAATATATTAGAGATTGGAGAATATAGTTTAAATCATCTAATTTGATGTGAAGAGCTTCAGCTTAAACTTATATTCCATTTCTCCAATAGATATTAAGTATTCAATGATGAATCTAGTTGACACTAATGATGATTTTGGAAAGATGTTGATTTTTGTTAACACAATTGTTGCTTTCTTCACAGGGGAAGGGAATTCTTGACTATTATTTTGTTTTTGTCTTTCTATATTATCTATCATGCAATAATTTTCTTCTTCTTCTTTTTATGATGATATTTGTAGTGATCAAATAGACATAATTCAGTGATTCACTCCCACACACCACCACCATAGCTAGGTGTTTGAATTGTTTACTCAAATTGTATCAATGATCGTGGATGGACGTTAGTTCACAGTATTACACATGTTCGCGTAACAATTTCTCTCATGTTGTACACTGGTTGCTTGCTAGAGTTTCCTTGCAAGCGGGAGAATTGACAAGTCTTTGTGCAGTTTTGTTGATCAGTGTCACCACAGTTATGTTATATATATATACACAACAACATAATTGAAATGTTATCTTTATTATCATATAACTAGTCTTGTTCTTAAAACATTGATACAATTCTTCAATCGGTTCTTTAGTAATATATCATTGTGATGAGATAATCATTTGGTCATTTAAAAAAAAAAATTTCTAATCCAGAAGCACTTGAGCTTTCAGCTCTTTGGCTCGGTGCCATGGTCATCGTAACCCTTTGGTTCGGTGTCACGAACACCGTGAATCTGGGGAACCTGTGGTTTTTCTGCCAGCCCGCAGAATTGAACCGCACACACAGAGGGTTAGTCACCGCAGTCCAACGCGCTATGAACACGCTGGGCAGGCGGCCGTCATTAGAAAACAGTATTCTTCAAATTATCATTTTTAAATAATCAAAAGTAATTTATATAAAAATAATTGATTAGTCTGATTGAATGGATTAAAATGTGGGCTCCCATGCCGGAGAGCCTGGTTCAATCCTGCACGGGCAAGGAGTTTTTCTGTCTGGGGCATAATGAGAACTCCTAACTTGAACAGTTTCATCGTGGCTGCATGAGCCATGTGGCCGTTAAAATCCACAGGTACATGTCCCCTCTGTACAACACCACCTTAAAAGCAGGCCTGTCAACAAGCTGGTGACAAGCCATTCAGGTAGTAATGACAAGTTTTGTTTAAATAGAATAAAATAATAAGCGCTAAGTCAAGTTTCCTTATTCATTAAATAGAATAAAATAATAAGCACTAAGTCAAGTTTCCTTATTCATACCTTGTGGTTTGTTGAGAAATATAAATGTTAGACTCGTACATTTCTTGAACAGCAGCATATGATGGGTGACTGTGTGGCTAAGTGTTTTAGCTGTTTGCCTTGCGTTATAAAGGTCGCAGGTTGAAATCTGGACCGCACTGTTATTTATGTTCATGTCTGGATTTTTTCCAGAGAGCCTTAGTATTGTTGCCGAAGTGCTACAGAGCTCAGGCCATGTGCAATACTCCCAGCAGGTGATGTGTCATTTTCTATGGAGTGGGATCAAGCCATATCGGGGAAACTCAGTTCAATTCTTCTTTTTTAGACATGGCTGGTGAAGTGGTCAACATCACCGGTCACTTTTATTTCCAAGAGTTATTCTAGTACCCAGTTGATGTTTGGTCAAACTAAGAGTCCTTGATGATCTGGTCAATATGACTTCAATCAGGGATAGAACCCAGACTACTTGGCTAGGTAGCCAGAGTCGTAACCACTCTATTCTTATTGAATATTGACTGAAATTTATGTCTGATGGAATATGACGTGTGAAATGTTTCGTGGTGTGACGTACTAACTCCTCCTAACTGTTTCATCAGTGATTTCTGAGTGTAGCACAAGTCAGTGGTATTTAACCACAAGTCAGTAGTATTGAAGCACAAGTCAGTGGACCACTAAAAGCTGACATCTAGCTAGTTTAAGTAACCAAACAGCTTATATTAATGTCTTTGTTATTCTGAAGTAGAATTCAAATCTTGAGTATGATATATATATAGTTTGTACGTTAAGGGGGCTGTACTCTTCACAAGTTTGAGAACTACTGTGCTACATAAGTTGACAAGAATTCTAAGCATTAACTGAACATAGACAAAACAAACTGAGATACAAAGACTTGTCAATATGCCCTTGTCTCTTCTTGCTTAGGCTACCTTGATTATGCTGTTGTTGCTTGCATGCTTGCTTCCTTCCAGTGCTTGATACATAAACCCTGATATTATAATTGTTGGTTGGTTCATGAGCATGTTTGGGTTAGAGATCAAGTGTCTTGTCACAGTATTTATCATTGAGGTGTGTGCGTATACGCATGTCAGACACACATGTATATTACATTTATGGGGCTGTATTTAATTAGGCAGAAATTAATCACAAGTAATATGTAATAGATAAACTGCTGTTAAAGAGGAAATTTGGAGGGATGACAATGAGGAAGGAAGACAAATGAGGAAGTTCTGAGGGAAGACAGAAAGTTCTAAGGGAAATCAAAGAGAAAGTTCTGAGTGAAGCTTTGAGAAAAGAAGACATATGAGGATGTTCTGGGTTTAAATAAGAAAGAGGAAGCTTTGAGGAAAGTTCACGACAAAGCTCTGAGAAGTTCAGGAGGAAGTCTATGAGAAAGTACGAATGGAAGACAGTGAGGAGATGCTTAGGGAAGACACTAGGGACGACAATGGGGAAGCATTCAGGGAATAAAATGAACACTTTCTGAGGTAAGTTTATGAAAACAGCCAGTATTTTCATTGTAAGGAAACATAATTTGTGAGCATGTTTGGAAAGAACATTCGAAATAGAAGGCAGAAGAAATTGCAAGACCACTGGACAACTTAAGATTGTAACAGTATGAATGAATGACAGTAACAGAGTAGGCAATGACATTTAACATCATACTACAGACAGAAAGGTTTTGTGTATACCCGTGGCATCTCATATCAGGCTGGAGAAGGACAATTATTGAAGGAGGCATCTCTACAAAAAGGAGAGAGGGAGACTACAGAGAAGGTGGATTGAGGACAAAACAATAAATTTGAGCATGATTATGGCAGAGTCTGAACATCTGACCTAGATGAGAAATTCCTAAGACCTGTTAGGATAGCAAAGTATTCTCCAGTATTCTGATCTGTAAAGAATATAACATTTCCTGTAGTCTTTTCAGACATTAAGGTATGAAGTCACTTCACTTCATATTTCTGGTTCCTAGTGTGTAGGAGGGCCAATTCCTTTCCTCACGCGTGGAACTCTGAGTGGGGAATTGAACCCACAACTTTTTTCTGTCTGAGTACGATAGGCGAACGCTTATGCATACGACACTACTTCGTCATGTGGACCTCTGTGTGAGCTAGAAATAACAGTGACATTTATACAAGAGACTATGTAAATCCTGGTTCTGATGTTGTATTGGGCTGATTTCCAGACTGTCTGATGGGTCATGAATGTGGGGGTCATTCACCACGACACTTGTTATATATGATATTGGGAATGTATATACAGTCAGTTTCTGATACATACAACCTTCATCCTGACACATCTTCAGTTCTACATTTTGGTTGCCCTGTTCACTTAGTCAAACTGCAGAGATGCAGCCTATTACCTGAACTGCTACTTGAAGTTGGACATGGTCATGGTCGGCTCTTGTTTCGCTGACTTTGTTTTCTTATTAATTGTGTCTTAGGCCCCCACTCTTTCCTATGTACTGTATAACAATAACCTTTTGGTTCCTAACGGAGCACAGGTCATCAACAATAACACCTATGTTGTTCATATATAGCAATGAGTACATGTTTGATGCAGGGACACAACTTACCTGTACTAAACATCTTGTGATCAATATTGACCAAATTACTACCTTGGTCAGGTAATGAGAACGTAGGTGCCAGTTTTTGCCTTTATGACACTATTTTCATTGAGCATGTTTTAGCTAATTCTTCAACACAATCTACCTTGATTACTAACTAGCTTTGTGCTTCATCTCACCTGTGATGTCAACAGTTTAGAAATACAGATTACTAACTCACATAGACAATAGCCCTAACTGATAGTTCTGTCAGGGTTCTATTCTTTAACCAGGGATAACTCACCCTTCCTGTTATATGTTTTTACTGATTGTCTCCCCTTCATACCTTGTATTTGATTGATTGTCTCCCTTGATACCTTGGATTTGTTACCGTCCAGCCACAAGTGTATACACCCCCACTTTTTCATGTTTCACTTTACTTTCATTACATCTGCTCTGGCATCGATTTCTATCATTTGTTGGTCCTTCCCCACTCACACTCTTGGAGCACATTGTATCTGCCCACTCACACTCTTGGACCACATTGTCTCTGCCCACTCACACTCTTGGACCACTTTGTCTCTCCCCACTCACACTCTTGGACCACATTGTCTCTGCCCACTCACACTCTTGGACCACATTGTCTCTCCTCACTCACACTCTTGGACCACATTGTCTCTGCCCACTCACACTCTTGGACCACATTGTCTCTCACCACTCACACTCTTGGACCACATTGTCTCTGCCCACTCACACTCTTGGACCACATTGTCTCTCCTCACTCACACTCTTGGACCACTCATGTTCATTCACTACATTGTGTCTCCCCACTCACACTCTTGGACCACTCATGTTCATTCACCACATTGTGTCTCCCCACTCACACTCTTGGACCACTCATGTTCATTCACCACATTGTGTCTCTCCACTCACACTCTTGGACCACTCATGTTCATTCACCACATTGTGTCTCCCCACTCACACTCTTGGACCACTCATGTTCATTCACCACATTGTGTCTCTCCACTCACACTCTTGGACCACTCATGTTCATTCACCACATTGTGTCTCCCCACTCACACTCTTGGACCACTCATGTTCATTCACCACATTGTGTCTCCCCACTCACACTCTTGGACCACTCATGTTCATTCACCACATTGTGTCTCCCCACTCACACTCTTGGACCACTCATGTTCATTCACCTCATTGTGTCTCCCCACTCACACTTTTGGACCACTCATGTTCATTCACCACATTGTGTCTCCCCACTCACACCCTTGGACCACTCATGTTCATTCACCACATTGTGTCTCCCCACTCACACCCTTGGACCACTCATGTTCATTCACCACATTGTGTCTCCCCACTCACACCCTTGGACCACTCATGTTCATTCACCACATTGTGTCTCCCCACTCACACTCTTGGACCACTCATGTTCATTCACCACATTGTGTCTCCCCACTCACACCCTTGGACCACTCATGTTCATTCACCACATTGCGTCTCCCCACTCACACTCTTGGACCACTCATGTTCATTCACCACATTGTGTCTCCCCACTCACACTCTTGGACCACTCATGTTCATTCACCACATTGCGTCTCCCCACTCACACTCTTGGACCACTCATGTTCATTCACCACATTGTGTCTCCCCACTCACACTCTTGGACCACTCATGTTCATTCACCACATTGTGTCTCCCCACTCACACTCTTGGACCACTCATGTTCATTCACCACATTGTGTCTCCCCACTCACACTCTTGGACCACTCATGTTCATTCACCACATTGTGTCTCCCCACTCACACTCTTGGACCACTCATGTTCATTCACCACATTGTGTCTCCCCACTCACACTCTTGGACCACTCATGTTCATTCACCACATTGTGTCTCCCCACTCACACTCTTGGACCACTCATGTTCATTCACCACATTGTGTCTCCCCACTCACACTCTTGGACCACTCATGTTCATTCACCACATTGTGTCTCCCCACTCACACTCTTGGACCACTCATGTTCATTCACCACATTGTGTCTCCCCACTCACACTCTTGGACCACTCATGTTCATTCACCACTTGATACCCAATTTTAGTTGTTTTCATGTTCTCCTATTTCTATCTCTATTCATGACTTTCTCCACTTTATCTCTTACTAGTTTCTTATACCTCTCACAAGTCTCTCTTAACCCTACTCTCCACTTTATCTCTTACTAGTTTCTTATACCTCTCACAAGTCTCTCTTAACCCTACTCTTCTTTATTACTTACCCACACACATTCTCTCTCCTCATGCTCATTACTTTCTTTTTGTTTCACAACTCTCCTATTCAGTTTCTCATTGCTATCCTTTTCTTCAATCCCTCATTTCTTGCCCCATTCTGTCACTCAACACTATTGTCTTTTCACTGCTCTTTACACCCCTCCTACTCCTCCAAGTTTGAACACTCCGCCCTACCACTCCATATCTTCTATATTTATCTAACTAATAACAGCTTAGCTTCATGCATGATTACTAACTCCCATTAAATCTAGCTACAATATGTCAATAAAACAACATCTACCACTAACCACTACCAATTTATAGACAACGCAGTGTGTCCTGTTAGCCGTGATCGCACCTTGTATTTCCCCAAACTTCCGTGTCCCATTGGAATAACTTACTAAAACAGTAATTTTTGTCAGAATGTAGCTTGTATTTGAGGAATCTGCATGTTCTCAATAGCATTGTATTTTCTCATCAATCTGACAGTTTCCTACGTACCAACTAATTTAAATACAATACGATTGTATGTCACACTATAGGATAATACAGTCTTGCACGTTTAGTCCAGGCTGCATGAATTCTCCCCCTAACTACTTGTGTCCATCTGTAACTGTTTCTGGCAGATTGTCCAAGAGGTTTACTTGTTGTAATGATGTATTTTAAGAACACTGATAGAAAATGTAACATGTTACTGTGATCATAAAAACTTGGTCAAAGGGAGGTAACTGATTAAATTGTCATACTACAGAACGGTAAGTATGGATACTTGATAACGACGATAATTAAGATATTTTAGTGGAGTGTTTCGGGGTTGGTTGAAGTGATGGTGAGGTAGAGCTCTTACCCTACACTTCAAAGCACTTGCTTTGTATCCCAAGTGAAGCAAGCGAGTCTTTTCCCCAGTTATCTCTGATGTCAGTGTAGGTGAGATCAAGTGCTTAGTTTTGTTGGAGGACAACAAAATGTAGCTACCGTTTTCAAGTTAATCATATAAAAGAATCATTGGCAGTTGAAAATTTATGCAAATAGGCTGGAAAGCTGCTGCTCAGGGAAAAAAAATTATTACTGTAAATTAAAATAAAACTCTTAACAAAATGTCACCATCTTCAAAATGTCATCAAAGAAAGCTCATCAATGCTCGTGTACACCACCTCTGAGATTTTCCAGTATAAGAAAGATATGAGAGTACCTATAGGTATGATATTGACATAAGAACACCGATGATGACCCAATGAACCAGTCAAACTGATAACGATAAGTTGATTTAACCCGCTTTAATCAGTAGTTTTGTTGTTTACCTCCGGATACATTCATTTTTCAATGTTGACTGAATTAGTCAGTATAAGTTTGCATCTTCATAAAACATACAGCAAGCCAGTAGATCGACACAGATACAGAAAATGGTTAATATATACATGAAGATAGAAATGTTGATGATGATGAGCAGTGACAAGATACTTAATGATATGATATACTGTGTGCAGACGATACTTAATGATAGACTATTTTGTTTCTTAATGTCACCCCCATCTCCTACCATATCATTTCTCTGTGCATGTTCACAATTTGGTGAATTTTATTTTTGATATCTGCATGTCTATAAATGTTTTTTTCTGTGCTTTCTTTGTGTCAGGATAAACATTAACATACATTTCTTATTCATTTTTGCACTGCTTGGCAGTTTCTCTGCATTTATTGAGTATTTCTTGTGCATTTTGTTTGTGTTTCTGGACTATATCAGCGTATTTGTTTGCATTTCCTTAACATTTCAGTGCATTCATTGAGCATAATAGTACATTTTTGCACATTTCAGTGCATTCATTTATTCAGCATTTCAGTGCATTCATTTATTCAGCATTTCAGTGCATTTATTAACTATTTCAGTGCATTTCTGTGATTGCTCAGACCTCATATTTCCTTGTTCTGTTTCATATTTTGAACATATTCTATTTAACAACTCTCTTGTAAATATTCATCAAGTGGCTATTCTCTTCTAATGCAGGCTACTACTACTATCTTGTTTGACTTAGTAATAAGGGGATACTTATTCCATATGTTAGTTTCCTTGACCTGTTTCTAATGTCTTTGCTTGAACACAACTAACTAGTATAGCTATCTCCACGTTGTTGATGATCACACTAGTTTCTCTGGCAGTTTGTTGTTGGACATAATGGTTGTCTCAAACATGTTGCTCCTTAGTTGCATATTACAACATGTTTGTTAGGATGTTGCACTGGTGTTATCTTGTCTCCAATGTATCCCTTTCCTTGGATCCACATATTGTCTTCTATTCTCTTCATTTATTTCTGGTTGTTCTGTTTGTCTTGAAATATCACATCACTTAAAATGTTACATTTCTCATGAAATCAGTGCATGTTCTACTTCTTCTTCTCGTTTGCTCGCTGTTGTTCAATGTCTACACAATAAGTCCAGTTCTCTGGATGTATGTTGTTGTGTTTGTTAGCTCATCAAGGCTTCCAAACAAGTGCATGTTTATATATTGTCCTTTATTTGTCAATATTTCTTCTTACTGCTGACATATGATGATTGTTATATAAGAACATTTGTACTGTCATTCATGATTGTATCATCTGAGTGGTTACTGGGGCCCAAATTAGAGGTGTAAATAATAGAACCACTGTTACCCGCCACGCATGTGGTAAGAGGCGACTAAGGAGGTTGAGATAGTTACCCCACCCTGTAACAAACATTAGATAGATACAGAAACTACAACCAAGGAAATTCATAGCTCGTCACCCGAGGAAGAAGAAGAAGGATCCCACAAGAAAAGGAACACCTGGAGGCGGAAGTTGGATACGGAATGCAAGAGAGTGGAGAGATCTGGAAAAGATAGCCTTGGATAGGAGGGCTTGGTTGGTGGACATATGCCTTCCTAGCGACGAAGGGTGAAAAAGATTCCATGATTGTATGCTGTAACAGTGCATACTGTATCTGTACATCAAGATTATGAATACATCTAGTTATTATATTCTATTTGGTCACATTAAAAAAAATATCATTAGAACTGACCATTTTATTCAAATAGATACTCGATCCTTCATCTACTTTCTCCTTATTCAGTGTTCTTCCTGATCTTTATATAACTTTTCTTCTAATGGTATTATCATTTAACTTTCTTTCTTTGGATTGTTGACACAAGTTTATATCACAGGTTTGTCTACTTACTTGTGTACTTTTTGTAAGAATTTGCAGTTTTATTTTTCTTCTTTTTCACTCTTGACTGTCTCACAGTAGTAACAATGATAAAATTGTGCCTGTCTTAGCAATAACAGTAAAAGAATTCTACCTGTCTCACATCAGTAACAATGATAGAATTGTGCCTGTCTCACAGTAGTAACAATGATAAAATTGTGCCTGTCTTAGCAATAACAGTAAAAGAATTCTACCTGTCTCACATCAGTAACAATGATAGAATTGTGCCTGTCTCACAGTAGTAACAATGATAAAATTGTGCCTGTCTTAGCAATAACAGTAAAAGAATTCTACCTGTCTCACATCAGTAACAATGATAGAATTGTGCCTGTCTTAGCAATAACAGTAAAAGAATTCTACCTGTTTCACATCAGTGACAATGAGAGATTTATGTCTTTCTTGGTTGTGAGAATGATAGAATTTGACCTGTCTCAGCATTAGTAACAATGTATTCTACCTTGTTTCACTAATAGAAGTGAAGGAATTCTGCTTGTCTCCATTACAAAAGTGACTCTTACTGTCTTGTTTCTCAAACATGACCTGGCCTGACTAATATTATTGCTGTCCTGTTGGCATAACTGTCATTAATTTGGGAAATAACTGATACATTTGTCAAGTATTCTACACTTGATAAAGATCTATTTGTAGAAACATTGACACTTACTGTACTCTTGTCAAAGCAGCAGTCTTATTTCATCTTGTCTGTTTTCTTGTAAATATTATTTCTATCCTATATCTGTAGATTGTAATCAGTTTTGTTAATATCCAGTATTAAATAGATGATTTCTTACTCTGTGGTTGTTATCTACTTATCTGTACAGCTTACTCTCACTTGTTCAGTTTATCTATTCTCCTGCAATATATCATGGACTCTCACTTGTTCAGTTTATCTATTCTCCTGCAATATATCATGGACTCTCACTTGTTCAGTTTATCTATTCTCCTGCAATATATCATGGACTCTCACTTGTTCAGTTTATCTATTCTCCTGCAATATATCATGACTAAATTTGAAGCTTTTGAAGTAAGGTGTTACAGACAAGTTCTTAGAACATCCTGGACAGAGAAGAGAAAAACAGACATCCTACAAGACCTGCATATCGAGAAGCATTGGCTCATAAATAACATCATGTCCTGGAAGATGAAATGTTTTGGTCACGTTAAACGCCAGAGTGGTTTGGAGAGAACGGTAATGGAAGGCACAGTTCCTGGAGTACAAGGCAGGGGACGACCAAGATGAAGGTGGCAGCAGGACATCAAAGAAACTTTGAACATGACACTGAAAGAGGTAGGAGAACATGCTAGAGACGGAGAGTATTTCAGACGGGATGGGATGAAAGCCACATTCCGCAAGGGACATGCTACTACTTGGTATTTGATGGTTGAATGAAGCCATGAGGTCTTAGTGGTGTAGAGATAATCTGCTTGCCTCTCACTTGTATGGTACTCTGTTCGTTCCCTACGCGGAGCCATGAGCATCTTATGCTAGATCACATTGTAGGTGAGATTGAGATTCTAGTCATATCAGTGATAAAACAGTGGTTCCTTTGTTCAAGTTGAACACTAAAAGAACTCATGGCAGTGTAAAATCAATCAGATTATGTTACAAAGCCGCTGCACAGGCAAAATTCTCTAAAAAGATTACAATAAAATTCCTACACAATTGTCACTATTTTAAAATTACATCTTGGTCCTGCGTTGGTGCAACATCGTTCGTGCACTAACACTGAGATCTTTCTGTGTAAGAAAGAGATTAGAGCACGCATGGTTATTCACCAAAGTGCAATGATGATAGTCTTATCCATTGAATCAATCAATCAATCAATGAAGCTACTTCTATACAATCATGAATGACAGCTCACTGCATGTTTAATTTTCAACCCTTTTAAGTTTTTGTCACTTTTGTTTGCATCACTTATTTTGTTGCATGCATTTCACCTTTTTATTTGTTCTGCACCTGTTGCCTATCCCTTATGGATCACCACCACCACCACTATCACTATGGCTGTGTAGAAACTTGTGATAGCCCAAGCAGACAACTATCAGTATCTACAAGTGTGTTATATGCAAGACGTAGTCAGGAATATTCCTCATTCAATGCATTGCATCCACCGTCTAGACCAGAATCAGCTATGGGTAAGGAGAAGCTATCCCTTGTTCAATATTTCATGTTTGTCCAACACTCAAACTTTCTCAGAAGCAATATTGCTTGTTATTGTAGCACTAATCTCATTCAATGTTTCTTGTAGCATAATCACTTTTATTGTGTTGTTTTATGTATATATATATATATTTTGTAGAAATGTTCTGTTGTTATTGTCTATCAAAGCAAATCCATCATCA
The DNA here is from genome assembly GCA_020796225.1 of Arion vulgaris. Taxonomy (NCBI): domain Eukaryota; kingdom Metazoa; phylum Mollusca; class Gastropoda; order Stylommatophora; family Arionidae; genus Arion; species Arion vulgaris. The sequence continues at coordinate 62,251,028 of CM036762.1, read as the reverse complement.
TCTTAGATTTTATTGACATTTTTTATATGTAACTAATTTATGCAGAATACAGATTTAGAGAATCAGGGGTTTAAGTGGTTAAGCCCTTTGCCTTGTGAGTCGAAGGTCCTGGGTTCGAGTCCGGACCACGCCATTCTGGTCACGAGTGCAGTATTTTCCAGAGACCCCTAGGATTGTTGCTGGAGCTACGGAGTTCGTGCTTTGTGCAATACTCTCGGCAGGTGGTGTGCCATTTCTGCGGAGAGGGACTGAGCCATATGGGTAAAACCCGGTGCAATGAAGTCAATCCTTCGGCTTTTAAACCTTTTTTTTAATTTATGCAGACAGTTACATTTAATACCTCACTTATTTTTAAAATGGCTGTCCTACACAACCCTAAAAAGCAGTACTGCACTCAGTAACTAGTTTTTTTGTGTTTTTGTTTTTATGACGAAAAACATGAGAAAAGTTTATTAACAACAAATGAATACTTTATTTATTTAAGACATAGTATTTCAAATAAGAACAACTATCACGGGGTAGTATTACAATCATTTGAAAACTGAAGAGGTAATGCTGAGACATGCATCTCCTTTTACTGAGTATAAAGCCCAGGCAGCTGAACAAAGTGTCATCTTCACTCATGTCTTAAGGAGTCAAAAATACAGTGGGCTATAAGTCCAGTAGATTTTATTTTACATTTGACCCATGGATTCAAATACAGTATAGAAGAAGAAATGAACAGCAAATAAATCAGTGTACAAACATAGCATTAGAATAATAAACATAGATCTGTGCGAAAAATAATGAACATAAAATGGGACGAATTCAGGAGATGTGATGATATCAGAGAAATCTCTGGTTAACAACTGTTATAAGAAAGAGGAGATGGTGATATGTTGGGCATACCTTAAGAAGAAATGATCATAGAAGACCAAATCAGGCATTGAAGTTGGATACAAAGGATTCAAGAAAGAGAGAATGCCCTACGGAAAACATGAAATGAACTTTGCTGAGAGAGCGAGAATATCAGACTCAGTTCCATATATAAAATTGAACAAGTTGACCAGGATAGAGAGATACGGAGAAATTGCTTGCAGGGTCTATGTAATGTATAACGTACTAGAAGAATATAATAATAATAGATTTATAAAAACATTAGATTTATTTAACAGTGAAGTATTACATAGAGCTCTGATCTGTACAACTGACTAATATGTTACACAACTTGCATATTCTACACCATCTGCTGGATATTACTGTGCGCCTATGAGTCAGCCTATTGTGCAATAAAGTCAGTTCTGTTCTTCAATATTTTCAAATGGAAGCTTAAGAAATGTCAGCAAGTTCTTAGTTCCATGTAGTGGTCAATCAACAAGGTCTTACAGTAAAAACATGTGATCTCTTCTTGTTGTTGTGACAAACTTCTGATTATTGATTTATTGTCTGTGATGGATATGCTTTGATGGACAAATCAATCATTCTGAAGTTACTGTAAACCATATCATAATGTGATGGATATGCTTTGATGGACAAATCAATCATTCTGAAGTTACTGTAAACCATATCATAAATATTGTTTTAGTAGAGATATCTAAGTTATCATTGAATCATTAGAAATTGTCGTAAATTTAATGGGAGGAGCAGATGTAGTGGGACATGATGTCAGCGTTTGGTCCATCTCTCGTAACCAACTGCCAGTCACAATAAACAGCTTAGAAAGTGTCATCAGGATGCTACAAGATACTTGATCGTCTAGAAGATCTTTATAATGTTAGCAAAGATAATCAATCTGATATCTTGACATGATCATGAAGAAACATGTACAATGAAATCAAAGAGAAATATCTTGTAGCATCAAACACATTCAGAATAAGATGTCAACAATAATTCATTGTTTGCTTGTACATTTCTCGTTGTAGCATCTTGAGATTTATTATATACAATAAATTGTACAGATTCATTACTTTCAAACCTTTCATTGAAATTGTGCATGATGAAGCTTGATGGAAATTATTGGCTCCCTAGTATTTCATATGCATTGTGAAGTGTACAGAAATGTTGAATACAACATTGGTTTTCTGTTTGCTTGCATGATCCAGACCTGAACATGGTTCATATCTCTAACTGCTGTTGGGTATCTTTTTCTATGCAGATTTGTTCTTTTATCAATAGTTTCTCTCAGTTTTCATCAACTTAACTATGCCAAGTTTTCATCAACAACTATGTCAAGTTTTCATCAACTTAACTATTTCAAGTTTTCATCAACTTAACTATGTCAAGTTTTCAATCTAGTCAAATTTGTTTGATATCACCTTATGTTAAGTGCTAAATTTTAATACTTTTATTCAAAGATGTAGCAACATTTATAGATAATCTGGATACTCCTGGTAGATTTAATAATAATACAAAATATAACAAAACAGTTATATAAATGAATATAAATAAATCAAACCATATTATAAAACAATAGGTTTTCATTAAGATAGGCACAAACAAATAGGGATGGGGACATTCAATTAATATAGGGATAGGGAAACTTTATCCAGATAGGGATATGGATAGTTTATCCAGATATGGATAAGGACACTATCAAGATAAGATCAAGAATGGTGTATCAAGATATAGACAGGGAAATTTTATGAAGATAGGGACAGATAAATACAGAAAATCCTTATAAAAAAGGGAGACAAACACATAAAACTTTGTCCAGATGGGAGACAAACACGTAAAACTTTGTCCGGATGGGAGACAAACACCGAAAACGTTGTCAATATATGGACTAACAATTAGAGAGATAAAGAATGAAAAAGAATATTGTATCTAACTATTACTCGTACAATTAGATTAATATTATGTGTATTATTATATAAAGACAAGAGGGACAAGCAAAAACTTAGAAGTTGTCACAGTGAAACACTTGCCAATTGACCGTCTGTAAAGATGAAAAAGGCCATATATTATTATATAACACATAGAAAGATAAAAGATACAAATTTAGCCAAGCAGATTATCAATGAAAGTATACTGAGTTCTATGCCACCAGAATTTAGCAGACAAGAATTATAATAACAATTTGTTCTGAAGATCAACATAATTTATTTCTATTCATTTGTATAACTGTATTCAGATCATTTTTTCTTCTATTTGTTGCCTTGATTCCCATATTGGTACTCAAATGATGTAGTTTTACTACAGTCATTACCATCATATTCGATAATAGAACTCATCAGACTATACTTAGTAATTGAAGCTAATCATAGAGATATGGCTCAGACATATGCTATACTTCTCGATAGTTTCTCCTGGAAAGGATGTTCGTCTCGGCTTTGTGACAGTTCACGTTACAGCACTTCCATTTTTTGGGACCTAGTTAGCTTTTCATCTATGTTTTTTAGTCACTTAATCAGACTGCAGGTATGCAGTTACCTGGACCACCACTTGTATGTGAGATCAGCTGCTTTGCTGACTCTGATCTCATACACTGTGTCTTAGAACTCTGACAAAGTATGATATTTCTTTATTACTGACAAAAGTACATGACATTCCCATCTTCATAATATTGTACTTTGTGGTAGCATCTCCTTTGCAGAACATCACTCTCACCACAGTCCACTTGAAAGACTGAACCTCTTGCCAGTTCATCTGCTTCTTCTATTATGTTCATCGTTTCTTTAATATTTTGTTGCTACAGTGTCTTTGTCATTCCCTTGCCCTGTCATCCAGAAACCATACCCCCTATTATTTCTCTCTCTAAACCACTGTGACATTGAATGTAAACAATATATTGTCAGTATCTCAGCCATGATATCTTGTTTATGAGCTAATGAAACCACTGTGACATTGAATGTAAACAATATATTGTCAGTATCTCAGCCATGATATCTTGTTTATGAGCTAATATTCCACGATGTTCTGGTCCTGTATAGTAATAATATTCTTATTGACATCAGATTCACAAATATTTGATTGATTGATTTCTTAGTGAATATTGAGTTCAATCAAAAATATTAGTATATTGTTTGAATGTCCATGAAATTATTGTGCAATCAGTTTGTGCAAACTAATCAGATATTGGCATGTCAGACTTGTACTCAGAAATGAATCTCTCATTCCAGAATATTAGACATAGGTTCTTATATATATATATATATAGAGAGAGAGAGATATATACATTCTTGTAATATTTGCATATACATCATACATATTTATAAACAAATATATATATAAGATAGGTATGTGTTATTAACATTGATATGTGTACCTAACATACAGACATCTACCTAACATAGATATGTGTATCTAACTTATATATGTGTGTGTACTTAACATAGATATTTATTTATTATTGTGTAAAATGATTATTATTATTGTGTGTACTTAACATAGATATTTATTATTTGTGTATCTAACATAGATTTTATTTATTATTGTGTGTACTTAACATAGATATTTATTTATTATTGTTATAAATAGATATGTGTTAAACTTATATATGTGTTATTAACATAGATATTTATTTATTATAAATATATGTACTTATAATATATACACTCTCAGAGCTATGGTGGTGGGTTGTTTTGTTTTTAAAGTAATACCTCACAACTTCACCAAGAAAACTATACAGAACATTCCATTTCAAACATTCAGCCTAGAAATTTATTCATTTTTTATAATTTGATTGTTTTCTTTCTTCTTCCTTTTCTTCTGTTGTCCCTACTCTTGCTCTCTTCCCTTCCCCATGGGCAAATGTTGTGGGCAAACATATATCTACCCTCTGTATGTGGGGATGGTATTTGGCTTTGTGCCCCCGGCATTTGCCCAAAATATAAAGGCCTTGAAACAATTCGCGAAGGAAGAAGATCTTTTATAGGCACCACCACGTCAACACCTGCCATATCCTTGTCTACACAACACAACCAGCGACCCCAGAATGGTTCGGTCATGACAACCTCTTTGAACCGGGCCTCACTGACCGCCAGCATGCCAAGTCCAGTCAAATTGAGGGAGAACAAACCACCTCGTAAGCAGCGGCCGGCGAGTGTGGCTTCTTCCATGCCTAGTTTTGTGGGTGGAGAACCAGCCAAGTCACCTCGCAGCAAAAGTACAGATCGTTCCAGCAGAGGTAGATTATTTACAAATAAATGTTCTTTTTGCAAGTTTACACTCATCGTGCAATATGTTATATTCTCATCAGTTATAATCTTTTTGCAAGTTTACACTCATTGTTCACTATGTTATATTCTCATCTGTTATAAAGTGTGTGTCTCTCATTTATTTTAGGAATTATCTTGTTTACATTTGTATGAACGGTTTCATTGAGCAAAGAGCAGTCACAAAAAATAACTACATGTGAAATCGTTGCCTGCGAAAAGTTACCAACAACACAAGAAAAGACAGAATCATCAACATCAGCATAAGAAAGAAAGTTGGCACAAAACCGTGCTTGAATTACATAGATAAACAAAGAATGAAGTGGTTTGGCCACTTAATAAGAATGCATCCAAACTCCACAGTATACAGAGTCTTCTACAAACAGAACATCGGGAAAGAAGGCAAGAGGAAGACCACGGAAAAGATGGTTAGATGCGTAGCAGAATCCTGTGAAAGAGCAAAGATAACAATCACACAAACCACCAGAACAGCGCAAGACAAAACAGAAAACCACGACACTGGGCAACAACCCAGTGCAGTTGCGACACTGGGCAACAACCCGGTAGCAGTGTTACAACACTGGGCAACAACCCGGTAGCAGTGTGACGATACTGGGCAACAACCCGGTAGCAGTGTGACGACAAAAGAAGAAGAAAGAGGAAGAATTGTTTAAGACTTTCATTTTTTCTGTGCTTAAATGTTTTCTTTTTTGTTGCTGTTTGTCATGCATGCATACACAAACACATACACACCCGTATAAACCCTTGACACATTGCGATACGTAGAAAAAATCACATATTTCATGGAAACAAATTTTCGTAAATCAAGAAGATCTAAAACGCAAAAAGAAAAGATTGAAAGAGTATTGTTGAAAGACATTTATTGCAAATATTTGTATCACACTAAAGACATGATGCTTAGAAATTATACTAAGTAAAAACATTGAGAACAAGTGGCCAAGAGAAAGATGTCACTATAAGTGAAAAGAGAACAGAGGATGAAAAAATAGCAGTTTGTCAGACTGCAACCACTCTGAAGAGAAGCTAGCCAACCCTAACAACTGCTCACTGTTGTGTCAGGCGCCTGGGTACTCCTTGCTGCCAGCTACTTAATTTCACTTGACATAAGACAAGTGATGTCACCAACCAACTAGTCCCCATTACTCAAACATTTCAACAACACACTACCAGATAAATAACTTATAACCAAAAACATCTTCATTCCTACTTTATACTACCAAAACCTAGCATGGACAATAAGTAAAGTATAGGCACAGTCTTGTCTAATAGTGTCCTTCTCTTGTCTTCTAGTAGTGTACTTCACTAGTCTAGTCCTTCACTTGTCTAGTCTTATCATTCACGTATGTACAGTTATTCTTTATTTGTCTAATGTTATTCTTCACTTGTCTAGTGTTATTATTTATTGGTTTAGTCTACCCTTCACTTGTCTAGTCCTCCCCTTCACTTGTCTAACTAACACCAACAAATCTAGCTTGATCTGTATTTCAGTGATACTTTTTATTGCATGATATCTTGTGTATCTTCTGTGAAGTCAATATCTTCTAACATAGACACTTTAGAACCATGTCAACATTCCTTCATTGACACAAATTACTTATCTATGCTTTAAACTTATTCATCATTTTAGAACATTTCATTTTTCTGATCTCCTCAGCTGTTGTCCATACTTCTAGTATGTCCATCCTTTTTCAAGTGCTGTCCATGTTTCTTAATTTCCAAGATGTTATTAATCTTATTCTTATGTTATCAAGAATTGTTGTCAGTTTCTCATATTAGATCACTAAACGACTACTAACACACACACACACACACACACATACATGTGTGTGACATGTAGAGCTAATAATAGCCGTCCATCGCAAGCGATGATGACAACAATCTCAGACGTGTACTGTTGCACCTCTCTGGTGTGTGCGGAGGTGACTGTAGAGTCCAATCCTAGAACAGAATCCCGACCACAGGTGGGGCATACATGATCAAGGTTAGACATGTGCGTGTTGTGTGCTCTGTCTTTTCGCGCTGCTCGTTTTCTCTGTGACTCAACAATACGATGATTCTCAGCTATTCGGGTTCCTCTTTGTTGTTACAGCGCCACATTTGGCGATCTTGCGCAAGGGATTCCCAGCACGTATTGTCTATATCGAAGCATTTCAGAGACACTTTAAGAGTGTCTTTAAAGCGTTTTTCTGTCCACCAGCTAAACGTCTGCCCCTTCAAGCTCGCCATACATCAACTGTTTTGGGATGCGTTTATCAGGCATTCGAGCAACGTGACCGACCCATCTCAGTTGGGCCTTCTGCAACAGGGTGTTGACGCTTGGGATCTTTGCTCTTGTGAGGACTTCGCTGTCTGGAATTTTGTCCTGCCAGTTTATTTTTAGTATTCTGCTAGACAGCTTGTGTGGAAATGGTTTAATTTTCTTGCGTGTCTGCTATACACTGTCCATGTCTCGCTTGGTACAGCAGCGTTGTAAATGATACTTCGCAGAGAGCTAATACTTGTAATGCATGTAACTAATGCTTGCTCTAATATTATATTTAACAAACTATATGGGGCTAAAGAGCTGGATATGTAATATCTATTTGTTCTAAATCAGTGGTTCTCAACTTTTATCAACTGGTGACCCCTTGAAGATGAGACGAGACTTAAACACAGTCACTCCTCCCTATTTCCCCCACTGAATTAATTGTAATTTCCAAAAAAGCAAATGGGAAAAAAACATTTTTCTCACTCTGAACTTTATAACAGCACTGTCTCCTAAATATAATATTGGCAGTGAGAAATGTAAACATTAAAAAGCTAATGGTTGACAAGAAATTGGAGAACAATGTCAACATGAGGGAAAAATCAATGATGTTTCTTGGTTATTTTGTTAAAAGAAATTTTGAACTTGCAGTTTTAATTTTTTTAAAGTATTTTTACTGGGAAAACAAGTTAGTATAAAAACTTATTAAAACACACAATCCACTAAATTGTCATAAATTGTCTTCACTCCTACTCCTACACTTCCTTATGGAAGCGTTTCTCCCATGTTGAGAACCACTGTTTTATACCTAGCAATAAACTGTTGGTATAGTGAAACTGTTGTGATATTCTGTACATTTATTTATTATCTCGAGTCATTTTTGTCTTTTGTCATGAATTTCTTTCAGGTTTGTAAGTACTACTCTTTTATAACAGAGAAATATGATAGTGGTTGGTGCACTAGTTTCTTAGACATGATGGTCTGGGTTCAGTTACACTGTGGAAGTTGAATCTATCCCGACCGTAATGACTCTCAGCCTCAATTGTGTACTAGAAAAGCACTGGCAAGCAACGACTGTTGACATGATGTTGATGACATCACCCATCATGTGTCAATAACTATTAAGCTTAACATCATATTCCAAATATACACCTCATGGTATGAAAAAGGGGTTCTTTTACAGATATATTTTATAACTACATTCCCTTATATTTATTTTTTCAATCGTTCATTTAACTAACACACAGTTCGACTACAGTTTCTCCTTGCCAACAATGATAACAGATTACCTCGACAAACTAAATACAATTACTGGAACAGTTTAGCAAGATTTTCAATTTCTTATTTCAGACCAGACATTTTCCTTATATTAAATATAGAAATCTGGTTTATAATTTGACAAATGTCAGTACAAAATAATAGAAGAAATATATCTGATGTGTATTGACTGAATAATCTCCCAGATCGCTCTAAGGTTCGACCACCTCGGCGAGATGAGAAAGCATTGAAAGATAAAGAAAATTTAACAGAGAAAACCCAGAATCCAGACCACATGGAGGAGAATGAAAAGGAGATGGATGGAGATAAAGATGGTGCTAGAGATCGTAGTCACAAAAAGAGAAAAGAGAGAGTCTCTCTGTCCTTCTTTGATCGCTTGTCAACACCCAAATTCAGCAAAAGAGATTCAGACCATACTCCCAAAGAAACTCCTCCAAAGAAAGAGGGTCCAATGATTCGGGTAAGTCCTCAATTTGTTGTTGTATTTGTTTTAAAACTCATAAATGATATCAGTAACATATGTTATGGCTTTTCTTGTTTACAATCCAGTGTCACTTATTGTTCCCCCAAATATCAATATGAATATTTCACATATGTTTGCATGCATGGTTATAAAGTGTCTGTAATTCGATGTTCAGAGATTTCTCAAAATGATGTGTTGTTATTTGTTGTACAATTTCAACTTTGTTCCCTCCATCAAATTGTATTTGTACTAATTAAATGTTCACTTCAAATAAGTGTCTTCAATTCTTCTTTGCATGCTTATTTTGTTATTTTATATTGTCTTTTATATAGTTGTTGATATCATCATACAGTTAGACAATCATTCTGTTTAATCTTAGATGACAAGTTGTTGATACCATCATACAGTTTGACAATCATTCTGTTTAGTCTTAGATGACAAGTTGTTTCACTCTCATTATTAAATACTGTATCTGTGTATTTTAAATACATAATTGCTACACAAGCTGAATTGATTAGATACTAATTGTTCTATATAAACTCTATGGCTAAACTCGGGGACTTCAATGCCAGAGTAGGGACAGACCATCGGGTCTGGGATGGAGTACTAGGAGTACACGGCGTGGCAAGTGCAATAGTAATGGGCTTCTATTACTCAGACTATGTGCTACCCACGACCTAACAATCACAAACTCCTTGTTTCGTTTACCAACCCGAAACAAAACGTCATGGATGCATCCCGTTCCAAACAATGGCACCTCATTGACTATGTCATCGTAAGGAAAAATGACAGCGTGGACGTCAGAGTCACAAAGGCTATGTGCGGAGCAGAATGTTGGACCGATCATAGATTGATCGTGTCAAAGCTCAACCTCCGCATCAAGCCTAGAAAACGCCACCAGGGTCGCAAACCAACAAAAAAGCTGGCAGTCTCCAAATTGAAAAGCTCCGCTGTCACCGAAAGTTTACTAAGAGACCTGGACGACAAATTGAAGGACCTCCAGTTTGACAAAACCAGCGTGGACGATGACTGGACTGCCCTCAGAGACACCGTGTACCTATCTACCTCTGAGCTCATAGGACACTCTGTACGCAAGAGCCACGACTGGTTTGACGAAAATGACGAAGAAATCAAGTCTATTCTTCTCACGAAACATGAGACATACAGAGCCTATCAAAATGACCCATCATCATCATCCAAAAAAAACCAGCTTTCCTAGATGCTCGTAGAAGGGCTCAAGAGAGAATCAGGAAATTACAAGACGCATGGCTAAGCAAAAATCTGATGAAATCCAGATATATGCAGACAGACATGATTTCAAACGCTTCTACGATGCCCTAAAACTGTTTACGGACCTCAACAATCTCACCCCACTCCCATACTCGATGCAGATGGAGCAAGGCTACTAATTGACAAGCCTCAGATACTAAATCGCTGGGCAGAACACTTCCGTTCTGTCCTCAACCATCCATCCACTATATGTTATGAAGCCATAGAGCGCATGCCCCAGGTCCCAATCAATGCCAAGCTTGATATTCCACCTACCTTAGCAGAGGTCAAGAAGGCAACAAGCCAGATGTCCAGCGGGAAGGCACCGGGTGCGGACTCAATACCAACCGAAGTCTACAAAGAAGGAGAGCCCACGTTGATGCTAAAATTGACAGAGTTATTTACATCCATTTGGTGCAACGAACGTGTGCCACAGGAACTAAAGGATGCCACTATTGTCCACCTGTACAAGCGGAAAGGAAACCGCCAGGCCTGCGATAACCACAGGGGATCTCCCTCCTGTCAATCGCTGGCAAAATACTGGCCAGAGTCCTCCTCAATCGATTAATCGATCACCTGGAACAGGACTTACTCCCTGAGACCCAATGTGGCTTCAGAGCAGGTCGTGGAACAGCAGACATGATATTTGCTGCTCGCCAACTACAGGAGAAATGCCAAGAGCAGCACCGTAACCTCTATATGGTCTTTGTCGATCTGACAAAGGCTTTAGACACGGTTAACAGGGAGGGTCTATGGAAGATCATGGAAAAATTTGGATGCCCAGGAAATTCATCAAGATCGTCCAACAGTTTCACGAGGGCATGATGGCACGTGTACTTGACGAAGGAGAGCTGTCGGAAGCCTTCCATGTCACCAACGGCGTCAAACAGGGCTGTGTACTGGCCCCAACACTCTTCAGCATGATGTTTGCTGCCATGCTCACAGATGTCTTTTGGGAAGGCGACAACATGGGGTAAAGATTAGATACAGGACAGACGGTAACCTATTCAATCTTCGGAGTTAAAATCCTCCACCAAGGTAAAAGAATCAACTATCTCAAACCTGTTGTTTGCTGATGACTGTGCCTTCGCTACCAACTCTGTGGAAGAAATGCAGATTTACATGGACAAGTTCTCAATGGCCTGTGATAGGTTTGGCCTCACCATTAACACCAAAAAAACAGAGGTCATGTTCCAGCCCGCCCTAGAGAACAGTATTACGATCCAGTCATCAACATTAAACACCAGCGTCTCCAGTCAATGGACAACTTTGCTTATTTTGGCAGCCTCTTATCCAGATCGGCAAACATAGATTCTGAGGTCCACAATAGGATATCCAAAGCCAGTGCTGTGTTCGGAAGGTTACGTGTCACTGTGTGGGAACGGAAGGGGATAAGCATAGTCACAAAGCTGAAAGTTTACCAGGCCATAGTGCTAACCACGCTGCTGTACGCAAGCGAGACATGGACAGTGTATAGCAGATACGCAAGAAAATTAAACCATTTCCACACAAGCTGTCTACGCAGAATACTAAAAATAAACTGGCAGGACAAAATTCCAGACAGCGAAGTCCTCACAAGAGCAAAGATCCCAAGCGTCAACACCCTGTTGCAGAAGGCCCAACTGAGATGGGTCGGTCACGTTGCTCGAATGCCTGATAAACGCACCCCAAAACAGTTGATGTATGGCGAGCTTGAAGGGGCAGACGTTTAGCTGGTGGACAGAAAAACGCTTTAAAGACACTCTTAAAGTGTCTCTGAAATGCTTCGATATAGACAATACATGCTGGGAATCCCTTGTGCAAGATCGCCAAATGTGGCGCTGTAACAACAAAAGAGGAACCCGAATAGATGAGAATCATCGTATTGTTGAGTCACAGAGAAAACGAGCAGCGCGAAAAGACAGAGCACACAACACGCACATGTCTAACCTTGATCATGTATGCCCCACCTGTGGTCGGGATTCTGTTCTAGGATTGGACTCTACAGTCACCTCCGCACACACCAGAGCGGTGCAACAGTACACGTCTGAGATTGTTGTCATCATCGCTTGCCATGGACAGCTATTACTATTATTGGCTAAGTAGTTATACCAACAGTACACGTCTGAGATTGTTGTCACCATCGCTTGCCATCATCGCTTGCCATGGACAGCTATTACTATTATTGGCTAAGTAGTTATACCATTTGTTTTGTATTCCAATGGTCATGAGCTCAAATCCATTCTTTTCATGTGTGCATTTTTCCCAAGACCCTTAGGATTGTTGCTGGGGCTGCCAAGCTTGTGCTTTGTGCAATAAGACCCAGCAATAGAAATGTACACATTATACTGCTAATGATTGTACTCAAATGCTGTAACCTACCAGCTAGCACCTCATACTACTGTTGTGCTGCTCTTTTCTGGCCACTTCAATCCAAGCTCCTGCAATCCAAGCTCCTGCAATCTAGCAGTTGACGTGGATTGGTTTAGATGAAAATCTTCTTTGCAGTCACACTCTTTGAGAGTGTTCAGAATGTTAGCTCTATTCAGTGGCTAACCCTCTGATATAGTGGCAGAGCAAGCCAGCCTGTCTGCTCTCTAATTGCCATCGACACCCATGTTGTGCCCTGGAACGAAGATGAATGTCATTCTGCGAATTGTTGGCGCTTGTACTAATTAAGTCCATTGCCCGCACATCGAACCAGCCTCCATCTTTCAGAATATACTCAATGAATCACTCAGAATTACTGCAGCAGTAAGGGAACTAAGCAGAATAGGTTTTTGCTCCATTTTATGTGATAGGAAATTTGATGTGAATTTTGATGTCTGCTTTGAAATAGTTTAGTTTTTAAAAATGTATATGGTTAGCAAGCTAGTCTGTTTGCTTCTGTTGTTGTCAAACATTCAGAGTTATGTTTCCCTTGTTGTCAAACATTCAGAGTTATGTTTCCCTTGTTATCAAACATTCAGTGTTATATTCTACACCAAGGTGGTCAGAGGTGACAAACGTCATCAAGTCACATACAAGATTTAATTTCACTAAGATCTCATTGCACATGAAATCGCAAATATCAATATGATTTCATTTTGCATGCAACAACAAATTACAGGTTCAGTTTGCTGATGATGATGATGATGATGGTGACCAGGACGGAGTTGTTGAACCTGAGGTTGTTGTCATTTGTTTGTTTACTTCCCCTTGCTCATAGTTTCTCAAAATGCAGAGCATTGCAAGAATTAGAATTCAAATAGTTGTTAGATGTTGGTTTTTAAATGCTTTTTATTTTGGGAATGTGGGCTCCATTCATTTATAATAAGGTGTCAACCTGTTGCATATATATATTTGAGCTCAAGATTTCTCTGAAATATTTCATATTCTTGTGTCTGTCAGAAAATTAAATATCAACCAAACTATTTGGAGCTTTATTAGAGAAATATCTTTAAATTTTGAGCATTGAGTGAAATATCTTTAAATATTGAACATTGATAGTGAAATATCTAAATTATATTGAACATCATTAGTGAAATATCTAAATTATATTGAACATCATTAGAGAAATATCTAAATTATATTGAACATCATTAGTGAAATATCTAAATTATATTGAACATCAAATAGTGAAATATTCTCAATTATATTGAACATCATTAGTGAAATATCTAAATTATATTGAATATCATTAGTGAAATATCTAAATTATATTGAATATCATTAGTGAAATATCTAAATTACATGTATATTGAATATCATTAGTGAAATATCTAAATTATATTGAACATCAAATAGAGAAATATCTAAATTATATTGAACATCAAATAGCAAAATATCTTAAATTATATTGAACATCAAATAGTGAAATATCTAAATTATATGAAACATGAATAGAGAAATATCTAAATTATATTGAACATCAAATAGTGAAATATCTAAATTATATAGAACATGAATAGAGAAATAAATGAAGTAGATGACATCAGTAGTTTTATAGTTAATGCATTAGCAACTGTCAATTTGAGAAACTTGTGTGAGTAATGTGTGAAATGCAGTTCTGGAATGATCTTGGCTGAATAATGAATTGGCTTACACTTTTTTTTTGTTACTCCATTTTTGTTTCTGAACTAGAATGTGAACAATTTGCTAGATGTTTCCTAAACAATCCCACACTTCCTGCACGCCATCACCCAGTAGCAGCAAACTTTGAATGGTGTTGTAATTGGGTAGAAGTTTGCAGAATGCCTGCAAATGTTGTATAGAAATATTGATTGCATAGAGTGCATGCAGAATGTGACAATGTTCATGTGGATTGGATTATGACAATCAGTTGACAATGTCATAATCCTGACTTGTTTATATGGAAGAGATTATCATTTACTGATGGATTGATTCATTGATTGATAGGACAGTCATCATTGCACTTTGATAAGTAACCATGTGTGCACCGATCTTGTTCTTATACAGGAAGATCTCACTGGCAATGTACAAACTACGTAACGCTGGCGAGGATCGCAGATTTAATTTAGAAAATGGTAAAAATATTTTGTATACATTTTTAAAAAAATGTTATTTTGACCGGGCAGCGATTTTCCAGCCTGCTCTTCATGATTTTGAACTGCCCGGGGTTCTTTTAGTTGCTCACTTTGGGCACATGACCTACATTTTATTGTCCATTTACGATAGGACTAGGAACTCGATCTCACTCACACTGAGATCAGGGATCTCTTAAGTAATATCGCAATGGCCTCACTAGGAAACGAGCCAAGTACCTTTGTAACGAGAGGCGATCTCCTAACGGAATATAAAAATAATTCAATGCTAGAAACTGATTTGTCCATGTGGATAACACTGAATAATGTGATATCATTCAATATATCAGCACATTTAAAATCTATGTATATTTGGTGATTGATTGATTGATTGATTGATACATAAGAGATATATATGTAAGGTCACATAAATGTCAGATATTGTCTACTTTTATCATAATGGTAGAGCAGTACTTGTCATCCGTTTACTTATTTTAAGAATGATTTCTCCTGCATCTTATATTTCATTCTGAATCGCAATCAGATATTACCGATTTCTTTCAAACTTTGTAAGAATTGATTACATCTTTTTAATTTGTTTGTTATTTGTATCATTGTATACATGACTAAATGTGTAATATTATTGACAGTTACTTGGATCACATGATATCTAGACAATACAGCAATGATTCACTCACACAGATACACACACACAGACACAGCATCATGATCATGAGACGATGGCTTGTCTAAAAATATGAGCAGTTTTTGTTGTTTTTGAATGTAAATTTCAATCACATTTGTTTATCATTTCTTTACACAAATAAATATCTGTGAATATGTTTGTTTCAAGTTCCCAGTCTTATTTGTTCTTGAACATGTATATTCAGCGAGTTATTGGCTACTAAACTGACGTCATTGCACTCCGGGCAGACCCATAGGTGCTCAGTCTACCCCAACAGATATCGAAGAGTATGCATACTAATGGTTCCTGTGGCTCGCTGATTAAACACACCTCTCACTCTGCCTCTCAGGCATCCAGTTCGACTTGAACAACGGGTAACTCCAAACTGCCTAAATCGCTTGATCGATTCAACATCGATTTTAGTGTCCTCATCCAACAGATAGTCGCGAAGAGACCGAAAAACCTCCCCCTTATCCATCTTCAACTCCCCAACAATCGATGCTGTTGATGCAAGCCTGTCCGCTCTCTCATTACCGTAAACACCTGCATGCCCAGGACAGTATATCCACGTAAGCCGCTGGAGGTTAGAAGCTTCTATAGACGACATCCACTCATACCGAAACTTGCCCTTTTGGATCTTGTGAAGCATCGAGAGTCAGATACAACAACTGCCCCAGTGAATGAAGTTCCAGAGATCCAATGGAGAACAGCAGTAACGGCCTCAACCTCCATCCTCATACTGAAGTAGTTGTCCTGTATGCCCCACTTCGCTCTGCAACAACCCTACCATGCGCATTAGCCAAGAAACCCCAGCCGGACCTCTCACCACGTTGAACCGACCCATCGGTATATACAACAACATCATCATCCCTTGCATTATCTTCTACCAGCTGCTTAACTGCGAGATCAGCCTTCATGTTGCCCCAATCTCTACATTCTCTTCCAAGAGTAATGATAACGTTGAGATAGTTGGTCATGCTACCATCTGTTGGGATCCATGCTTCTCCTTTTGGTAGGGTCGCAATCGTAGTCACCTGGCCAATTGTTCTCTCAGCCTGGGCCATCCACGACTTGCCACGCTTAATTCTCGTGCCCTTAACATCATTAGTGTTCTTGTGTAGTGGATGTCTCTTGTCGCAGTAACCGCATATATGCCTTGGTTTGGGCGATTGCATGACGGGAGTGTAGTGACAGAAGGCCAAGCATATATCATCTTCACAATGGGGTATCTCTAGTGCAGCCCAGGACTATACGCATACCTTCATTCTGAACCCGTTCGAGTCATTCACATTGTGATCTTGATATCGTAAGAATTCCGAGTCCGTAATCTACCACTGACATAACCAGTCAATCGAACAAAAGGGCAAGTAGTCTCTGCTCAAGGTGTGTGGCCACCATAACTATGAGAGCCGCAAGACCATGCTTGCACCGTTGTATCGTCTGTTCAATATGGTGTTTGAAAAATAGACTATGATCGAAGGTTATTCCAAGATAGCGCAGCCTGTCTCTGCACTCGATGGTATGTTCATCAAAGATTACACAGGGTAGGTCAGCCTTGACTATATTCAGCCAGTTCCAAGTCTTATCTGTTCTTGGACATGAATATTCAGCCAGTTCTAGTAGTTTGTTTATTTGTATTTTTGACACATAAGTATGTCTGCACAAAACATAACATGTATTGTTGTTGTTGCTAGTTGTATGTTCTAATGTCTGCACAAGACATAACATGTATTGTTGTTGTTGCTAGTTGTATGTTCTAATGTCTGCACAAGACATAACATGTATTGTTGTTGTTGCTAGTTGTATGTTCTAATGTCTGCACAAGACATAACATGTATTGTTGTTGTTGTTGCTAGTTATATTTGCTAGTGCTTGCAGTATTTGTTTATTTATTTGTTGAAATGTTGATATCTCAGAAACTGTCCGAACGGAAAGCCTACTCCACCAGCAATCTTGATATGATGAGGAAGGTTTGCCTTACGGTTCATTCATGGACTGTTGCTATCAGAATGTCTCGTTATGTTGCCATTATTGCCATCATCCATTGTGACAGTAGATACAAATAAGAAATCTCTCTTCTAGACTATTCCCAATGTTGGAGGATATCCATAGCTGTTCTACTATGTGATAGTAGGATCATAGCAGGGCTTCTGCAGTTGATTTGTCCTGAATGAAGTGACAGTCCTAGTGACATATCACTTGTTAAATGCCTTCAGAGATCTCTGTGACGTAGAGGTTAGGTGTTCATCTCTCGTATCAAAGGTAACAGGTTCACTCCCTTGTGGAGCCATCTGGATATTTTTCCAGAGATCCTTGATCTCAGTGTAGATGAGATCAAGTTCCTAGTCCTATCGAAACCGACAATAAAATATAGGTCCTGTATTCAATTTGAGCACATAAAAGAACCCTTGGCAGTTCAAAATTGAGAAGAGCAGGCTGGAAAGCCGCTGCCCTGACAAAATTCAGTAGAACAAATTAAAAATTAAATTCCTACAAAAATATCTTCAAACTTACATTGGGGACCCTCGCTGGTGCTACGGAGTTCGTGCACCAGTGGAGATTTTCCTATGTAACAGTGAGATCGGAGCATACATGGTTAGTCACCAAAGTGCAATGATGATGATGATCCTATCAATCAATAAATCAATACTTTGAAATCATTGAATAAATAGTTGATGGTTTGGATCAGAAAACCGATATATCTGTTTCCAACTTTCTGTTTGTAAATGTCTCCCCAAATCTCATCTCTCTCAAAGTGTTTGTAGCAAGACGACACATAGTTCATTTAGCTGCAGGGTAGAATGGCAATATTATGTGAGTTCTTATACAACAGTCCATTGTATAGAAACAACATATTAGTAGACACATATACACACATATATATATACACGCATCTGATGCTTGTACTAACATTAACAATTAATCCTCTCATTCTGTACTCTTTAGTACTTGATTTAGGGGCGGGGCTCTCTCTGTGTGGTGAAGCAGTCATCCTCGCTTTCCGAAGATTCAGTGCCGCATCATTCGGTTCATGGGAATGTTTTTCTAGAGATTTCTTGTAACTGTTGCTGGAGCTACGGAGTTTATGCGTTGTACAATACTCTCAGCAGATAGTATGCCATTTCTGCGGAGAGTAGAACCTGATATTTGATAGAAAACATCAAGAGGTGAAATGACAGCAGCATATTAGAGTGTATCATCAGAATTTATTAGAAATTGGTTGCAGTCAACCTTCAATGTGAACATGGCACAAGATGATGATGACTACTTTCTAATAGGCATGTTTGCACACAAAGAAGAACAAAACAAATATTAGATCTTCAACGAGAGAATGAAATCTTCAACGAGATCTTCAACGAGAGAATGAAATCTTCAACGAGATCTTCAACGAGAGAATGAAATCTTCAACGAGATCTTCAACGAGAGAATGAAATCTTCAACGAGATCTTCAACGAGAGAATGAAATCTTCAACGAGATCTTCAACGAGAGAATGAATACTTCATCAAATATCATGATAGCAGCAAGAATATAGAATAAGAAGTACAGGATGAAAGAAGTTCATTTACAACTTGAGTGTATAACATAAGACAACCAGTAATTTAAGCTGTCTAAGATTGAAATATGTACTGTATAACATAAGACAACCAGTAATTTAAGCTGTCTAAGATTGAAATATGTGCTGTATAACATAAGACAACCAGTAATTTAAGCTGTCTAAGATTGAAATATGTGCTGTATAACATAAGACAACCAGTAATTTAAGCTGTCTAAGATTGAAATATGTGCTGTATAACATAAGACAACCAGTAATTTAAGCTGTCTAAGATTGAAATATGTGCTGTATAACATAAGACAACCAGTAATTTAAGCTGTCTAAGATTGAAATATGTGCTGTATAACATAAGACAACTAGTAATGTAAGCCGTCTAAGATTGAAATATGTGCTGTATAACATAAGACAACCAGTAAAAGAAACCGTCTATGATTGAAATATGTGCTGTATAGCATAAGACAACCAGTAATGGAAGCCGTCTAAGATTGAAATATGTGCTGTATAGCATAAGACAACTAGTAATGTAAGCCGTCTAAGATTGAAATATGTGCTGTATAACATAAGACAACTAGTAAAAGAACTGTCTAGATTGAAATATGTGCTGTATAGCATAAGACAACCAGTAATAAGCTGTCTAAGATTGAAATATGTGCTGTATAGCATAAGACAACAGTAATTTTAAGCTGTCTAAGATTGAAATATGTGCTGTATAACATAAGACAACTAGTAATGTAAGCCGTCTAAGATTGAAATATGTGCTGTATAACATAAGACAACTAGTAATGTAAACCGTCTAAGATTGAAATATGTGCTGTATAGCATAAGACAACAACCAGTAATGTAAGCCGTCTAAGATTGAAATATGTGCTGTATAGCATAAGACAACTAGTAATGTAAGCCGTCTAAGATTGAAATATGTGCTGTATAGCATAAGACAACAACCCGTAATGAAACCCGTCTAAGATTGAAATATGTGCTGTATAGCATAAGACAACAACCAGTAATGTAAGCTAAGATTGAAATATGTGCTGTATAGCATAAGACAACAACCAGTAATGTAAGCTAAGATTGAAATATGTGCTGTATAGCATAAGACAACTATAATAAGCTAAGATTGAAATATGTGCTGTATAGCATAAGACAACTAGTAATGTAAGCTAAGATTGAAATATGTGCTGTATAGCATAAGACAACAACTAGTAATGTAAGCTAAGATTGAAATATGTGCTGTGGCATCATTGCTATACCTTCTTCTTCTTCTAACCAGGGCTGCAAGTTTTCACTCTTATGCAGAATGTTATACCTAAATCCAGGAAACCTTTAGCAGGGTTTCCTATAGTTAGCTTGAGATAATGTCGACAATCATCGAGATAATGTCGACAATCATGGATTGTTTGCTTATTTGAGACTAGCAATTGTACCTGTTCTTTGTACTGGGAATTTAGTTGAAATCTAGTTGTAATATTTCAACACTTTTTCACTTACATTTGTTATTTATTTTCTCTGATCTTCCAAGTTGTTCCTCTTTAGTTTCCTCATCAATCATCTTTACACTCCTCTGACGCTTGTAGTCAAGCCTAATAACTAACCTTCCGCCCTCTGTCTCCATGTTTCTGGACCTCATTTTTAATTTCTTATTAGTCTCCAACCGTATATCTCTAACTTCATTAATTTCGATAGATCTACGAAATTGTATATTTCTGAAATTTTTTATCCCCAAACAATGCGAGCCTGAACATATTAAAGAAACGTGCTCCGTCCCCTCAAAATCAGCTAAAATAACAGTTGGCAAATTGAAGTTATTCAGATTATAAACTTATCGATATGTTACAAAAACAAAATTGGCCGAGTGTGAGATGTGTTTTTTTTTTAAATTGGCCCGAGCGTGGATTTAGCGCATGGTAGACGGGACTTAACAATGACGCTACACGCACATGTAAGCAAATGTGTTTTAAATATGTTACACTAATAGTGACTTCATCATCGCTTTAACATGTGACCTGCACATTGAGACATGAATACATCATACATGTGACCTGCACATTGAGACATAAATACATCATTTCATTTTTAAACTTTTCATGGCAATTTCGTTAAGCTGGAATTTAGATATAGAGATGAACTAATAGTCTGGTTTTATAATTTTTACATCTTCCTATCTATGAAAGCTACCCTCTAGCCAAATTTCAAGTCCATAGAATGTCCAGATGTCTTCTTACAATGGGAACAGACACACACGCAATTTTATTACTGTTCTTCAGCTTATTTTTATATATCTATATAGATTGTCTGTAGTTATTACTGCCCTTTGTTAAAATTATATCGGTACAGTTATTACTTATTGCTCTTTATGGAAATTATGTCTGTACAGTTTTACTGCCCTTTGTTGAAATTATGTCATAACAGTTATTACTGCCCTTTATTGAAACTCCATAGTATGTTCGTTGACCTGCTGTTGACCTGTTTGACCAATGCCTCATATTCCTTTAACAAT
This sequence comes from Arion vulgaris, assembly GCA_020796225.1. NCBI lineage: Eukaryota > Metazoa > Mollusca > Gastropoda > Stylommatophora > Arionidae > Arion > Arion vulgaris. Next base: position 62,229,385 of record CM036762.1, on the reverse strand, counting down.
TAAGACAGCTTTTTATTCACAGTAATTGCATGCCTCTAATTACTGCATGGGGATATTTAGTAGTTGCTACATTGAGATATTTAGAAGTTGCTACATTATAATATTTAGAAGTTGCTACATTATAATATTTAGAAGTTGCTTCATTGAGATATTTATAGTTGCTACATTAGAATATTTAGTGATGCTACATTATAATATTTAGAAGTTGCTACATTATAATATTTAGTGATGCTACATTGAAATATTTAGAAGTTGCTACATTATAATATTTAGAGATGCTACATTGAGATATTTAGAAGTTGCTACATTATAATATTTAGAAGTTGCTACATTATAATATTTTAGAAGTTGCTACATTATAATATTTAGAAGTTGCTACATTCGAATATTTATAAGTTGCTACATTAGAATATTTAGAAGTTGCTACATTGAGATATTTAGAAGATGATACATTATAATATTTAGTGATGCTACATTAGAATATTTAGTGATGCTACATTCGAATATTTAGAAGTTGCTACATTAGAATAGACACAGTAATTAGAATATTCTGGTATGTTTCATATCTCCTGATTATTTCTAATCTTATTTGTTCTACTATATCAGTATTTGTTGTTCTACTATCTATGTGGTTGTTGTTCTACTATCTATGTGGTTGTTGTTCTACTATCTATGCGGTTATTGTTCTACTATCTCAGTATTTGTTGTTCTACTATCTATGTGGTTGTAGTTCTACTATCTATGTGGTTATTGTTCTACTATCTATGCGGTTGTTGTAAATAGATATATTATAGCTTGTAATCTATTGGAATCTCATCTCCTTGTTCATTAGTTTGTATCTTGTTAGTTTGTATCTTGTTAGTTTGTATCATGTTAGTATGTAGATACTGAGGATGGCTTGTCAGCTTCTATCAATACAATTATGTGAGAACTAACATATTCTTTGTTGATGTGTATATCCCTGAAACAACACATATTATTAGCCTGCTTTGATCAATGGCGGCGTGTATGATTTATCATTAAGCTTTGAATGTTCATAACATTGCAATATTATGTATCACATAGACCACACTCCCATGTCCCATTGTAATCTGATGATGATGTAGATATATTACCACTAATTGAAGATCATATTTGACTATTGTCATTTTCTAGAGTTTTCTTAATTATATTTAGTAGTATTGAAGAGGCAGGAGAACATGCTAGAGACAGAGAGTTTTCTTAATTATATTTAGTAGTATTGAAGAGGCAGGAGAACATGCTAGAGACAGAGAGTTTTCTTAATTATATTTAGTAGTATTGAAGAGGCAGGAGAACATGCTAGAGACAGAGAGTTTTCTTAATTATATTTAGTAGTATTGAAGAGGCAGGAGAACATGCTAGAGACAGAGAGTTTTCTTAATTATATTTAGTAGTATTGAAGAGGCAGGAGAACATGCTAGAGACAGTGAGTTTTCAGGCGGGATGTGATGAAAACGATGTTTGCAAGAGACATGCTACTACTTTAGTATTGAAGTAATATTAGTTGAACATTGAAGTAATATTAGTTGAACATTGAAGTAATATTAGTTGAACATTGAAGTAATATTAGTTGAACATTGAAGTAATATAAGTTGAACATTGAAGTAACATTAGTTGAACATTGAAGTAACATTAGTTGAACATTGAAGTAACATTAGTTGAACATTGAAGTAACATTAGTTGAACATTGAAGTAACATTAGTTGAACATTGAAGTAATATTAGTGGAACATTGAAGTAATATTAGTTGAACTGAATATAGAGTCATGTACTTGAGTTTGCTAAATGATGTTGAGTAGTATTGAAGTGGTGGCATCTGTGGCTTAGGGGATAGTGACTCAGTCTATTAACTCCAATGTTCTGAGTTTGAATCACGCTGCGGACAGTTTGGTTTGCAAATTGTTTCGCATGGATTTTTACAGGACGATGGCACCCATTCAGAAAGCAATGGCAAACTACTGAGCTTAATGCCTAGAAAAATCATAAACAGCGTTAAAAAGCTGGGGTTGATTTGCAAATTCCTGTAAAGGATAAGCAATTAAGTAGTATTGAAGTAACAATAGTTGAACTGGTTAAATACCATTTTCTTAGCATTTTAAATATATTGTGTTGAGTAGAATGAAAACACTTGTAAACATTGCCAGGTTTGAAATATTCATTATTCAATGTCAGATTATTTTCTTAAATTAGATGTTCTTTTAGCTTTTATAGTTGAAAAAACTTGTTTGCATAATTCCTCTTCAATAGTTTCTGATTTCGAATAATTGTGTACGGTTGAGATTTGTGTCTGATAAATTATATGCATATCCTTACGTCTACAGAGATCTAACATTCGTGAAAAACCTTCACCACCACACACCAAGGATTCTGTTAGCAAGCATGGTCCAGCTAAAGATGGACATCGTGTGACCACATCAGTAACTGCTGGCAGGTCAGTGTCTCCTAGCAGGAAGGAAGTTGAGAAACATTCAACCGGAATGTCAACTCCTGGCCAAAAGGGAGGTGATAAGTCCAGTACCACATCGTCACGTATTACTCCACCTCCTTCCACCACTTCGACTCCAACTCATGCACCAGCTGGTCATGCACCATCATCAGCCGCTGCTGTTACCAACACAAGTAATATACCATCTCAAATGACTTCTTCATTTGCTGACGATGGTACAACTGCATCAAGGGGCGCTGGAGGACCAGCACAGGATATCACAGCAGAAGAATACAAAACTCGGCTTGCAGAGAAGAGGAGACAGGCCAGAGAGAAGGCAGAAAAGGAAGCAGAAGAGGAGAGAAGACGACAAGAAGAGGCCAGGTAAACTTCACATTTGTCAATGTTTATTTAGACTTTTTGTAACGTTTGTTTATGTGGCCAGATGCTAGCTTTTTTATATGACATGTCGGCTGACATGAAAGATTTTTAGATGGTCAGATACTTGCTATTTTATATGCCATGTTGGCTGACATGGGAGATCATGAATCTCCATAAACTTTTGTATTGAGTACTGACTCTCAGTTTAAATGTTGACACTCTGTCGTGCCATGAAGCTATCCAGTCCAGAATGCTCTCTCTGTCGCTCTCCATCTCGTCCACCATTGAATATGAGGGTTTGTCATTACATGTTCTAAACCTTTTCTAATTACATGCCCAAAAAATGAATAACATCTTTTGTTACAGTCATGTTGTTTTGATCCATGGCTTTTCTTGTGAGAGTAATGTGATAGTTGTCTCTTGTCTTCCATGTTCATGTGATGAAGAAATTACTTTTCTTGTGAGAGTAATGTGATAGTTGTCTCTTGTCTTCCATGTTCATGTGATGAAGAAATTACTTTTCTTGTGATAGTTGTCTCTTGTCTTCCATGTTCATGTGATGAAGAAATTCCTTTTGTCAATTTCTGCTTGTCCTGACAAGTGAATGTCCCCTATCTGACAAGTGAATGACTAACATCAGAGATGTCCAGTTATACCTGTGAATACCTGACTCCCAGAACTGTGTTTGGTACATAAGTGTGTTGTTTGTCCCCTAACAAAGGAAGCAGCAGTTGGGAGTTTCTCTTATTGAGATGAGACCATGAAAGTATTTTCTCAAACTTTTCAGTACTTTAGGAGACATTTAGAATGGAAATTTGTCATACCTCTGAAGTCGGAGAAGGCACACCTGTATGACGGGGACACAGATAATAAGAAAAACAGGCTTTCACGCAAAAATTGATCAGAAGCGCCATACCTACCTTCCTGATTACGCCTGAATTCATAGCGGGCAAACGCCAAAGAAGAGTTACTGCAATATGATTGTTATGATTCTTTGTAAAATGCTTTATATCTGCATACAATCTATACCAGACTAATTTCTCTTCTTCTATGTTTAGATTGGCAGAAGAGGAACAGCAAAGAAAAGAAGAAGAAGAAGACAGAATCTCAGAGGAAGAAGCTCTTCATTTTGCACAAAAGGCTCAACTAGCCGAGAAGGAGAGACTAGAAAGAGCTATTGAAGCAGAAGAAAAGCGAAAGAGGGAGGAAGCAGAGAAACATGAACAGGATAAAAAACTTGTGAGTGTTTGTACAGTAAATGTAGCACATGTATGTGAGTGTTTGTACAGTCAATGTAGCACATGTATGTGAGTGTTTGTACAGTAAATGTAGCACATGTATGTGTTTTGTCTTTTATTCTTTTTTTTTTTTAAATTGAATGTGTTCTTACAGATTTTAGAAACAATGGTCGGAGTTCTTGAAAAAAAAAAGACTTTAGTCATCGTTTACCATGCATACATCAGCTATTCCATCATTTACCATGAGTACATCAGCTATTCCATCATTTACCATGAGTACATCAGCTATTCCATCATTTACCTTTAGTACATCAGCTATTCCATCATTTTTCTGATGCATGCCAGCTATTCAATCAACTTATCATGAATACATCAGCTATTCCATCATTTACCTTTAGTACATCAGCTATTGTTAATGCATATATTTCAAAAGTATCATGTAACTGCCACTTGATCTGAACTGTCTGCCAACAACATGTGACAACTTTATTTGATCAAACTACAATACAGAAATATTAATGTCTTGTATACAACACTTGACATTTCTCTCCACAGAAAGAAGAAGCAGATAAAAAAGCCAAAGAAGAGACAGAGAGACTGGAGAAAGAAAAACAAGAAAGAGCCAAGAGAGAAGATGAAGAAAGACTTCAGAGAAAGAAAGTAAGTATGCAAGTTCTTCTAGTTAATGGTTCTCATTGTCATGTAGCAATTGATGGTTCATGTCTGTGTTGTTGTTTTCTCTCATTCATTGACTTCTTTCTGCATTGACTTCTTCTAAAACATCTTGTATTGTTCAATGTTTGGTATCCTCTAACCACAGTCCATCTTTGGCACATATTTTGATTGATTGATAAATTAGATAGATGCATGGAGGGATATATGGATGGATTAGATAGTACCATCATCATTGCACTTCAGTTAGTAACCATGTGTGCTTTGCTATCTTTCTTACACAGGAAGATTTCAGTAGAATTTCTGTAACACCGTCAAGCTCCCAATGTGCTTTGCTATCTTTCTACACAGGAAGATTTCAGTAGAATTTCTGTAACACCGTAAGCGTCCCCAATGTGCTTTGCTATCTTCTTCACAGGAAGATTTCAGTAGAATTTCTGTAACATCGCGAGCGTCCCCAATGCGCTTTGCTATCTTTCTTACACAGGAAGATTTCAGTAGAATTTCTGTAACACCGTCAAGCGTCCCCAATGTGCTTTGCTATCTTTCTTACACAGGAAGATTTCAGTAGAATTTCTGTAACACCGTCAAGCGTCCCCAATGTGCTTTGCTATCTTTCTTACACAGGAAGATTTCAGTAGAATTTCTGTAACATCGTCAAGCGTCCCCAATGTGCTTTGCTATCTTTCTTACACAGGAAGATTTCAGTAGAATTTCTGTAACACCGTCAAGCGTCCCCAATGTGCTTTGCTATCTTTCTTACACAGGAAGATTTCAGTAGAATTTCTGTAACACCGTCAAGCGTCCCCAATGTAATGTAGAAGATGGTGAAAATATTTTGTATTCATAAAAAATTTTTACTTAATAAATTTTGCCGGGCAGCAACTTTCCAGGATACTCTTCTCAGTTTTGAACTGCCAATGGTTCTTTTACATGCTCAACTTGAACACAGGGTCTACGTTTTGTCATCTGTCTCCAATATGACTTAGAACTTGATCTCACATACACTGAGCTCAGGAATCTCTGGGGAAATATCTGATGGCTCCATGTGGGAGCGAACCGCATGCTTTTCGAACGAGAGGTTCCAACTTAAACTCTTTAATAGCCTTCCTTCCCAGCGTGTTCAGATCGCGTTGGACGACGGGTGACAGCCCCCTGTTAGTGCGGTTCAATTCTGTGGCTGGCATAAAAGCCACATGTTCTCCAGATTTACAGTGTTTATGGCACTGAACCGAAGGGTTACGATGTGCATGACACCAAGTCAAGAGCAAAAGCTCAAGTGCTTCTGGATCAAAAGACAAAACTTAATAACACTATAATCCTAATTAAGTGCTGAAGAAGAAGAAAGAAGTAATTCTGTAATTTGTCAATTTTGGATGAAAATGTGTTTATGTCAATCATCCTGTTTTTTTCTGTATCAATAGAAACTGGAGATGATTATGAAGAGGGTCAAGGTAGACGTCACACCAGAAGTTTCTCTGAAGACAGAGAGCCCAACAAAATCTCTCAGCAACTCTCCCAACATAAGTCAGTTCAACTCTTCACAGAATTCGCCTGAAGAGCATGAGAAGCCAGTAGCATCTAGTGACACTTCAGATGAAGAAGAGCATGGACCAACTGTTGGTGAGGGATCTACAATAGAAACGTATAGTGCATCCATGACGACATCATTCATGCAAGATTTGGAAGATACTAGTCTAACAGCATCTACCTCCTTTCCTACACCAGCAACCGCTCGCAGTGTGTCCCCGGGGGATAGTTTAGATGGACAGGGAACTGGTAATGAAGCAGCTCATGATCTAGAAGTTAGAAGGATGAGTGGTGTTACAACACCATCAAAACTTGAAGAGAAAATGCTACCAGAGTCCTCTACTGAAGCAAAGTCCAAATTTAAATCGCCACTTCTTCAACATTTGGTTGATAATCAGAGCGGTAACTCGCCTTCCAGTGGGCCTAAGTTCAAGTCTCCACTGTTACAGAACCTACTTGGTAAAACTAAAGTTGGTGCCCGTATTGGTTTGTCATCAAGCACTGGAGACTTGTACAACAAGGACTCCTCCCCTTCCTTGAGCAATGTTGGTAATGTCATGAACACATCTATGACAGCTTCAGTATCTTCTACTGGCAATGGTAGCACCTTTAAGGAGATTTTTAAGCAGGGAAAAGATGATGAGGATAAGGATGAGGACACATCTGTTCGTGAATCTTTCGAGAATTATGCTGTAACAAACGGCATTGGAAAGGGTTCAGGTGATGCACATTTTCCAACGAGTGCCTCAAAGTCATCATTAGATTCATCGCTGCTTGATACAAGCAAGCTGCCTGTTTCAATGATGAGTGACTCTGCCTTGGGGTCTAGCATCGAACCCCATGGAGAAGGCATGTTGTCACAATCTGTTGTCTCTAATGGACATGGAGATCACAAGAGCAAAGGCATGGAAGATTCCAGGTAAGTTCTTTTATAAGTTCTCTCTCTCTCATTTCATTGTTTGTTTTTCTCTCACTATATTCTATCTCCTCTCAAACTTAAGTATTACATCTAGAAGAGAAGAATATCAGTTTACAACATCTAGAAGAGAAGAATATCAGTTTACAACATCTAGAAGAGAAGAATATCAGTTTACAACATCTAGAAGAGAAGAATATCAGTTTCACAACATCTGGAAGAGAAGAATATCAGTTTACAACATCTAGAAGAGAAGAATATCAGTTCACAACATCTAGAAGAGAAGAATATCAGTTCCACAACATCTGGAAGAGAAGAATATCAGTTTACAACATCTAGAAGAGAAGAATATCAGTTTACAACATCTAGAAGAGAAGAATATCAGTTTACAACATCTAGAAGAGAAGAATATCAGTTTCACAACATCTGGAAGAGAAGAATATCAGTTTACAACATCTAGAAGAGAAGAATATCAGTTCACAACATCTAGAAGAGAAGAATATCAGTTTCACAACATCTAGAAGAGATGAATATCAGTTCCACAACATCTAGAAGAGAAGAATATCAGTTTCACAACATCTGGAAGAGAAGAATATCAGTTTACAACATCTAGAAGAGAAGAATATCAGGTTCACAACATCTAGAAGAGAAGAATATCAGTTTACAACATCTAGAAGAGAAGAATATCAGTTCCACAACATCTAGAAGAGAAGAATATCAGTTTCACAACATCTGGAAGAGAAGAATATCAGTTTACAACATCTAGAAGAGAAGAATATCAGTTCACAACATCTAGAAGAGAAGAATATCAGTTCCACAACATCTAGAAGAGAAGAATATCAGTTTCACAACATCTAGAAGAGAAGAATATCAGGTTCACAACATCTAGAAGAGAAGAATATCAGTTCACAACATCTGGAAGAGATGAATATCAGTTTACAACATCTAGAAGAGAAGAATATCAGTTTACAACATCTAGAAGAGATGAATATCAGTTCCACAACATCTAGAAGAGATGAATATCAGTTCCACAACATCTGGAAGAGAAGAATATCAGTTCCACAACATCTAGAAGAGATGAATATCAGTTCACAACATCTGGAAGAGAAGAATATCAGTTCACAACATCTAGAAGAGAAGAATATCAGTTTCACAACATCTAGAAGAGAAGAATATCAGTTCACAACATCTAGAAGAGAAGAATATCAGTTTCACAACATCTAGAAGAGAAGAATATCAGTTCCACAACATCTGGAAGAGAAGAATATCAGTTTCACAACATCTAGAAGAGAAGAATATCAGTTTCACAACATCTAGAAGAGAAGAATATCAGTTCACAACATCTAGAAGAGAAGAATATCAGTTCACAACATCTAGAAGAGAAGAATATCAGTTCCACAACATCTAGAAGAGAAGAATATCAGTTTACAACATCTAGAAGAGATGAATATCAGTTTACAACATCTAGAAGAGAAGAATATCAGTTTACAACATCTAGAAGAGAAGAATATCAGTTCCACAACATCTAGAAGAGATGAATATCAGTTCACAACATCTAGAAGAGAAGAATATCAGTTCACAACATCTAGAAGAGAAGAATATCAGTTTACAACATCTAGAAGAGAAGAATATCAGTTTACAACATCTAGAAGAGAAGAATATCAGTTTACAACATCTAGAAGAGAAGAATATCAGTTTACAACATCTAGAAGAGATGAATATCAGTTTACAACATCTGGAAGAGAAGAATATCAGTTTACAACATCTAGAAGAGAAGAATATCAGTTTACAACATCTAGAAGAGAAGAATATCAGTTTACAACATCTAGAAGAGAAGAATATCAGTTTCACAACATCTAGAAGAGAAGAATATCAGTTTCACAACATCTAGAAGAGAAGAATATCAGTTTCACAACATCTAGAAGAGAAGAATATCAGGTTCACAACATCTAGAAGAGAAGAATATCAGTTTACAACATCTAGAAGAGAAGAATATCAGTTTACAACATCTAGAAGAGAAGAATATCAGGTTCACAACATCTAGAAGAGAAGAATATCAGTTTACAACATCTAGAAGAGAAGAATATCAGTTTACAACATCTAGAAGAGAAGAATATCAGTTTACAACATCTAGAAGAGAAGAATATCAGGTTCACAACATCTAGAAGAGAAGAATATCAGTTTACAACATCTAGAAGAGAAGAATATCAGTTTACAACATCTAGAAGAGAAGAATATCAGGTTCACAACATCTAGAAGAGAAGAATATCAGTCCACAACATCTGGAAGAGAAGAATATCAGTTTACAACATCTAGAAGAGAAGAATATCAGTTTACAACATCTAGAAGAGAAGAATATCAGTTCCACAACATCTAGAAGAGAAGAATATCAGTTTACAACATCTAGAAGAGAATAATATCAGTTCACAACATCTGGAAGAGATGAATATCAGTCCACAACATCTAGAAGAGAAGAATATCAGTTTACAACATCTAGAAGAGAAGAATATCAGTTTACAACATCTAGAAGAGAAGAATATCAGGTTCACAACATCTAGAAGAGAATAATATCAGTTCCACAACATCTAGAAGAGAAGAATATCAGGTTCACAACATCTAGAAGAGAAGAATATCAGTTTCACAACATCTAGAAGAGAAGAATATCAGTTTACAACATCTAGAAGAGAAGAATATCAGTTTACAACATCTAGAAGAGAAGAATATCAGTTTCACAACATCTAGAAGAGAAGAATATCAGTTCCACAACATCTAGAAGAGAAGAATATCAGTTTACAACATCTGGAAGAGAAGAATATCAATTTCACAACATCTAGAAGAGAAGAATATCAGTTCCACAACATCTGGAACAAGTAATATTAGTAGAAAATCTCATTTCTTTCTTCTCTGTATTGTCATTGAGACTTTCAAAAGACATAACAAAATAACTGAAGTCCTCGTGAAAATAACAAGTAACTGAGGCTTTCTGTGGCAAATTGCTCAAGTTGTTTTCCTTGCTTTCCTGAAGATGTGTGAAGACTACAAAATCTTGTCCATATTTAGTGTTATAATCAGAAGTAGTCTCCTAACATTGATTTATCACACAGTTCAATATCAATAACCAATATTTGATCTGAAAATATTTATTTCTTGACAGTATTTAGTTGACAAATCATATTCATAAACATATATTTATTTATATACATGAGACATAGTCTTTGTCAGCAACTGAAGAATGCCAAATTATCCTGGGGAACCTTTAAAAAAGTGATCAGGGAGGGAGGGAGCTGTTGACAACTATTGCGATCTTATGCTCCACATGTAGCAAAGAGGAAGCTTCTAGATAGATATACATACATAAGAACACATAGTAATACATTAACATGTGAGTACTAGAAGCTTCTATCAGCATATGATCATTTATGTCATGAAACTATACCACACATTCTACCCTTCGTACTAGAAGTTTCTATCAGCATATGATCATTTATGTCATGCAACTATACAAACACATTCTACCCTTCGTACTAGAACCTTCTATCTGCATATGATCATTTATGTCATGAAACTATACCACACATTCTACCCTTCGTACTAGAAGCTTCTATCAGCATATGATCATTTATGTCATGAAACTATACCACACATTCTACCCTTCGTACTAGAAGAAGAATACTGGTAAGCTTATGACATTCACTCTTACCACCAGACTATACTTATGACATTCACGCTTACCACCAGACTATACTTATGACATTCACTCTTACCACCAAACTATACTTATGACATTCACTCTTACCACCAGACTATACTTATGGCATTCACTCTTACCACCAAACTATACTTATGACATTCACTCTTACCACCAGACTATACTTATGACATTCACTCTTACCACCAGACTATACTTATGACATTCACTCTTACCACCAGACTATACTTATGACATTCACCCTTACCACCAGACTATACTTATGACATTCACTCTTACCACCAGACTATACTTATGACATTCACCCTTACCACCAGACTATACTTATGACATTCACTCTTACCACCAAACTATACTTATGACATTCACTCTTACCACCAGACTATACTTATGACATTCACTCTTACCACCAGACTATACTTATGACATTCACTCTTACCACCAGACTATACTTATGACATTCACTCTTACCACCAGACTATACTTATGGCATTCACTCTTACCACCAGACTATACTTATGACATTCACTCTTACCACCAGACTATACTTATGACATTCACTCTTACCACCAGACTATACTTATGACATTCACTCTTACCACCAGACTATACTTATGACATTCACTCTTACCACCAGACTATACTTATGACATTCACTCTTACCACCAGACTATACTTATGACATTCACTCTTACCACCAGACTATACTTATGACATTCACCCTTACCACCAGACTATACTTATGACATTCACCCTTACCACCAAACTATACTTATGACATTCACTCTTACCACCAGACTATACTTATGACATTCACCCTTACCACCAGACTATACTTATGACATTCACCCTTACCACCAGACTATACTTATGACATTCACTCTTACCACCAGACTATACTTATGACATTCACTCTTACCACCAGACTATACTTATGACATTCACTCTTACCACCAGACTATACTTATGACATTCACTCTTACCACCAGACTATACTTATGACATTCACTCTTACCACCAGACTTATCAATTTAGACATAGCCATTGTACCTTATATGGCTTTGACTTTCGCCGGTGTGTTGCCGGGGCCCGCAAATGGAGCAAAGAATAGTACCACTGCGACCTACAAGGCTTGTCGTAAGAGTCGACTGAGGTAAGGGCCTAGGAAGCTTCCTAGTAAATAAAAAGCATCGCAGGAATTGGATGTTCTGGCCTACTTGTAGATTAAACTGGCGCAATGTAAATCGCTCTTAGGCTGAGATCACACATGTGGTCGATATGGAGCATTCGAAGAAGAAGAAGAAGAAGAAGGTGCCTCTGACAGATTTTTGTGTGTGAATACTAGATTTTCTGATCACCAGTGTCCGTCATCATTCACACATGAACAAAAAAAGTCATCATTCACACATGAACAAAAAAAGTCATCATTCACACATGAACAAAAAAAGTCATCATTCACACATGAACAAAAAAAGCAAACTGCTATAGAAACAAAGACAGACACAAAAAATCCCAAACAGCCCATGAAGATTGGGATGCCTAGCTGTGAACACTGCACATACAGCATAAAAATAAATGCCTAGGGGCACACAGACAACTTGTAAAGCATAGCTCAAAAACATCCATAGGACTAGATTTTAGGTCTAAATAAAAGTACAAGATGGAACTGAGTGGAAATTTGTTGTCTCTGTCTTATGTATGCTGTTGAACGCTTCCAGGATGATGATGGTAATGGATAATATTACAGTCAATTATGTTGTTCAATTATGCACATTTCTTTCATTGTTTCTCTTTGTTAATGTTCTTATTGTATTGTTAGATGTGCATCTCACATACATACACAGCACACATACAGAGCACACATTTCTTTCATTGTTTCTCTTTGTTAATGTTCTTATTGTATTGTTAGATGTGCATCTCACATACATACACAGCACACACACACAGAGCACACACACACAGAGCACACATTTCTTTCATTGTTTCTCTTTGTTAATGTTCTTATTGTATTGTTAGATGTGCATCTCACATACATACACAGCACACATACACACACACAGAGCACACACTTCTTTCATTGTTTCTCTTTGTTAATGTTCTTATTGTCTTGTTAGATGTGCATCTCACATACATACACAGCACACACACACAGCACACACACACACAGAGCACACACTTCTTTCATTGTTTCTCTTTGTTAATGTTCTTATTGTATTGTTAGATGTGCATCTCACATACATACACACAGCACACATACATACACAGCACACACACACAGCACACACACACAGAGCACACACTTCTTTCATTGTTTCTCTTTGTTAATGTTCTTATTGTCTTGTTAGATGTGCATCTCACATACATACACACACATGTGTGTACACATAAGTGTTTAAATATGTGTCCATCTCTGGTCACGGGTGACACCAAGAGAATGGTCAATAAAGAAATTGATTGAATAAATACTTCCAATATTTATCAGCAGGAAAACTTCATCCAACTATTATTAGTTAATTTAATATAACTAATATAAATTATTGGAAAAGTAACTAAATAAACAAACAGAAAACAACCATATGCAAGGCATAGCATATATTTGGGAAGGACTTTAGAAGATTTGGTTTGTTTATCTGTGTATCTACATAGACGACGACGAGGAATTGAAGATATTATACTAAAACTCATCTTCTATATTCTAACAGACATTCATGTCAGGATGATACAACTGATTATTTATATTCTAACAGACATTCATGTCAGGATGATAAAACTGATTATTTATATTCTAACAGACATTCATGTCAGATGATCAACTGAATGATGCAACTGATTATTTATATTCTAACAGACATTCATGTCAGGATGATACAACTGATTATTGGATCAACTTTAAAGGGGTTTCTTTTATTGGTTGAAAACGTTGTTTTCTTACCAAAAACACAACTCAGAGCTCATAAGTACGGTTCCAACCTAACTGCAACGGGTAACCCCATAATTGACAACTCATAATAATTGAGTATGATACAAAAAAATACGCATTTTTATTCAATAATTTTTCCTATTTTTCACTGTGTATCAATTTCCTATCACATTTCACCGTGTGTCATTTTATACCCAAATGACATTATGTATCAATTTCGCACAATTTTTCTGTGTGCATCATTTTCTTACCAAGAAACAGTGTCTGATTTCAACTGGAACGATTCCATGATTGAAAAATGTAAAGATAATATAACAGGTTTTTTTTGTACTTGGCAACCAACATCCGGTTGCAATCTCTATAAACATTTCTAAATAAATATGACAAAACACGTAACAAAGTACTATAGTTCTACAAAGTACAATAACGATACGCAGCAACGTTTCGACCAAAAGGTCTTTATCAAGTATTAATGAAATTCACTTTTTATACGGCAGACGTAACATAGACAACCAGACAATAAATCCATAACGGTCCCAAAATGAATAACGATTTTACTGCACAATGAGTCCAGTTCTCTGAATGTATGTTGTTGTGTTAGTTAGTGCAAGGCTTCCGAACAACTTTGTTTAGATGTCTGTCTGTTGGCCAATGTTATTTCTGCAGTTGATTCATCATGTGACATATATCTTGCAGTATATGATCTGCCGTTTGTACTGTCTGTCCACGGACTCGTGTAAGTGATGGAACCAGTCTTAGTCTGTGTAAGTGACTGTTCAGTCTATTGTGTTCAGTCCATTGTGTTCAGTCTATTGTGTTCAGTCTATTGTAAGCAGGCAGATCTGAGAGGGAACAATATCACACATCTTGCTCTATCTAGCTAGATAGTAATAATTATCTCTTTGTTGGTCTTCTTTTCTAATGGTATTCATGTTGGTTTTCTTTCTCTAGAAAGTGAGTGATTCATTTGTTGCTGTGTTGTTGTTGGATATGTTGTTGCTATAACGATGTTGTTGCTATAACGATGTTGCTGCTATAACGATGTTGTTGCAGGTAAGAATGTATCTTGACTGAAATCTTCTGTTGCTGTCGACTCACTTGTTTCAGATACATCTTCAACAATTGTCTCAAAGGGTGTCTGGTGTGTTGTGTGTTCAACAGCCTGCAAATTCTTCTGTGGAGTCTACTGTTCTGTAGTTGATGAGATTGTCGACGTGTCGTACTGAACCATCTGATGACAGTTTGTTGTGTGTAGACTTTGGTATCACCACATCATCATATTTGGGAAGACGTAATACGCTGCAGAGTGTGTTGTATGCTGACGTGTTCTTAGGCTGTGGAGAAATTGAGTTGATTCCGTGGATGGGGCATGCTAACGTGTTACCAGTGGGAACATCAGAGTAAGACGGCGCCTCATCATCGTTACGTGATGTCGTTCTGAGAGTCGAAGCAGTACATCTCACCATCCAGTATCGTATTCATTGAACAGTAGACGCCGACGTAGCAGCGAAATGGTTGAATCTCTCCTTTTAGTTATACAAGTTGAAGATACCGTTTGAAATTTATGAATCTCTCGTTGTGTATTGTATACGTTGAATGAAGCGTTTGAAATTGATGAATCTCTCCGTTGTGTATTGTATACGTTGGTGAGCGTTTGAAATTGATGAATCTCCGTTGTGTATTGTATACGTTGAATGAAGCGCTTGAAATTAATGAATCTCTCCGTTGTGCGTTGTGCAAGCTGAAGGACATGTTTGAGACGTTGGAATCTCTGCGCTGTGGGTCGATGATACCATCGGATATAATTCTAATAGGTATCTGATTTTCATTGTTTGGTTGCTCACGACGTTGTGCTCGTGTTCTGAATCCAAAGAATGAAGTCCGGCGGGTATCTGTAGCCTGTTGTTGAACACTTGATCCCGTATTGTTCGATGGATCACTTGGCTGGGGAGGACTGAGCACCTGCCCAGCTTCCACTTGAAAAATGGTTCCGTTACTGTTTCGTCCTCTACACACACTGACATATCTTATTGCCAAACATCCAAGTTCTGAATCCCAGGACATGTCTGGCATCAAATCTCCATCACTGGACACAGGATCTTGTGGTCCGTTGATGTGTAACAATGTATTGAGCACTACAAGAGCCATACATGAAATCGAAATGAGTCCACAACCAGCGAATCCGACTATTTGAACAGTACTTTCTGGCATTTGAACTAAAGCCACAACAACAACTACAACATCAGCAATCAACAAGATGAGACATACCACGTAGAAAACTCGTTTTTTCTGAAGAGTTTGCAAATTTACAAAACAAAAACAACAATTTAGTATAAGAAAAATGATATTCAACGCAACCAGCACTGCAAATACCACCGTTGTCCCAGTTAACATCACCACAGCTAATATACTGGGACCTGTCCCGACTAACCATGCAAGGAGAGCAGCGTTTCTCCAAATCTCTCTTTGTTTATGGGTAGCTATTGTACTGCACAGACCTTTATCAACTTGTTCAGACATTTCAAACTGTCAGGTTAACTGCTCAATCAAAGTATAGATTGATAATTATTGGTAAGTTGGATTCTGCCTCTTAGTGTAGCGAATCTACCTGCTAATGTAGCGAATCTGCCTGTTAGTGTAGCTCTTGATTGCTACTGTACTGGTATCACGTAGTACATATCTGTTCAGTTGTTCTTGGTGGTGGCCCACCTGTCAGATGAGAAAGCAATGTGAAATAATTGATGGGAAAACAGTTGAATTAATATATGCATCTACTGATACTAAATAAATGTGGCTTTGATATGCTCAATATAACTGCGTGTCCAACAGTATCGGTGTATGTCCTAATCTAATTTAGCAATATATATCTATATAAAACGTAGGCATGTATAATTACATCTGATGTAGGCATAGTTATTTACATCTGATGTAGGCATAGTTATTTACATCTGATAATCCAATTTGTGCTCGTAGAATTATGAAGAGATTTCGAAAAACGGTAAGCAGGGACACAGGGGGAAACCAAGAAATGACATCAAGATATGCACTATTAATATCTGTGGAGCACGAGGAAAATTTCAAGACATCGTAGAACAAATGAAAAAACGTAAAATAGCAATATTAGGACTAGCAGACACACGCACCAAAGGACAAGGCTGCAAGAAGTTACATCTAGATTACACATACGCATACTCAGGTGTAGAAATCCATGCAAGAGCTAAACATGGCGTCGGATTCATCATTGACCCAGATCTAGCTAAGTCAATACTACACATAGGTTACATCTCAGAAAGAATAATGACAATCACAATACGGGAGAACGACATGGACACGACCTACATTCAAATTTACGCGCCGTGTAATAGTGCTGACAATATAGAAGAATGCGATGAATTTTATGACGTCATTAGCGATACTATAAATAGAATCAAATCAGGGGAGACTACTTTCTATTGGGTGATTTTAATGCACATTTAGGTTCTGATAGGACAGGAGTTGAGACATATCTAGGACACTTCGGAGACAACACTAGTCAGAGAAATGGAAACGGCATAAGACTTCTGGAATTGTGTAACCAGCACGACCTAATTATTACCAACACACAATTTCAACACCGGCAATCACACATTTATACTTGGTACAAATGGAACAACTTAGACTGCAAGAGCCAAATAGATTTCATTCTAGTCAAAAGATCAAAAAGAAGGTCAGTGGTAGACGCTAGGGCTATACCAAATTTATGCATAGACACGGACCACAAAGCGGTAGTTATGACTATCAGAACACACAAGAAGAGTACCAGAGGGCAACACACGACTACAAAAGAAATAATCAAAATCAATAAATTAACAGATGTCAACACACAAGAGTCATATCTTCAAAGAGTCACAGATAATTTTGCTAAACTAACTGAAGAAAGCAAGTCAGTAGAAGAAGAATGGACAGTATTTAAGAGAACTTTATTAGAAACAGCCAAAGAAACATGCGGAACAGTAAAATACAGAGGTACCCGACCAAAAGCACAACTTGGTGGAATGACGAAGTAAAACTAGCAGTAAAGGAGAAAAAACACAGATACAACTTATGGGCAAAAACAAACATCAAAACGACCTCACTGAGTATAGAACAGCTAGAAAACAAGCCAAGGAGATAATAAAGAAGTCTAAAATACAAGCATGGCAAGATTATGGCGAAACATTAAATTCAGACTACAAAAATTCAACAAGACATTTTTACAAGAAAATTAAAGCTATGCGGAAAAGACAAGAACAATATGACCCAACTGAAATTATTAACGATGAAAACGGCCAAGCTCTTAATGATCCAAAAATGATAATGAACAGATGGCGACAATACTTTAGTGAACTTCTCAACCTACAACAAGAGGACCAACCGAACACTCAAGAACACACAGTAAATGTAACTTCAGAAGTAGAACCAAGCATAACACTATCAGAAATGCTGTAAATATGGCCCCACCTAATAAAACACCAGGCCCAGACAATATCCGGCCGACCTAATCAAAGCAACTAAAGAGGTAGGAATCAGCTGGCTCCATAGACTATTCAACCAAGTCTGGATCACACAAGAAACACCAGTAGATTGGAGGAATGCTACAATTGTTCCCATCTGGAAGAAGAAAGGTAGCAAGAGGGACTGTACAAAGTATAGAGGCATAGCGCTACTGAGCCACACTGGGAAAATATTCTGCAAAATACTTGAGAAAGGCTCCGCCACATCATCGAGCCACAGCTTAATGACTCCCAAATGGGATTCAGGAAGAACAAAAGCTGTACAGACGCAATATCCGCCCTCAGACAGTTAGTAGAAAGGACTATCGAATCCGACAAACATTTACACGTTGCATTTGTAGATCAGGAAAAAGCGTTCGACCGCGTAGATAGGCACAAGTTGTGGAAAATACTAACAACCTATGGGGTTAATGAACACCTAATCAACCTTTGCAAGAACATTTATACTGACAGCCAATGTACGATTAGAACAAATACAGGATTATCAGAAAAGTTTCACGTAGGGTCAGGAGTAAGACAAGGTTGCGTACTATCCCCGCTGCTATTCATCACGTACATTGACCACATTTGTAAAATAGCTAACACCAGCGAAGGAAACAACCTCGGAGAACTCTTAAATGAATTTCTTTTTGCAGACGATCAGGCAATCATATCAACAACAGAAGAACAACTACAACAACACATCAACAGACTCCAGTTAGCATGTAACGAATACAACATGAGAATTAACATCGACAAAACAGAAGTAATGACATTCGCTAGAGAGGAAAACACTACCAACATCTCCATCGATAATCATCTACTAAATCAAGTAAAAAATTTCACATACCTGGGGAGCATTTTTCAGCAAATGGAAGAATAACTAATGAAATTCAACACAGATGCAACAAAGCAAATCAAATGATAGGGCAAATGGCGCCAATTTTAAGATGCAAACACGTCACCATGAACACAAAAAGAGCAATGTTCAACTCAATCTTTCTCCCCACATTATGTTACCAGTGCCAAACCTGGACGCTGACAACAAACGATAGAAGAAAACTAGTCACAACAGAGATGAAGTGTCTACGCAGAATGCTGGGTGTAACAAGAAGAGACCGGTTGAGAAATGAAGACATCAGGAAAAAGTGGGTACAACATCAGTACTAGACTTCATCAAGAAACAACAAATTAAATGGTTCGGTCACGTAAGCAGATTACCATCAGACAGTGCACCCCAAAGAGCAATGCTGCTCCGATACAATGGGTACAAAGCAAAAGGCCGGCCACGCAAAAGATGGACCTCAGAGATAACAGAGGCGACGAAAGAGACTATCTACGAAGCGCATACTAGGGCCCGTTTTAGAAATCTCTTCCTGACCTGACGCTGTGAGGCATACAGGATTCGAGAAAGAAAGAAAGAAAGAAAGATGTAGGCATAGTTATACTTCCACAACTATCTCTCCGTGGTGGAGCTAATGAGTTCTGACGGTATTCTTGTGCCTAACCACGATGTCAGACCATCCAACATCTTGCTCCTCTGTCTTCCTTGATCTCTCCTCGCCAAATGTTACCCACTTTAGCCAAAAAAATTTTTTAAACCTGCTCTCTGCATGTGTCCGAAGCAAACTGATTCTTGCATATTTGATCAGGTTTGGCTGACATTACTATAGATAGCCAGTGAGTGTGATGGTTTATCTATGTAGGTAATATAATTCACTTGTCTTTATTATACGTAGAGGTTAGGTGCTTGCCTCTAGTTACAAAGGTACTTGGTTCGCTCCCTCGTGAAGCCATCGGGATATTTCTCCAGAGATCACTGATTTCAATGTAGGTGAGATCGAGTTCCTAGCTCTGTCGGAGACGGACGATAAAACGTAGGTCCCGTGTTCAAATTAAGCATGTAAAAGAACTATTGACAGTTCTAAATTGTGAAGAGCAGGCTGGAAAGTCGCTGCCCAGGAAAAATTCATTAGGAAGATTTTTAAATAAAATTCGTTCAAAATATTTGTATCGTCTTTTAAATTATATCGGGGACAGTCGCCGTTGCTACGGAGTTCGTGCACTGCTGTTGAGATATTCCTGTGTAAGAAAGATATCGGAGCACATGTTAAAAAAAAATATAACAGTTCAAAATCGAGACGAGCAGACTGAGAAGACACTGCAATGCAAAATTCTTAGATTTAAAACATACAATTCCTACAACATATTTTAACCATCTTCTAAATTACATCGGGAACGCTGCCGGTGCTACAGAGTTTGTGCGCTGCCACCGAGATCTTCCTGTATAATAAAGAGATTGGAGCACACATGCTTACTCCCCGAAGTACAATGATGATGGTCCTATCGAATGAATCATAGACATATACACTTCAACAATCACATACATGTAGACTAAACTATGTCTATCTTGATGTTTATAACTTCTAACTACTGAGTAATTAGACTAAACTTACCCGCTGTTGTCTTGTTACGTATCATCATCATGATGGCCATCATCTTCCACACGGTGTGTGATATATAGTGATAGAAACGACAGTCCCGCCACGGACTGATATCTGGAACAAGAAAGAGTTATTATATTTGCTGGTAGAAGGAATGCTATCAAATCCAACAAGCAAAAATATCATGAATAGAATATGGAATTTTTAGTCACTATCGTAGCATTTTTCAGCGGTTCTCAAATTGTTTGTTTGTTGGCGTCATACATACGACTGTAATAAACCCGCTACTTAGTCTGTATCGTTCATACCCTGATGAAACTGCCAACATTTCTGGAGCGAGCTAACAGAGTATAGTAGAGCATAAAATTCCTCTCAATTGTTTTTGCATGATTAACACACAAGTCTTGAAAAGTACCAGTTTCTCGTCCATGTCTAACTTCACCACCAATATATGCTCCGCCAGGCTGTGCTTTGTCGTGCATTTACCGCTCTTCTTTTGATGAACTAAATAATTCCACCACAGTGGCTGTACTATATTCTTCTGTCTGTGTTGATATACTTGAGCTGTGACATGTCTAATTTGACCAATCATGTCTTCTGCCTGTGTTGTCATACGTGAAAGCTTTCGACGTAATTTTACTTCTGCCCGATCTGCGCCTCTTGATCAAGATACCGCTTGGGCAGTGATCACTACCATGGTATCCTAAGACATGCCATCTACAATTTGGAGCAAGGGTGGATGAAACCAATGCCGGGTCATTTAGCCAGCCTGATTGCTTATTCTGTACTAAGACATACTAAATCTGATTGCTTATTCTGTACTAAGACACACTAAATCTGATTGCTTATTCTGTACTAAGACATACTAAATCTGCCATGACTAATCTCTAAGACCTTTCGCTGTCTATTGGTAATGCTAGTTCCTTTCTTCCTCCTCTTTCCCTCCTCCTCCCTCCCCACTGATTTCCTCCTGCATTGAAGTCATCACAAATAAATGATGTTACTCTCATCATGTTCGAATAATCCTTGCCATCTGGAGACATCTACCCTTCCGATGCATACATGTACATGAGGATAACAACGGATGTTGAAGCGATATCCTGTCCAAGATTTTTCTGTTGTACCTGACATCCAGGGGTTTGGATTGTACCATTGCCCAAGTTGGTCTCATGTAAAGCAATCACGTCAGCACCGTAAAGAAGTTTGTCCAAGATGGGACGCTTTTGTCTGACGCCGGCATTGGGGAATTGGAATTGATTTCAATACAGAATTCAATTGTGGGGGTGACCCAATCTATCACATTTTAGCCGTTTCCTTCTCGCGTCTGCTCGATCCTTCTTCTCCTTCGTGTACGTAAGACAGAAACATTAATACCTTTCATTGTATCCACATCAGTTGGTACTGCTCAACGCAACATTTTTATTATGACGGGTTCCGGCGCCAGTGCACATTCTCCGTAGCAGGTTCAGAAGTCCCGTTTCACGTTAAAGGCTGAATAGATTCAAGCCATACAGCCCTCAGTCATATAGCTCCTCAGCCATACAGCTCCTCAGTCATACAGCTCCTCAGTCATATAGCTCCTCAGCCATACAGCTCCTCAGTCATACAGCTCCTCAGTCATATAGCTCCTCAGCCATACAGCTCCTCAGTCATACAGCTCCTCAGCCATACAGCTCCTCAGCCATACAGCTCCTCAGTCATATAGCTCCTGTCATACAGCTCCTCAGTCCTATAGCTCCTCAGCCAGACAGTTCCTCAGTCATACAGCTCCTCAGCATGTGACATACTTAGGGTTCCAGTTACCGTTAAAATTAAGAAAACTGTAAGCCAAGTAATTCTAACGGTTGAAAATTCAGACACCATCTTGTCGACACCGGATTTGGCCTCCCAATTTTACCACTAAATAATATCAGCTTGTCGTCACGTATCCATACTTTTAGAACCCTTGAGATTTTGTATGAAACCAAATGATCTGGTCTGGACTACAACTCACAAGTTCCCTTTTCTATTGCAGTCATGTCCTGTTTATTGTTCACTAGTCATTCTATATATAGATCTCGCTCTCTCTCTCTGTACACAGCTGATATTTTCTTCAACAAAGTCGAAGCGCAGCCGGATACCATAACCTCAATATGAGATGGGGTTTTTATTGTATTGTGTGAAAGTCTTGACTATAAAAGTAAATGGAGGGGACGCCAACAACTCAAACTGAAGTAGCAAGAACAACTTGCTGATTGTTGACCTTTTCAACTTGTACATTTATAGGGGGGCAGTACTTGTGTCAGTTGATCTGATGAAGATTGTACATTTGTAGAACTGTACTTGTGTCAGTTGATCTGATGAAGATTGTACATTTATAGATCTTATGTTTCCTGATTTATTCAGTCTTTCTTTATACATCCCTTTCACACACACCCACACTCTCTAAATCTATCTATCTCACAGTCCATACATTCACTTTCTCTCACTCCAAACCTTCACTTTCTCTCACTCCAAACCTTCACCTCTCTCACTCCAAACCTTCACTTTCTCCTGCAAAGCCTTATTTCTCATGAGAGAGGATTTTGCCTATGCGAATAATTTAGTCATGACAGTGGCGTGACCTTAAAATATCCTGCCATAACGCCAACTGTTAGGTAGTTAGCGACATGGGATTGACTCGGCCCCAATGAGCCTCTAATCGCTGCGACCAGACGCCCAAGGGTGATTCAGCAAGTTAATGATTTTTTTTTCTATTGGTTATGCCAGCCGACGTGAATATTTTCCTACCATAACGGCCCCGAGGTGCACCTCCCATCCTCAAGTGGGTACCAGAGAAATGACTAGGGAAGTAAAGATGACAGTTATGCGTGGAATCACTATAACGCTCTGAGTGCACCTCCATCCTCAAGTGGTACCGAGAACATGACTGAAGTAGAAGATGACAGGCTGTGATGTTGATTACATCATATAGCAGTCGAACTATTGTTTACAAATCCTATGTAACTTATACTGTACGGAACAATATAAATCTGCAAACATGTACTATCTTTGACAGTCTCAACTACAGAACGTCGTCGATTTTCTAGTCACCATATACGTTCTAGTTGCCATTGCTTCTGAACGGTGATGTCATACGATCGCAAATCCAAGAACGATTTACCGCCCGAGTTGACAGTACGCTTGGGTTTAATGATTACTCCTTACAACGCCATGAATAATCAATAAGTGTCCAATCCTAGAAGGAAATTGAGCTGTTAGTTTTATGGTTTTTTCGATCCAGAAGCACTTGAGCTTTTCAGCTCTTCGGCTCGGTGCCACGAACAGCGTAAATCTGGGGAATCTGTGGCTTTTTCTGCCATCCCGCGAATTGAACCCGCACACACAGAGGGATAGTCACCCGTAGTCAACGCGCTACGAACACGCTGGGCAGACGGCAGCTGTTAGTTAGTTAAATACTTGACCTTTTTTTAATTTTAAAGTTATACGCAACATTTGAGTAATGCTCATTCTTGGTGACCTTTGACTTTTGTATAATATCAATCGATCGATACAATGAGAATTTCTACACAATGTTCTTCGCTAAAGTTGATTATCAAATCATGGAAGCAAGATGTAACACATTATTTGTTGAGGCTATTCACAAAGTTCGAACATGCTTTAGTTAGTATCTTCTACGTTGTTTTAGTCAGATCGTAAACAACTTTGACCGTGTGGACATTACCGGTTTGCATGTTTTAGTCAGATCGTAAACAACTTTGACCGTGTGGACATTACCGGTTTGCATGTTTTAGTCAGATCGTAAACAACTTTGACCGTCTGGACATTACCGGTTTGCATGTTTTAGTCAGATCGTAAACAACTTTGACCGTGTGGACATTACCGGTTTGCATGTTTTAGTCAGATCGTAAACAACTTTGACCGTCTGGACATTACCGGTTTGCATGTTTTAGTCAGATCGTAAACAACTTTGACCGTGTGGACATTACCGGTTTGCATGTTTTAGTCAGATCGTAAACAACTTTGACCGTGTGGACATTACCGGTTTGCATGTTTTAGTCAGATCGTAAACAACTTTGACCGTCTGGACATTACCGGTTTGCATGTTTTAGTCAGATCGTAAACAACTTTGACCGTCTGGACATTACCGGTTTGCATGTTTTAGTCAGATCGTAAACAACTTTGACTGTGTGGACATTACCGGTTTGCATGTTTTAGTCAGATCGTAAACAACTTTGACCGTGTGGACATTACCGGTTGCATGTTTTAGTCAGATCGTAAACAACTTTGACCGTGTGGACATTACCGGTTTGCATGTTTTAGTCAGATCGTAAAACAACTTTGACCGTGTGGACATTACCGGTTTGCATGTTTTAGTCAGATCGTAAACAACTTTGACCGTCTGGACATTACCGGTTTGCATGTTTTAGTCAGATCGTAAAACAACTTTGACCGTGTGGACATTACCGGTTTGCATGTTTTAGTCAGATCGTAAAAAACTTTGACCGTCTGGACATTACCGGTTTGCATGTTGAGAATGAACAATTTGTTAGTTATGTGTGAAGTTACAAACAAGGGAATCCGATACAGAAATATGAAGATCAAGGACTGAGTGATCCTGCTGGTAATCACATGCTTGACAAGAAGATACTAGAATACATATACAAACATTATGTTGACAATTGACAAGAAGATACTAGAATACATATATAAACATTATGTTGACAATTGACAAGAAGATACTAGAATACATATACAAACATTATGTTGACAAGAAGATACTAGAATACATATACAAACATTATGTTGACAAGAAGATACTAGAATACATATATAAACATTATGTTGACAAGAAGATACTAGAATACACATACAAACATTATGTTGACAATTGACAAGAAGATACTAGAATACATATATAAACATTATGTTGACAAGAAGATACTAGAATACATATACAAACATTATGTTGACAAGAAGATACTAGAATACATATTAAAACATTATGTTGACAAGAAGATACTAGAATACATATACAAACATTATGTTGACAAGAAGATACTAGAATACATATACAAACATTATGTTGACAATTGAATGATTATGCTCGTTCAAAACAAAATCGTTATATGACAGTGAACTTGATCACAACCTTAGAGTACCTGCTACAAACCCCGCAACAGGCAATTTGAACACCAATTTTTCCCGTGGATTTTTACGAACGGTAAAAACATACCTCACAGTCCAGAAAGCAATGACAAACTACTGACCGTAAAAGTGGTGCCCAGAAAATCAACGACTCGTTTACTGTCAAGGATATCTCGCGATTTTCATTTCATTCTAGATCTCATCATCATCATCATATAGCTTGTCCTGAGCAGAACCATGCCACCCCAACAGTCCTCCGGAATTTCTCTTTCTCATAGACCAGATGTCCTGCCTCTGCAGCCGTCATGTTCAAACCGTTCTAGGTCTAGTATATATATATGAAGTATCAAATGCTAATTGATATCACAGTGACAATGCTCACGCATCTTGCAGCACTAGCTCGTCTTAGCTCTCTCTCTCTCTCCTCTCTTTCTTTATACAAAAATGAACATACCCGTCAAGTTTCTCCGCCCCCTCCTCCTAATGAAATAAGTTCGATATCAACCACAGCCAGGTTCACTAGGCGACAACTGGCCAGGTATTCGACCTAGATACGAAAAGGATCTGGAAATTACAGATGTTTGATAGAACACTGCACGCTTTTGCAATTTTACTCAATTCTGTGAGTCTATGGTTATTTATTGTGAAACATATTCATAATATTGATATTCCTTATTGTTAAACTTAACTTGTTGCATAATATGACTTCGATTTAGCATTTTGTGTTGATTTTAAAATGAATTCGTCTATATACACAATACTGGAATGCGAGGTCACGTGGTGTAGTTGGGGTTTGATTTCCAACAATTCTTACCTGAGCCCGAAGGCCCAGTAGTTTATAGTTGGCTCTATATCAACCCACCTGCTTCCGACTTTATTGGGGGTAACGTTCTCTTCTCCACGGTTGACGAATTTACAAATAAACTAGTCAAGTCAAATACTATAGATAGTTCATTGACACTGTACCTTAGTCAGGTTGTTGCCAGTTTGTCCGGCAAGCAGTTCCTTACAGACCAATTCCATTGATATTACTAGCAACGTTGTGATATTCCAGTCCAGACAAATCACCCAGTACGGTAGATCTAGATAGCAGGGTTACTCCGCCTGTATAGGGAGGGAGGGATCATGTGCTGGTTAAATGTATTCAGTTATTATTCAGAATACAAGTGTAGCGACCTTCTTGCTAGAAGATTTCATGCGTGACTTGTGACCTCATTCTAGTATCAAGTTTATCACATCAATCAAAAGTTCTCACGTAGGGGGGAAAACATACACACACACTACAATAGTTGTCGTTATCACCATCATCAAGTGCCGTTTACACTGGTATATACCATCATGTTTTGTACACATGTTCATCTCTCTCTCTCTCTCTCTCTCTCTCTCTCTCTCTTCTGTATCCTATGAATGTTGTCTCTGTAGCTAAGTGGTTACGCCATCGCCTTGCGTTCGGAAAGTCGTGGGTTCAAATCCAGACCGCAAATGTCTGTTCACGAGTGCACTTTTTCAAGAGACCCCTAGGATTGTTGCTGGAGCTACAGAGTTAGTGCTTTGTGCAATACTCTCGGCAAGTGGCATGTCATTTCTGCGGAGAGGGGTCGAGCCATATGGGGTAAAACCCGATGCAATGAATTCAATCCTTCAGCTTTAGACCCTTGTTTAGCTATGACGACGTGGTGCACAAGGCAGCAGCAACTGCATGTCATTGGTGTACAAGGCAGCAGCAACTGCATGTCATTGGTGTACAAGGCAGCAGCAACTGCATGTCATTGGTGTACAAGGCAGGCAACTGATTCATTGGTGTAAAGGCAGAGCAAATTCATGTCATTCATCTCTATTCTTGGTCATTCTCAGTATTGTGTTCTGTGATTGATTTCTTACAGTTGCTGCTCTACTGTTCTCTCAGGTCGTTCTCAGTGTGTCTGTGATTGATTCTTCCACGTTGTTCATTTCCCCTCCAGGTCATTCTCAGTATTGTGTTCTGTGATTGATTTCTACAGTTCTGCTCTACTGTTCTATTCTGTCGTTTAAATCTTCCACGTTTCCGTTATCATCTGTTGTCATCTCGGGCAGTGTCGTGACAGAGTTAATCCCCATGCTTCTCACATGTCCAATCCATCTCTAGCTTGCTCCAATGAAACATGGGGCTAGAACGACGGGAACTTATGTTCCTGGTCACCCAGGCCGGACAGGTCACTGAGGAGGGTCCATACTAAATATGGCTTCCTAGTCCTCCATGTTGGAGGTTTAGCTTTGGGATAACAATCTTTCATGTAAAACTCTTTACGCTAGAGAACCAGCAATGAAGACATGACCTCTTCAGACATGAAGGACCATCTCCATACTTCTAGTTACTATGTATGACCAGCATTTTGGGTCTTATGTTCAACTAAGACATCTCTGATTTCTACCTTGCTAGGAATTGCATGCAAACATGACACTCCAAACGCCGAGTGGTACTCGCCCATACTTTAGTTAGAATAGACCACTTACCGCACGCTGTCGTAGAGCACTAAGAGTTTCTGAAATCGATGCCATGTCTAATTGCTTGCAAATCTAGCCTCAAGGTGGTTACCCCAATTGCAAGCGTATAACCACGTTCTGGCAAAGACTCAAAACTATAGTCTTGCACAAAAAAGAGTGATTAAAATTGGTCGTAAAGAACGAACGCGAAGAAGAAGGAGCACTCCAAGCACTCCAGTCCAGAAAATTGCAGATCTACAACCCTACTGTCTAAGCTGACCAAGCAGCGCAGGGTCGTCTTGCAGTGGATACCCTCTCACTGTGGAATACCAGGAAATAAAACAGCAGACTGACTGGCCAAGGAAGGTGCTGCAGGAGAGCAGCCGGATGTGCCAGTTACCTACCACCAAAAGAAAAGGATGATTAAATCAATGAGAAAGCCACAAATACCAACACAAGACGATTGCTATAATATGAGCAGATTGGAACAAGTTGTCATTCTGCGCCTTAGAACAGGACACAATCGGCTCCCAGCAATCACATGTATGCAAAAGGTCAAGCACATCAGACTGCAGAGCACATACTTCAAGACTGCCCCGAATATGATACACTGAGGCAAACTTACTGGCCTAGCGAAACAACACACGACATAAAACTACACGGATCTCCTATGTAAGCTAGAAAAGACAGTGAAGTTTATACAAGAGAGAACATTAAATATGTAGACAATATTTCAAAGTGAAAGAAAGGAAGTATAGATTGTTCTTATGACTATCCTTACTTGGTCTTCTAACTTTCTTCTTGTCAGTACATATCTGAGCTCTCTGAATAGTTCCTAGTCCTATCGGAGACGGATAATAAAACGGTTCAATGTGAGCATGTAAAAGAACCCTTGGCAGCTCCAAATCGAGAAGAGCAGGTTGAAAAGCCGCTGCTCAAACAAATTCGTTAGAAAATATTCAAAATAAAATTCCTACAAAAATATCTTTACCATCTTCAAAATTGAATCAGGGACCTCGCCGGTGCTGCGGAATTCATGCACTGGAGATGAGCTCTTCTTGTGTAATAAAGAGATCGGAACACACAAAGTTACTCACCGAAGTGTGGTGGTCCTATCAATCAATCAATGATTGCCTGCAATAGATAGTCAAATGAATGAAATTTTTTCATTGATTTTTTAAAACTTTAGTTAATAGGGCCCGACTCTGAAGTGCCCCAACAGGTGGACTCAGTATTAGTGAACGTGAAAACGTTTCAAACTCGGAGCGTCATTAATCTTTCGAATGAGAGCGCTCGGGGTTTGTTTAAGTGGGTTGTTTTTGTTGCCATTTGGTATTAATGAAGTCTCCCAGCATTTGGCCGCGATCAAATTGGGCACTCTGCACTTCAGTCTTACCTTAGTCAACATGACAAGAAGCGTTTTCACATCAATGATTGGCTGCAATAGTTGTTCACTACCACCTATCTTTTACTGGTACACTCAAACAGAATGAAGTATGTTCATCTTTTTAATCCTTCTATTTGTAGAATTGTCTTTTTCTTGTACGTCCATATTCAGTGATTTCTGTTAGTAAAATCTTGCAACTTACGGTATGTGTTGCGAAAGCTGGAGAGAAATATTAAGGTGAACGAGGAGTCCTGAAAAGTATATCACAGAATAGAATAGAGTGGCTTATATTTGATAAATACATAGACTTCTGAGTGCGCTGAAGGAAATTGTATTATAGTATAAGTACAGAGTTATAGTTTCACTAGCTACACGTAGTTATAGTTTCACTAGCTACACGTAGTTATACTACACTAGCTACACGTAGTTATAGTTTCACTAGCTACACGTAGTTATAGTTTCACTAGCTACACGTAGTTATAGTTTCACTAGCTTCCCCCTAGTTATAGTTTCACTAGCTACACGTAGTTATAGTTTCACTAGCTACACGTAGTTATAGTTTCACTAGCTACACGTTTAGAAGAAATTATCTGTGAGAGATATCAACAACGGTAACTGCAACTCTAACTAATATTGTCACCATTAAACGCAGTAGTTTCCCCTTGATAATATTTTGGCAATACATTTTTTGTTAAAAGCCACAGAAATCCTTCTCTGAACTGTGTATCTTTGACGATGTTGCTTCCCTGGTCGCACACAATAAGACTACCCAACCTTCTAGAATGAAGAATATTGTCATGGAATCAGCCTATTTTCTCTATCTATAGTTGTGTTCAAGGCTGTGGCTTTATGTCAGAGAAGTAACACATCAACAAATATCACTTTAAATGGTAACCATCTAACACCAGTTCAAAGATGTTTGCTATCTTGTGTCTATAGTCATTGTCAGCATCTTTCTCTCTCTCTCTTATTGAATAAATCACTGTACAAATATAACATTGTGAATTTGACTACCTTGGAAGCAAGACCAACCAGTAGGAGGTGTAGATGAGGATATTAATGCCATGATTAGGAAAGCCCGAGAAGCCTTTGTTATCCTGCACACAGTGTGGAAATTTACAGCCATATCCACTAATACAAAACTCAAGATATTCAGCTCAAATGTGAAATATGTTTTGCTGTATGGCTTGGAAACGTGGCGAGTCACCAAGTTGAATAAAAATAAGATTCAGACCTTTGTCAACGGATGTCTTCTGCGTAGACTAAGATGGTATGACAGAGTTGCAAACACAGACTTGTAGATAAGAGCAGAACAGGAGCCCATGATGACCCAGGCTAAGAGGAGATAATGGCGATGGTTGGGGCAACCCTGACGTAAGACACAGTCAGTATCACTAGACAAACACTTGAGTTGAACCCGTGAGGAAATCAAACAAGAGGACTTCCTAAACAGAACTGGAGACTTGAGTCTTCTTGAAAAATTAAGGGATGCTAGAATATGCTGGGAGTCCATAAAGAAAAGTGTCCAACAACTGTTGAAGACCCTATGCCCCACGAGGAGCGGAGATGAATAACTTAAGTAAATCATTACATTTGACATGCTGTCCAAGAGAGCGTTGGACACCACAACATGAACATTGCAAATGTAGACTCTGATCTAATGGGTCTGTACAAGTACTGAACACCGAGAAATATTGGTACATAAACAATGACACATAAACAATGTGACCTACACATGGAGAAATATTGGTACATAAACAATGGGACCTGCACATGGAGAAATATTGGTACATAAACAATGTGACCTGCACATGGAGAAATATTGGCACATAAACAATGGGACCTGCACATGGAGAAATCATTGGACATAAACAATGGGACTACACATGGAGAAATATTGGACATAAACAATGGACCTGCACATGGAGAAATATTGGCAGATAAACAATGGGACTTACACATGGAGAAATATTAGCACATAAACAATGGGACCTGCACATGGAGAAATATTGGTACATAAACAATGTGACTTACACATGGAGAAATATTGGCACATAAACAATGTGACCTACACATGGAGAAACACTGGCACATAAACAATGTGACCTACACATGGAGAAACATTGGTACATAAACAATGTGACCTACACATGGAGAACACTGCACATAAACAATGTGACCTACACATGGAGAAACATTGGTACATAAACAATGTGACCTACACATGGAGAAACACTGGCACATAAACAATGTGACCTACACATGGAGAAACACTGGCACATAAACAATGGGGCCTGCACATGGAGAAACACTGGCACTTAAACAATGTGACCTATACATGGAGAAACATTGGTACATAAACAATGTGACCTACACATGGAGAAACACTGGCACATAAACAATGTGACCTACACATGGAGAAACACTGGCACATAAACAATGTGACCTACACATGAGAACACTGCACATAAACAATGTGACCTACACATGGAGAAACACTGGCACATAAACAATGTGACCTACACATGGAGAAACATTGGTACATAAACAATGTGACCTACACATGGAGAAATATTAGCACATAACCAATGTGACCTACACATGGAGAAACAATGTGACCTACACATGGAGAAACAATGTGACCTACACATGGAGAAACACTGGTACATAAACAATGTGACCTACACATGGAGAAACAATGTGACCTACACATGGAGAAACAATGGAACCTACACATGGAGAACAATGTGACCACATGGAGAAACAATGTGACCTACACATGGAGAAACACTGGTACATAAACAATGTGACCTACACATGGAGAAACACTGGGACCTGCACATGGAGAAACAATGTGACCTACACATGGAGAAACAATGTGACCTACACATGGAGAAACAATGTGACCTACACATGGAGAAACAATGTGACCTACACATGGAGAAACACTGGTACATAAACAATGTGACCTACACATGGAGAAACAATGGAACCTACACATGGAGAAATATTGGCACATAAACAATGTCATCTCTCGTGTAAGTTGTGATATAAAACGTCAAGTGGTCACAGTGGTCTAGAGAGAACAATAATAGATAGTTCATAGTTCCTGGAATGTGAGGCAGAGGTCGACCAAGACGACGGTGGCTACATGACTTTCAAGAAACATTGAGCATGACGATGGAGGAGACGAAAGAACTGTCTACAAATCAGGCGTTTTTAAAAAAGGACTGTTATGATAGTAACGCTCTACAGCGGAAATTCTACACGAAGAAAAGTTCATACATACAAGACATATTAAGAAACGTTCACGTGACAGTTATTCAGTCATAGTTTGCCTAAGATATTAGGCATGCAATTATGTGTTAAATAAACAATTTCTCAAACACATGTACGCACGCATGCCTTGAGATGGTACGAAACTGGATAACACAAGCTGCAGATTTGGTTTTCATATCTGACACAGGATTCAGTCAATAGTGCGTGTTATGTTCTCGAAATCTACACGAAGAAGTTCAGTCAAAAACTTAAAAGGTGACAGTTTTTATGTTCTCATTTGCCATGATTATTAGGCATGCAATTATGTGTTATAACAATTCTCGACACATGTAGCAGCATGCCTTGATGTCGAAACTGATAAACAAGCTGCATGTTTGGTTTCATATCTGACACAGGATTCAGTCAAGTAGGTGCGTCTTATGTTCTCATATCTGACACAGGATTCAGTCAAGTAGGTGCGTCTTATGTTCTCATATCTGACACATGATTCAGTCAAGTAGGTGCGTCTTATGTTCTCATATCTGACACAGGATTCAGTCAAGTAGGTGCATCTTATGTTACCTGGTTTCCCGTAGCTACTGAAATATTCAGTCCATGTTTCTCAAACATCTGTTACTTATCATGATATCACTTATGTGTGATCGCTTGGTTAACCTTCATACGGTAACACGACACATCAACAATGCAAGGTTGACAGGCACACAATAACACAGATAACCGGACAGAATTAACACAATCTGAAAGTCTCTCAAGCTGGAGTTATAAGTTGCATTTCTTATAAACGTATTACAAATGTTCGACGTGTATGTGTGTTTATGTATACTAAGTATAAAGTGTTCTAGTTGCTGAATGTGTTACTTCCACTTCTTGACTGGATAAAACAGTTGGTAAGTGTTTATATTACATCCTGCTAGGTGTATGTTAGAGATGTAATCTTGTTTATATTACATTGCTGCTAGAGTGTATGTTTCCTGATGTTGAGAGATGAAATCTTGTTTATATTATATCTCTGCTAGAGTGTATGTTTCCTGATGTTGAGAGATGTAATCGTGTTTATATTACATTGCTGCTGATGTAGTTTCTGATGTTGAGAGATGAAATCTTGTTATATTACATCTGCTAGGCTTGTTTCCTGATGTTGAAGATGAAATCTTGTTTATATTACATCGCTGCTAGAGTGTATGTTTCCTGATGTTGAGAGATATAATCTTGTTTATATTACATCGCTGCTAGAGTGTATGTTTCCTGATGTTGAGAGATGAAATCTTGTTTATATTACATCGCTGCTAGAGTGTATGTTTCCTGATGTTGAGAGATGTAATCTTGTTTATATTACAGTGCTGCTAGAGTGTATGTTGAGATATGAAATCTTGTTTATATTACATCGCTGCTAGAGTGTAGTTTCCTGATGTTGAGAGATGTAATCTTGTTTATATTACAGTGCTGCTAGAGTGTATGTTGAGAGATGAAATCTTGTTTATATTACATCGCTGCTAGAGTGTAGTTTCCTGATGTTGAAAATATAATCTTGTTTATATTACATTGCTGCTAGAGTGTATGTTTCCTGATGTTGAGAGATATAATCTTGTTTATATTACATTGCTGCTAGAGTGTATGTTTCCTGATGTTGAGAGATGAAATCTTGAGTGTATATGTGAGATCGTCGGATGTGCAAGTCTTATTTGTGAATCGTTAAATACTTAATATCATCATCATTGGCCTCTTTGTCGCATTAGACAATATGTTTTACGTTATGTAGTATGTTCTGTGTTGTATCACAATGTCTGGTGTGGTTGCATTGGTCTATTCTGAAGTGGTAATCCTTGCCACATTTGCTGCAGGTGAAACTAGAGCTGATAAATAGGATGGTCTCTTTGCCCTCTGCGATCTCTTTTTGACTCCATGTGATGGTGTTTTACTTCTTTTCTTTTTGAGCCATCCCTTACTGCCGCTTGCCTCTCATTGGTCATGCGATCCCAATTTTGTTTGTACACTTAATGTATGCGTTCAATATAATGTTGATATGGCGTGTATGTCGACGACTGGCTGCACATTCTGATGACGTTTACCACATATATTGTGTTATATTTATGGCAGTATTAAAGTTGTGTTGTTATTGTTTGTCCTTCGTTTATATATGCAACGTATTCATGTTCTCGACGCAAACCACACAGATGATGACAATTGTTATATAAGAAGTGTCAGCTGTACACGCACACAAGATATTGTATGCATATTCTTCTTGTATCGTTATTAAGTTACAAATGCCTGCAAGCAATGTCTCTATCCTGGACAACTTACCCAACCTCTTCTGTAGCATTGAGTTCGATATTTCTTGCTTCTCTCAGTAAAATCTGTTTCAGAATTTCCCTAGAGCTTCGTTTGTTTATTGAAGCATTTACCTCCTACTTCAATGCCTTCTTCGGATTTTGAGCATTCCATCTCAGAGTATGCCCAACATATCTCCGTCTTATTTTTATT
This sequence comes from Arion vulgaris, assembly GCA_020796225.1. Taxonomy (NCBI): domain Eukaryota; kingdom Metazoa; phylum Mollusca; class Gastropoda; order Stylommatophora; family Arionidae; genus Arion; species Arion vulgaris. Next base: position 62,193,882 of record CM036762.1, on the reverse strand, counting down.
ATAACAGTTGTTACTAGTGATTGACCAGACATGTCTCGGATTTCATCACCTCTCCCGAATTCGTCCCATTAAATTACTGAATCATACCTGCAAGTATTGTCTGCACCTTAATGGTCAGTTTAAAAGAGCTTGGTCAATTTTAGTTCAACTTTTGCTTGTTGTAATGTCGTCTGCTGCTCCTTTTTTCTTAGTGAATTCTGACGTAGTCAGAGCGTCTGATGATACCCTTCAGATTTTGCGGAAGACCTGATTTTCTTATTATCAGTGTCCCCGCCATACAGACGTGCCTTATCCGACTTCATATCTAAAAAATGTCGTCTGCTATAAACTTCTCCTTCCTTTGCCTTGACGACCCCTGTACCCATACTCTTAATTCGCGGTTAATCTGTTCAGATTTTGTGTGAGTTCGTGGGGAATGCATATTATAAATGTTATGTTTTTATTGGTTGAAATATTGGTTGAATTACTTTCAGTTTCCCCGTGTCAAGACAATGCAATATTTAGATCAAATATGTTTTAAACACTACCAACAAACACTACCAACAAACATCATTTGTTGCTTGCAAGGACAGACAATCCCTAGAAATAGTTGCTAACAAGATCTCGTCAATGTACACCATCATAATCATTTCCTGCGCTAAACCATTTACAATTGTTTGATCAATTATCTTTGATATCATATCTGAGGAAACATCCAGAAATATATATATGACATTCTTGTCTTTAACTTGAAGCATTCATTCATTCATACAACTACTAGAAGTGTCAGCTTTAGTATATCTCTATACAACTACTAGAAGTGTAAGCTTTAGTATATCTCTACATTTCTTGTTACATTTACCTCTTTGTTCACTCATATCTAGAAGTTTGTTCAGTTCTATTCTAGAGCGTTGTTCAGTTTCTTTATCTAAGCAGCGTTGTTCAGTTCTTCATATCTAGCAGCGTTGTTCAGTTTCTTCATTTAGAGCAGCGTTTGTTCAGTTTTTCATATCTAGCAGCGTTGTTCTTTCTTCTATCTGACAGCGTTTGTTCATTCTTCATATCTGCAGCGTTTGTTCAGTTTCTTCATATCTAGATCAGGTTTCTCAAATGGACCCGATGTACTAGGGTCTGACTGACGAATATGACTTGCTGTATCATCGAACTGGACGGTCAGTCGCTGGACGCTGTTGGTGATCTTGACATAACGGATATGAACTGGACGGTCATCGCTGGACGCTGTTGAGTCTTTGACATAACAGGTATCGAACTGGTACGGTCAGTCGCTGGACGCTGTTGGAGATATTGCGAAGGAGATCTGAGCACCTATGGACATGTCCGGAGTGCAATGAAGATATTCCAAACTGAAACTGATCTTTGACATTTCAAACAGAAAAATAAATTGTAAAGACATGTATAAAAACACAATGGTAAATTAGTTTCGCTGTGAAATTAAGCGGAACACAGACACCGGAGCATATTCTGCAAGATTGTCCTCTCCTGGGTGAGTTGAGAAGCAGCATGTGGCCACACCAGTCGACCTGAAGCTGACCGCCAAGTCTGTGGTCCACGGTAAATTAAGTGCATAACCAGAGATCGCTGAAGAAGAAGAAGATATCTCGACAGCCCCGCACTAAATCTATTTTTATAACTAACTCTTTTTCTTTCTGGAGAGATATTGAGAAATACGTCAGTAAGACATGAACGGTTCATTCTGACATTAAAAGGTTGCAAGTAGTGGACTCGTTTAGACAAATGTTTGCACTTATGTCATCAATATGGAGATAAATCACACACACACACACACACAGAAGAGAGGCTCGGAAAGAAGCGTATGTTAACAGTTAGGGTTAAAGGTTATCATCAATGGCAGGTACACTTGACCTGTAGAGTTTGATATATATGTGTGTGTGTGTGTGTAACATTTGAAGAGAGATATACAAGACATGTATATCCATGGACGGGGAGAGAGAGAAATCTGAACACATATAGACATGTCCACCAGTGTACTATGTTGATAGTTCTCATATAACAGATACTCTAGGTATATAAACCAGCACTTTGATGTATCCATGTTGTTGTTGTCACACAAGATCCTAGTAATGTCAAGCTAGCAATCGGTTCACTACACACTAACCAACCCAAGCGTGTCGTCCTCCACCTGACGCACGTTATACTTAGTGATCGTGTCAACTGTAACATAACCCCACATCACGTGGTTTAAACAAGGATTGTATTTACAGAGTAAACAGGAGGGAAATATGTCAGTAAATCGCCTGCCATCGTAGGCGATCATGTCTCTTCACAACATTTCTATCCCTGGTGCAGTTAATCAATTCTGACGAACCATGATGTCAAACCATCCAACATTTCTCCTTCTGCTTCCACGATTTCTCCTTCCTGAATTTTACTGTTGTCACCAATGTTCTAAACTTCTTGGCATTATATACCAGAAGAACATTGATTGTCTGATTCTTGTTCTTTTGATAAGGTTTCTTTGAGTACAGGCCTGGTTTAAAACCTCATCATTTGTTTTCTTTACTGTCCGTGCAATTTTCAGCATTCCTCTGTAAAAACCAAATCTCTGTGGCTTCCAATGATCTTAGTGATTGCTGAATTGTCCATGATACGCCATCATACATAAGTATTAGTTCTAAACATATGTGCATATTAGATAGATAACCATACACAGTACTAGCTATAGCACATATAAACATACTGGGAACAGTGGTGATATACAGAACCAGACAGAAACATTGAATATTAGAATCAGTATCAGATATATGAAGACAATATGTTCAACTAGGGGCAGACAAGTGATATGAAGACAATATGTTCAACTAGGGGCAGACAAGTGATATGAAGACAATATGTTCAACTAGGGGCAGACAAGTGATATGAAGACAATATGTTCAACTAGGGGCAGACAAGTGTGAGCAATATTTCAACTAGGCAGACAAGTGATAGAAGACAATATGTTCAACTGGCAGACAATGATATAGACAATATGTTCACTAGGGGCAGACAAGTGATATGAAGACAATATGTTCAACTAGGGGCAGACAAGTGGAGCTTAACAATACAGAAAGTAAAAAAAAACCAAATATATCATTACATCCCTTTGTTCTCATTTCTGAAAATTCACTTCACTAGGTGATTGTATAGAGCAGAGAAATTAAAGCTGCTTGCCCGAAGCTGTCGCCACACATCGGTTTTGTTTTCTTCCCATCATAAAAACTTTGACCTAACCTAGGGTCAAACATGTCATTAGAAAGGAATCACCTTTTCAGGTGACAACATCTGCGGAAGCCAGTCATGACTGGAACCCGTACATGACCTGCAGAAGCGTCACAGTGAAACCAGGCCAGTCACAGTGAACCTGCAGGGAACCAGTAATATAATCATGAATACAAACTCCCAACTCTCTATCTCTGAAATCACATACAAACAGAAAACTATATTTGTTATTATTTATGTGTTGTCCACATATCATTAATATTATAACTTATGAAATACTTCTCTGTGTGTGTGTGTGATATCAGTTGTTTTGTCTTCCTCAGCATAAGCCTGTACTCTATAAACGACGGTGTGATTAGCTCGGCTACTGTGATAGGGACTTTGCCAGAGTCTCAGGTCCACGAGGGTACTCTACTGCCATCTCATGATGATGACCAGCTTGAGGAGTATATAGATTTGATAGATAGCAACGGCAAGAGCAACTCTGTTAAGCGGTTTGCCAATTATAGCTTTGAGGAGAACAACAGACGATCAGATGGCACAGGTAATTATTGTATATCCTGTCTGACAGAATTCACCTTGTTATAACTAATCATTTCATCCTATGATACACTGAAACCATATTTGTATATAATCGTCTCTAAAAACCAGAAATTCTACATCTTAGAAGTTGGGGGTTATTGTTGCATGAAAATAAGGGGTCATGTCAGGGTCAGTGAGCTGGCACTGACCCAAGACCCTACTCCACCTCTATGTGGAGCCTCAGGAAATAGACTTGCACTCCGGTTTAACAAGCGAGTAGGAATCAAGCGAAAGTCATTAATGCAAGGGGGTGATAGTGCAGTAAAATGTTGGCCTTCACATCAGACAAGCAATATCTCTAAATGGCATTGACTATACAAGTCCCCTGACCGACGTCCAGGTACAAACATTGTGCATTAACCTCCAAGACGTGTGTGTACGAAAGCATGCATAGGTGTCAGGTCACCAAGACAGTTTAACTGGTTGATATTACCAGAATTGCCTGGTCTTAGAAAACTGTCAATGGTTGTGTGTTTGCATAGCCCAACCTGAAAACTTCATGAGGAAGACATAAACAATTTTTCCTACCACTAGTAGAACAGAGATGTGCGACCAACAGCCTTCTGTCTGGTCATGCTAGTCCTACCCCTAGTAGACCAGAGATGTGCGACCAACAGCCTTCTGTCTGGTCATGCTAGTCCTACCCCTAGTAGAACAGAGATGTGCGACCGACAGCCTTCTGTCTGGTCATGCTAGTCCTACCCCTAGTAGACCAGAGATGTGCGACCAACAGCCTTCTGTCTGGTCATGCTAGTCCTACCCCTAGTAGAACAGAGATGTGCACGACAGCCTTCTGTCTGGTCATGCTAGTCCTACCCTAGTAGAACAGAGATGTGCGACCGACAGCCTTCTGACTGGTCATGCTAGTCCTACCCCTAGTAGAACAGAGATGTGCGACCGACAGCCTTCTGTCTGGTCATGCTAGTCCTACCCCTAGTAGACCAGAGATGTGCGACCGACAGCCTTCTGTCTGGTCATGCTAGTCCTACCCCTAGTAGAACAGAGATGTGCGACCGACAGCCTTCTGACTGGTCATGCTAGTCCTACCCCTAGTAGACCAGAGATGTGCGACCGACAGCCTTCTGACTGGTCATGCTAGTCCTACCCCTAGTAGACCAGAGATGTGCGACCGACAGCCTTCTGTCTGGTCATGCTAGTCCTACTCCTAGTAGACCAGAGATGTGCGACCGACAGCCTTCTGACTGGTCATGCTAGTCCTACCCCTAGTAGACCAGAGATGTGCGACCGACAGCCTTCTGACTGGTCATGCTAGTCCTACCCCTAGTAGAACAGAGATGTGCGACCGACAAGCCTTCTGACTGGTCAGTCGCTAGTCCTACCTAGTAGACAAGATGTGCGACGACAGCCTTCTTTGGCATGCTAGTCCTACCCCTAGTAGACCAGAGATTGACCGACAGCCTTCTGTCTGGTCATGCTAGTCTACCCTAGTAGACCAGAGATGTGCGATCGCAGCCTCTGCTGGTCATGCTAGTCCTACCCTAGTAGACCGAGAGATGTGCGACCGACAGCCTTCTGCTGGTCATGCTAGTCCTACCCCTAGTAGAACAGAGATGTGCGACCGACAGCCTTCTGTCGGTCATGCTACCTCCCCTAGTAGACCAGAGATGTGCGACCGACAGCCTTCTGACTGGTCATGCTAGTCCTACCCCTAGTAGACCAGAGATGTGCCACCACAGCCTCTGTCTGGTCATGCAGTCCACCCTAGTAGACCAGAGATGTGCGACCGCAGCCTTCTGTCTGGTCATGCTAGTCCTACCCATAGCCAGAGATGCACCGACAGCCTTCGACTGGTCATGCTGGTCCTACCCCTAGTAACAGAGATGTGCGACCGACAGCCTTCTGTCTGGTCATGCTAGTCCTACCCCTAGTAGAACAGAGATGTGCGACCGACAGCCTTCTGACTGGTCATGCTAGTCCTACCCCTAGTAGACCAGAGATGTGCGACCAACAGCCTTCTGTCTGGTCATGTAGTCCTACCCTAGAGACAGAGATGTGGACACACCCCGACTGGTCATGCTAGTCCTACCCTAGTAGACCAGAGATGCTGCACGACAGCCTTCTGACTGGTCATGCTAGTCCTCCCCAGTAGACCAGAGATGTCGACGACACCTTCTGCTGGTCAGCTAGTCCTACCCTAGTAGAACAGAGATGTGCGACCGACAGCCTTCTGACTGGTCATGCTAGCCTACCCCTCAGTAGACCAGAGATGTGCGACCCTTACTGCTGGTCATGCTAGTCCTACCCCTAGTAGACAGAGATGTCGACCACAGCCTTCTGCTGGTCACTGCTAGTCCTCCCCTAGTAGACCAGAGTGGCCCGACAGCCTTCTGACTGGCAGCCTGATCCTACCCCTAGTAGACCAGAGATGCGACACAGCCTTCTGTCTGGTCATGCTAGTCCTACCCTGAGAACAGAGATGTGGACCGACAGCCTTCTGTCTGGTCATGCTAGTCCTACCCTAGTAGACCAGAGATGTGCGACCGACAGCCTTCTGACTGGTCATGCTAGTCCTACCCCTAGTAGACCAGAGATGTGCGACCGACAGCCTTCTGACTGGTCATGCTAGTCCTACCCCTAGTAGACCAGAGATGTGCGACCGACAGCCTTCTGACTGGTCATGCTAGTCCTACCCCTAGTAGACCAGAGATTCGACCGACAGCCTTCTGTCTGGTCATGCTAGTCCTACCCCTAGTAGACCAGAGATGTGCGAGCCACAGCCTTCTGTCTGGTCATGCTAGTCCTACCCTAGTAGACCAGAGATGTGCGACCACGCTTCTGCTGGTCATGCTAGTCCTACCCCTAGTAGACCAGAGATGTGCACACAGCCTCTGATCTGGTCATGCTAGTCCTACCACCCTAGTAGACCAGAGATGCCGACAGCCTTCTGCTGGTCATGCTAGTCCTACCACTAGTAGACAGAGATGTGCCGACAGCCTCCTGTCTGGTCATGCATCCTACCCTAGTAGACCAGAGATGTGCGACCGACAGCCTTCTGTCTGGTCATGCTAGTCCTACCCTAGTAGACTAGAGATGTGCGACGCAAGCCTTCTGTCTGGTCATGCTAGTCCTACCCCTAGTAGAACAGATGTGCGACCGCAGCCTTCTCTGGTCATGCAGTCCTACCCCTGTAGAACAGAGATGTCGACCGACAGCCTTCTGACTGGTCATGCTAGTCCTACCCTAGTAGACAGAGTGCACCGACAGCCTTCTGACTGGTCATGCTAGTCCACCCTAGTAGACACAGAGATGTGCGACCATTCAGCCTTCTGACTGGCTACTAGTCCCACTAGTAGAACAGAGATGTGCGACCGACAGCCTTCTGTCTGGTCATGCTAGTCCTACCCCTAGTAGAACAGAGATGTGCGACCGACAGCCTTCTGTCTGGTCATGCTAGTCCTACCCCTAGTAGAACAGAGATGTGCGACCGACAGCCTTCTGCTGGTCATGCTGCCTACCCCTAGTAGACCAGAGATGTGCGACCGACAGCCTTCTGACTGGTCATGCTAGTCCTACCCCTAGTAGACCAGAGATGCGCAGCGCAGCCTTTGCTGGTCTTCATGCTGTCCTACCCCTAGTAGACAGAGATGTGCGACGCTTCCTTCTGTCTGGTCATGCTAGTCCTACCCTAGTAGACCAGAGATGTGCGACCGACAGCCTTCTGTCTGGTCATGCTAGTCCTACCCTAGTAGACAGAGATGTGCCGACGAGCCCTCTGCTGTCATGCAGTCCTACCCCTAGTAGACAGAGATGTGCGACCCGACAGCCTTCTGACTGGTCATGCTAGTCCTACCCCTAGTAGACCAGAGATGTGCGACCGACAGCCTTCTGACTGGTCATGCTAGTCCTACCCCTAGTAGAACAGAGATGTGCACGACAGCCTTCTGCTGGTCATGCTAGTCCTACCCCTAGTAGACCAGAGATGCGACCGACAGCCTTCTGACTGGTCATGCTAGTCCTACCCCTAGTAGACCAGAGATTGCGACGACAGCCTTCTGATCTGGTCATGCTAGTCCTACCCCTAGTAGAACAGAGATGTGCGACCGACAGCCTTCTGACTGGTCATGCTAGTCCTACCCTAGTAGACAGAGATGCGACCGACAGCCTTCTGACTGGTCATGCTAGTCCACCCCTAGTAGAACAGAGATGCGACCTTGACAGCCTTCTGCTGGTCATGCAGTCCTACCCCTAGTAGACAGAGATGTGCACCACAGCCTTCTGCTGGTCATGCTAGTCCTACTCTTAGACCAGAGATGTGCGACCGACAGCTTCTGACTGGTCATGCTAGTCCTCCCTAGTAGACCAGAGATGTGCGACCGACAGCCTTCTGTCTGGTCATGCTAGTCCTACCCCTAGTAGACCAGAGATGTGCTCGACAGCCTTCTGTCTGGTCATGCTAGTCCTACCCTAGTAGAACAGAGATGTGCGACCGACAGCCTTCTGTCTGGTCATGCTAGTCCTACCCCTAGTAGACCAGAGATGTGCGACGACAGCCTTCTGTCTGTCATGAGTCCTACCGTAGACCAGAGATGTCGCCGACAGCTCCTGTCATGTCATGCTGTCCTACCCCTCTAAGAACAGAGTCGACCGACAGCCTTCTGCTGTCATGCTAGTCCTACCCCTAGCTAGACCAGAGATGCACGACAGCCTTCTGACTGGTCATGCTAGTCCTACCCCTAGTAGACAGAGATGTCGCACAGCCTTCTGTCTGGTCATGCTAGTCCTCCCCTAGTAGACCAGAGTGTCACCAGCCTTCTGTCTGGTCATGCTAGTCCTACCCTAGTAGAACCAGAGATGTGCGACCGCACCTGCTGTCTGGTCATGCAGTCCTACCCTAGTAGAACAGAGATGTGCGACCAGCCTTCTGTCTGGTCATGCTGAGTCCTACCCCTAGTAGAACAGAGATGTGCGACCGACAGCCTTCTGACTGGTCATGCTAGTCCTACCCCTAGTAGAACAGAGATGTGCGACCGACAGCCTTCTGACTGGTCATGCTAGTCCTACCCCTAGTAGACCAGAGATTGCCGACATGCCTTCTGACTGGTCATGCCAGTCCTACCACTAGTAGAACGAGTGGATGACCAGCCTTCTGTGCTGGTCATGCTAGTCCTACCCTAGTAGACCAGAGATGTGCGACCGACAGCCTTCTGTCTGGTCATGCTAGTCCTACCCCTAGTAGAACAGAATTGCGACCGACAGCCTTCTGTCTGGTCATGCTAGTCCTACCCCTATAGACAGAGATGTGCGACCGACAGCCTTCTGACTGGTCATGCTAGTCCTACCCCTAGTAGACCAGAGATGTGCGACCGACAGCCTTCTGCTGGTCATGCGTCCTACCCTAGTAGAACAGAGATGTGCGACCGACAGCCTTCTGTCTGGTCATGCTAGTCCTACCCCTAGTAGACCAGAGATGTGCGACGACAGCCTTCTGTCTGGTCATGCTAGTCCTACCCTAGTAGAACAGATGTGCGACCGCAGCCTTCTGACTGGCATGCAGTCCTACCCCTAGTAGACAGAGATCGACACACCTTCTGACTGGTCATGCTAGTCCTACCACTAGTAGACAGAGATGTGCACCGACAGCCTTCTGCTGGTCATCTAGTCCACCCCTAGTAGAAAAGATGACCAAGCCTTTGTGGCTAGTCACCCCAGTAGACAGAGATGTCGACCGACAGCTCTGTGTCATGCTATCTACCTGTGACAGAATGCAACAGCTTCTGACTGGTCATGCTAGTCTACCAGTAGACGAGATGCGACACAGCCTTCTGCTGGTCATCTAGTCCTACCCAGTGAACAGAGATGCCCAGTTGGGTCATGGTCCTACCTAGAGACAGAATGTCGACCGAAGCCTTCTGCTGGTCATGCAGTCCTCCCAGAGAGAGATGTCGCCACAGCCTCTGCGGTCGCTATCTACCCCTAGTAGACCAGAGATTCGACCGACAGCCCTGACTGGTCATCATCCTACCTAGTAGACCAGAGATGGCGACGACAGCTTCTGCTGGCATGCATCCTACCCAGTAGACAGAGATGCGACACAGCCTTCTGACTGGTCATGAGTCTACCCGTGCCGAATGTCGACGAGCCTTCTGTCGCCCACCCATAGACCAGAGATGTGCGACGCTCTGTCTGGTCATGCTAGTCCACAAGTAGACAGAGATGCGACGCAGCCTCTCTGGTCATCTAGTCCTACCTAGTGACCAGAGATGTGGCCGAAGCCTTCTGTGTCTCTATCTACCCAGTAGACCAGAGATGTGCACGCAGCCTTTGCGGTCTGCAGTCACCCAGAGACAAATGTCGACCAGCTTCTTCTGTTGTATCCTACCTGTAGACAGAGATGCGACGCCTTTCGCTGCTAGTCTACTAGACAGAGATGTGCACCAACCTTGTCTGGTCATGCTAGTCACCCTGCGATCGCGACAGCCTTCTGTCTGGTCATGCTAGTCCTACCCTAGTAGACCAGAGATGTGCGACCGACAGCCTTCTGTCTGGTCATGCTAGTCCTACCCCTAGTAGAACAGAGATGTGCGACCGACAGCCTTCTGTCTGGTCATGCTAGTCCTACCCCTAGTAGACCAGAGATGTGCGACCGACAGCCTTCTGACTGGTCATGCTAGTCCTACCCCTAGTAGACCAGAGATGTGCGACCGACAGCCTTCTGTCTGGTCATGCTAGTCCTACCCCTAGTAGACCAGAGATGTGCACCACAGCCTTCTGACTGGTCATGCTAGTCCTACCACTAGTAGAACAGAGATGTGCGACCGACAGCCTTCTGTCTGGTCATGCTAGTCCTACCCCTAATAGAACAGATGTGCGACCACAGCCTTCTGTCTGGTCATGCTAGTCCTACCCCTAGTAGAACAGAGATGTGCGACCGACAGCCTTCTGTCTGGTCATGCTAGTCCTACCCCTAGTAGAACAGAGATGTGCGACCGACAGCCTTCTGACTGGTCATGCTAGTCCTACCCCTAGTAGACCAGAGATGTGCGACCGACAGCCTTCTTACTGGTCATGCTAGTCCTACCACTAGTAGACCAGAGATGTGCGACCGACAGCCTTCTGTCTGGTCATGCTAGTCCTACCCCTAGTAGAACAGAGATGTGCGACCGACAGCCTTCTGTCTGGTCATGCTAGTCCTACCCCTAGTAGACCAGAGATGTGCGACCGATAGCCTTCTGTCTGGTCATGCTAGTCCTACCACTAGTAGACCAGAGATGTGCGACCGACAGCCTTCTGTCTGGTCATGCTAGTCCTACCCCTAGTAGACCAGAGATGTGCGACCGACAGCCTTCTGTCTGGTCATGCTAGTCCTACCACTAGTAGACCAGAGATGTGCGACCGACAGCCTTCTGTCTGGTCATGCTAGTCCTACCCCTAGTAGAACAGAGATGTGCGACCGACAGCCTTCTGTCTGGTCATGCTAGTCCTACCCCTAGTAGAACAGAGATGTGCGACCGACAGCCTTCTGTCTGGTCATGCTAGTCCTACCCCTAGTAGACCAGAGATGTGCGACCGACAGCCTTCTGTCTGGTCATGCTAGTCCTACCCCTAGTAGAACAGAGATGTGCGACCGACAGCCTTCTGTCTGGTCATGCTAGTCCTACCCCTAGTAGAACAGAGATGTGCGACCGACAGCCTTCTGTCTGGTCATGCTAGTCCTACCCCTAGTAGACCAGAGATGTGCGACCGACAGCCTTCTGACTGGTCATGCTAGTCCTACCCCTAGTAGAACAGAGATGTGCGACCGACAGCCTTCTGTCTGGTCATGCTAGTCCTACCCCTAGTAGAACAGAGATGTGCGACCGACAGCCTTCTGACTGGTCATGCTAGTCCTACCCCTAGTAGAACAGAGATGTGCGACCGACAGCCTTCTGACTGGTCATGCTAGTCCTACCCCTAGTAGAACAGAGATGTGACACGACAGCCTTCTGTCTGGTCGTGCTAGTCCTACCCTAGTAGAACAGAGTGCGACCGACAGCCTTCTGTCTGGTCATGCTAGTCCTACCCCTAGTAGACCAGAGATGTGCGACCGACAGCCTTCTGTCTGGTCATGCTAGTCCTACCCCTAGTAGAACAGAGATGTGCGACCGACAGCCTTCTGTCTGGTCATGCTAGTCCTACCCCTAGTAGAACAGAGATGTGCGACCGACAGCCTTCTGTCTGGTCATGCTAGTCCTACCCCTAGTAGACCAGAGATGTGCGACCGACAGCCTTCTGACTGGTCATGCTAGTCCTACCCCTAGTAGAACAGAGAGTGGCGACAGCCTTCTGTCTGGTCATGCAGTCCTACCCCTAGTAGAACAGAATGTGCACGACAGCCTTCTGACTGGTCATGCTAGTCCTACCCCAGTAGAACAGAGATGTGCGACCGACAGCCTTCTGACTGGTCATGTAGTCCTACCCTAGTAGAACAGAGATGTGCGACTCGACAGCCTTCTGTCTGGTCATGCTAGTCCTACCCTAGTAGACCAGAGATTGCGACCGACAGCCTTCTGACTGGTCATGTTTGTACAGCCAAGGGAAACAAACATATTTTCATGCTACTGATTGCACTTTCTGTACAGGACAATAATACAGATAAACTATTTGCCTTCTACTTCATGATGACCAGCATCTAGTCTCCATGACTAACATTGACTAGCATCAAGTCTCCATGACTAACATGACTAGCATCAGTCTCCATGACTAACATTGACCAGCCAAGTCTCCATGAGTACATTGACAGCATCTAGTCTCCATGACTAACATTGACCAGCATCAAGTCTCCATGACTAACATTGACTAGCATCTAGTCTCCATGACTAACATTGACTAGCATCAAGTCTCCATGACTAACAATGACCAGCATCAAGTCTCCATGACTAGCATCTAGTCTCCATGACTAACAATGACTAGCATGTAGTCTCCATGACTAACAATGACCAGCATCTAGTCTCCATGCTAGATCTAGTCTCCATGACTAACAATGACCAGCATCAAGTCTCCATGACTAACATTGACTAGCATCTAGTCTCCATGACTAACATTGACTAGCATCGTCTCATGCTCATTGACTAGCATCTAGTCTCCATGACTAACATTGACACATCAAGTCTCCATGACTAACAATGACTAGCATCAAGTCTCCATGAGTAACATTGACCAGCATCAAAATGTCAGTTGCTGGATTGGTATGGCTCAAAGAATAGTAACTCTGGTTGTTAGGTATACTAAGATGGACAAAGAATGGTAACTCTCTCTGTATCATACCTGTCTGATTGTCAACAGTAAACTGTCCTTTGATAATATCCAAGTCTGTTCTCTGTGACAATATCAAACCCTGTCCTTTGTGACAGTAAAGTAATCTGTCTTCTATGACAGTATCAAAGCCCATCCTCTGTGACAGTATCAAAGCCCATCCTCTGTGATAGTATCAAAGCCCATCTTCTGTGACAGTATCAAAGCACATCCTCTATGACTGTATCAAAGCCCATCCTCTGTGACAGTATCATAGCCCATCCTATGTGACATAATCAAAGCCTGTCCTCTGTGACAGAATCAAAGCCCGATCCATGTGACAGTATCAAAGCCCGTCCTATGTGACAGTATCAAAGCCCGTCCTCTGTGACAGTATCAAAGCCTGTCCTCTGTGACAGTATCAAAGCCCGTCCTCTGTGACAGTATCAAAGCCCGTCCTCTGTGACAGTATCAAAGCCCATCCTCTGTGACAGTATCAAAGCCTGTCTTCTGTGAAAGTATCAAAGCCTGTCTTCTGTGACATAAACAAAGCCAGTCTTCTGTGACAGTAACAAAGCCAGTCCTCTGTGACATAATCAAATAAAGCCAGTCCTCTGTGACATAATCAAACAAAGCCTGTCTTCTGTGACAATAAAAAAGCCTGTCTTCTGTGACAGTAAAAAAGCCTGTCCTCTGTGACATAATCAAACAAAGCGTGTCCTCTTTGACATAATCAAAGCCTGTCTTCTGTGACGGTAACAAAGTGTAATATCTTGCCTGTTTTGTCCACAGAATACATGTCATGACCATGGCCTCCTAACATTGACCTAGTGCTCCAGCCTACTGTAATCTCTCACTGCCTGTGTGGTGCTGGTGACCTGCCTGCTTGAAACATTCATCTCCACTGTGTCAAGTCTAGCATTACTTGAGCACATTAAGGCTTTAATCAACCAGCCCATTTGTTTGAGGTGTCACCAACATCATGTGCTTAGCTCCATAAAGCAGTCACCTTTCATGTCTTCATTGTTCCCTCAATGTCCTCACAAATGGTATTGCTGAACTTCAGCATCATCTGAATGGAACAACAACAACCACCGCTGCTGCTGCTGTGACACATAGATCAGTCATTTTGACTGCACTTCTTACAAGTCAGGTTGTGCAATCGACTCCAATAAACAGCTTTCATTTTCTGTACACTTTTATTTTGTTATGTACAATGTATTTGTTTGATGCTGAATTGATTTCACAAATTTCAAGTCAACATTTTGTTTTTCTATTGTTAAGCAACCAAAATTCAATAAAAAATTTTCTCTTGATAACAATTTGACTTGATATTATTTGTGTGCTGTTATGTTTTCTTGTTGAGTCAAATATTGATTATATTTCATGATAATGGATTCCATAATGATAAATAATAACGGAGGAGATGAAGAAAATGATGGATCATATATTAGATTGTCCTCGTCAAGTAATTTCACCGATGAATACTTGCAGGAAACTTTCTCAACAGATTCCAGATTATCTTCAGTAAAAGAGAGTAATGCATTTCTCCAGTTATCTCCACAAGATGGCGCCACTGAACATAAATATGAAGAAAATATGCCACTGAACACACAGTCCCCAACACATGTTGATACAAGACTTGGACATATGTCCAAGATCGTCCAGGAAGATATTGAAGAGATAGATGGTGACAAATTATCAGACACACTGACAAGTACAAGAAATTCTCAAAAACACAAGCCAGGTGTGATTCTCTTGGGTCGAGGAAATAGCTTCAGCCTCGGACGATCAGAAGTGATGGTGGTACACGCCAACAGACAAAATAAAAGAAATAATTCAAAGAACCATAACTCAACTGAAGAATCTGATAACATTCAGAATAATAATAATCACTTCAAATCCAGGATTAATCTTAATCAGCCTCCTCATGCTGCTGAATTGTTAAATGCCACGATACAAGCCGGGTCTGATGCAGTTATGGCCAAGACTCAGAAAGCTGCAGATTACAAATTTTTGCCTGTTGAATTAGAGACACTTTGGGACAAAGCAGAAAGAATCATGGCTGCTAAAGAAACAGTTGTTCAACAAGTTTTGGAGGAGTTTGGGATAGGAGAGGCACAAGATGATAGTGTGGACAAAGTGATGGAGGAGACAATATGGCAGTCAGTACAAGAAAATGTTTATATTTAATGTGCTTGTAATCATGTGTGTACAACCATTCTACATTTGTTGACAGAATGAAGACAGGCACACTCATACAGGAGATGCATATGTTCTTTCAGTTGATGTTGAAGTTATGTTTACGAATAATTTATGAAACTCCAGCAAAAACATACAAAAACTACTGGATGGTAATTATTGTTTTGCAAAGGGAAACAACCAAATATTTTCTCATACGAAGGGAAGATACTCTCTAGAATTTGAATTCACTCATCCAGGAACTATCGCTGGTATCTCATCCATTCATGGCTGCAAATAATTCTTGTATTAAACAGTGTTTTTTCCAAAGATGATGGAATTCTTGAGTCACAAGACATAGTTAATTCAACTTATTACATGTTGAAACATTATGACAACAAATATTATAACACTTTGTGTTATAAAAGTGCTCATAATTTGGAAATATGTGTCACCATTTCAAAAAATACTTGAATACCACCGATAAGAAAAATTATTGAACATTCTATCAAATGTTGTGTTGAACAACAGATGGGAATCAAATATGTTGATTTTCTCAACTGTTATATTGTCTTCCAGTCCATACTTGGTCCAATCCTACTTGACCATAGCTGTAACTTGTGCAACAGTATTCCTACTTGACCATAGCGTAACTTTGCAACAGTGTTCCTACTTGACCATAGCTGTAACTTGTGCAACAGTATTCCTACTTGACCATAGCTGTAACTTGTGCAACAGTTTCCACTTGACCATAGGCTGTAACAGATTCTACTTGACCATAGCTGTAACTGTGCAAGTGTTCCTACTTGACCATAGCTGTAACTTTGTGCAGCAGTATTTAACTTGCACTCAAAGATAAGATTGTACCTGCAATATTTCACTTTTCATGTGTTATACTGAGAACTAAATTCACTGTTAAAATGTCATGTAAAATTCTGCTGTGAGCTATGTTTCTACGAGTATTTAACCAGCACTTCAACAGTCGTACAATCAATGGTTTTGGCTGTTTCAGATGCTTATCCCAGCGACCTATCACTTCCACAATGTTTATCCTTTTATTGTAGTTCATTCATATTTTTTTATCTTTTCTCCATTCTGTTCCTGACAAGAGATCACCATCTCGGCAGATTATATATATAATTTTGCACTGACCATCACACAGTTTTATTGTCTTAGCACACGTTTTCTTATTTATGAATATTAACTCTATTCTGTTATTGAGTTCATCAAGCAGATTTATTCACTCTATTCTGTTATTGAGTTCATCAAACAGATTTATTAACTCTATTCTGTTATTGAGTTCATCAAACAGATTTATTCACTCTATTCTGTTATTGAGTTCATCAAACAGATTTATTAACTCTATTCTGTTATTGAGTTCATCAAACAGATTTATTAACTCTATTCTGTTATTGAGTTCATCAAACAGATTTATTAACTCTATTCTGTTATTGAGTTCATCAAACAGATTTATTAACTCTATTCTGTTATTGAGTTCATCAAGCAGATTTTCTAATCAACATTAATACTCTGCACATCTTCAAGTTTCATCAATAGTTGTTGATTTATTTATCATTATTATCAGTTAACTATCACATAGTTGCATGTACTGTTGTTGCTATTTTTCTACACAAATATATCATATCTCAAATGTTGATAACAACAAACATAATCTTGTTTTGTCTAGACACTTTTTAATATGAAATTATTAATTGTTTATGGAATTCAATTGTGCATTTGTCTCAAGAGTTTTACACTCTAAATAATGCGACCAACTACGCTTGTAAGATTTTCAAAATTGCTTTAGCTTGTGAAGCCTAAAGATTGCGTGTCAGAATTTTGAATTGAATGGCTTAGTGGAAGAAATGTGACCATTATGTCATGAAGAATTGTCCAGTCTGAAAGATGAGTTGACCAGTCTGAAAGATGAGATGACCAGTCTGAAAGATGAGTTGTCCAGTCTGAAAGATGAGTTGAGCATGAAACATGTTTGTAAATGTGTGGTTAGTTTTGTTTGTAAACAAGTTATTGTTAACTCTAGTTCATGCCAAGACAATGGCTGTGACAACGATGACACTTAACTAAGATATATTAGAGTCAGTTCCTCAATCTTAGGATTGGGGAAATGATGATGTTTGATTGTGCTAAGGTTTTGTATGTCTTACTTGGTTCCAGTTATAGAAGTTAGTCAAACTATTAGTTTCTCACCACAGGCTGCTTATCTTCAGACATCATAACCAGCCTCACATAACAACCCAGTCAATTCAAGCTATTCTGATTCTTCTTGTTTTTGTGTGTACATCTTGTCTTCATCATCCCAGTATATCCAGTGTTTCCTGAGCATGTTCTTGGTGTTGAGGCTCATTTCCTGAGCATGTTCTTGGTGTTGATGCTCATTTGCTGAGCATGTTCTTGGTGTTGATGCTTATTTGCTGAGCAGTTCTTGTGTTGAGGCCATTTCCTGAGCATGTTCTGTGTTGATGCTCATTTGCTGAGCATATCTGGTGTTGATGCTCATTTGCTGAGCATGTTCTTGGTGTTGATGCTTATTTGCTGAGCATGTTCTTGGTGTTGAGGCTTATTTGCTGAGCATGTTCTTGGTGTTGAGGTTCATTTGCTGGACATATATAGCCTGATCTCTATTATCTAGTTTTGCACATTTCAGACTGTTTCGTTCCATCAATAAGTACAACTTCATAATCACACTGTATATATATATATTTCTGTATTTTTCTACAAGTTAGCTTTGATAATAATATTTCTACAGTTCAAGTACACTACTTGTATATCATGAAGATCTTCACAATCAAACATTTATTCAGTCAAGGCTGCGTCAATATTTCTCAATGTCTTCTCATGCAGAATTTCATGAAGTGAATGGTCTGGTTTCATTTCTTCAATAAATTACTATTATCACAGAATAATGTCTATTGTTACAACTTGAAATGGTCTCCATTTGGTTGGTTTATACATTTTCATATTCACTGCATTTTGTAGTCCTTGTTTGAACAAGAATCTGTAGCATGCTGCTGCCGTACTCACAGTCATGCTTGTTTAGTCAAAGAGCATGTGAACTTATCATTGCTGGAAGAAACCTCTAGTCCTGATATCAATTTCTTTGGCTTGCAGCTCTCAAAGCCAACAAAATTTAGTTAGAAGAAAAAACAAGACTTGTGGTTTTATATATATATAGAATTATAATAGCTGCATAGCACAACAGGTGTTGTTCTGTGAACTTTTGCAATGGACAAGGCTCCAAGACAGACAACTGCTCAGATATAAGGATGTCTGCAAGGTCTCATCGAAGAACTTTTCTATCTGTCCTAACAAATGGGGAAAAAAACTAGCTGATGACCAAGTTATGTGGGTAACTACATTATGCAACAGTGCAGAATCTCTTTAAAAGAGACTTAGCGATGAGCTGAGAGGCAAGAGAGAAAAGTGAAAACTCAGAAGTTGCCACAGTAACCCACTTGCCCGTCTGTAAAGACGAAAAAGACCAGATTTATATATATATATATATAAATAACTTGATAACAATCAGTTTCTGATTATTAAATCTCTGACTTTGAGAACAGAAAACAGTTTTGCATTTAAACATGCCTTCTGTCGACCTTGTGTGATGTTTCTCTTATTATTTACAGACTAATTTTGTTAATATTCTGTTTACTATTTAATTGCAAGTTGTTTCTCTTGCGATGATTTTTGTTAATTTATTTGAGTACGGTTGGATGACGCTATGTTTAATATGTGCATCAAACATCAAGTAGCATTTGTATCAGGTTAGTAGTCTCTCTTAACCATAGACTGCCCCAACCCAGCCTGGATGTGAAATACTAAACTCTTACATTTCCTATTTGTTGCAAAAGTGCCCTAAATTTGAGAAACAGCACTTTGCTTGTCACTAATACGAGAAATATCCTGGGACACACTCACTGTTTGTAATCTTCTGTCTCTGACTGAGCACTACTTTCTTTGAGCAGGTTATTCTTCTTCAATTATTCAGCAGTACCTGGGCTCTTGCCCGTTAGCGGTGTCTGGCCTCTTGCTCGTCAGCGGTGCCTGGGGTATGGTCATCAGCTCAATGTCATGTAATATTTATGGTGTACATAGCACTGAAATTGAACTGCCCTATGACTAGGGAGCTGAGTCCAACTCAATGATATATCACATCCACAGTAGGATTCACTGTGCTCATTCCCCACCAACAAATGATATATCACATCCACAGTAGGATTCACTGTGCTCATTCCCCACCAACAAATGATATATCACATCCACAGTAGGATTCACTGTGCTCATTCCCCACCAACAAATTGCACCTGCTGATCAATTTGCCTAATTTGACTAAACTCTAGATAAGGGGTAAAATGTTCAAGGTAACTGTCCCAATGTTACGATGGGTGTCAGGCATCAGAAGACTGCACATACTGATTCTCAATCCTCAGGTCTAGTTTGTACAATTCTGGCTAATTTTTAATCACAGAAACATACATGATTCAAATATCTACCACATGGACAGATTTACACACAGAAAATCTCACTTTATTCTACCACATTTACTGAGTTGTACTGTAGCATAGTGCCTGGTCCGATTGTTCATTGGGTTAGTCTCCAGAGCTGACTCATACCGACATTTAAGAGTAGAGGCAGAAAATGATTTCCAGATTAGTGTTTTCTCTGTAGTTTTCAACTTGTATAGCATTTAAGTTGTAACAAGAAAACCTAGTGTTAACTTCAACAACCTGAGATACCAGAGACAGTCAGACTAAATAGTTTGTTACAGATTTGTGTGAGCTGTGATGTGTATATAATTGAATTTGATGTTGAGATAATAGATCCATCTTTAAGGAATCTTCAACTTACTTATATTGGCAGTCAAATTATTTGGTTTGTCATGTGACTCATTGGCAGTCAAATTATTTGGTTCGTCAGGTGACTCATATTGGCAGTCAAACAATTTGATTTGTCAGGTGACACTCACTTATATTGACAGTCAAATGATTTGGTTCATCAGGTGACACTCATATTGGCAGTCAAACAATATCTAATAGATTATCAGTGCAGACAATACACCTGGTGGTTCTCGGACATATTATCAGTGCACATTCCATCCAGTCAGACATTACAGCTTTGATATGCACGTTCTTCAACATTTATTATCAGTTGCATCAAGTTCCAACTGATTGTATATAATCATAGATATAACAGTATTCTTCCTGCACATAATTGCTTCTCGCCCCAACCATTGCTCAAATTCTATTGTATATATATATTACGTATGTACCCTTTAATACCACTTCCGTGTGCTTTCCTCCAAAAACAACCATTATGTTCAACAATGAACACTTTTATTGTTCTACTAAATGAAATCTTACCCAGCAACATTGTCTCTTATTGTCTGCAACTTGTGTGCTGATTATATATAAATATATATTGTGATCAACACATTATATAGCTTGTGTGAGTTGTTTGTGTAGGTAGCTCGTAACACTTCATACGTTATATATACTGATTAGTATATGAATAAAAATGTTTCTGTAGCAATGTTTTTGTTTCTTTTCTCGTTTCTAACCAAATGATATTATTACAACTACTTCTAGTATGAGGATGGAGGTTCAGGCCGTTACTGCTGCCCACCATTGGCTCTCTGGAACTTCCATTTACTGGGGCCGTTGTTGTATCTGACTCTCAGTTGATGCTTCACAAGATCCAAAACGGCAGGTTTCGGTATGAGTGGATGTCGTCTATAGGAGTTTCTAACCTCCAGAGGCTTACGTGGATATACTGTCCTGGACATGCGGGTGTTTACGGTAATGAGAGAGCGGACAGGCTTGCATCAATTGTTGGGGAGTTGAAAATGGATATGGGGATGTTCTTCGATCTCTTTGCAACTGTTCTTCGATTTCTTTGCGACTGTCTGTTGAATGAGGACATTAAAATCGATGTTGAATCGATCCAGCGATTTAAGCAGTTTGGAGTTACCCGTTGTACAAGTAAAACTGAATGCCTATGGGGCAGAGGGAGGAGTGTGTTTAATCAGCGAACCACGATAACCTTCAGTATATATACTCTTCAATATCTGTTGGGGAGACTGAGCACCTATGGGTCTGCCCGGAGTGCAATGATGTCAGTATAGTAACAATTTCCTGATCTCAGTGTAAGCGAGACTTGAGTTCCTAGTCCTATCAGAGACGGATGATAAAACATAGGGTTCTGTGTTCAAGTTGAGCATGTTAAAGAACATGTAACAGTTCAAAATCGAGACGAGCAGGCTGGAAAGACACTGCAATGCAAAATTCTTAGATTTAAAACATACAATTCCTACAAAATATTTTAACCATCTTCTAAATTACATCGGGAATGCTGCGGTGCTACAGAGTTTGTGCGCTGCCACCGAGATCTTCCTGTATAAGAAAGAGATTGGAGCACACATGGTTACTCATGGAAGTGCAATGATGATTGTTCTATCAATTGGCCAAATGAATACCCATTTAGCATAACTGACATTTTCATTAAAAAAACTGGCACAGGACTGGATTTTTCTGCAATAATATAAGTGAATACCCAACTGAACTTAGTTTTCTGAAGAAATTTACTGCAACCGACCTTCATAGCAGCACTGCATGTAGACCCATAGGTGCTCAAATATCCTCCAATAGATGTTGAAGGTTATGCATACTTATGGTTCCTTGCTGGCAGGTAACTCCTGCCTCAGTCCCACTAGTACAATGGTAACACTCATAATCACATCAACATTTGATGGTTAAAGTAGAAAGCAACCTCTTATCATTCTGTTGTCTCTGCATAATATCAATTGCCTAGCTATATCAGGGTAATCTAGGGCCAGACAAATATGAAACCAGACCTGGTAGATCATCGCATAAAGACATACATAAATATTAAAATTGATAGAACAATAGTATAGTTTGCTACAACATGTTAATGTTCTTGCCAATAAATGAAAATACTGAAATAACAAAATTGCAACAAGTCTGTGATTGACAAAGGACAGCTTGTCAGTCAAGTATTTGAAAACTTATTGAAACACCTTAATATTCATGATTCATTAAAGTAAGAAATAATTTGATGAAAAGTCCCAAACACAGAAAAAGATACAATTAAACATGAAATCTAACTTACAAATGCAAGACTATAATCAGTGAATTCATATCCAAGTTGGTTTATAAATAGCAATCAGCGTGCAATAAGGCAGATAAATGCACATGCGCTGCCTTAAATCATTCAAAGAACAACCTATGACACATTTCAGATATGACCACTACTCTTCCATGTTTCATTCATATCACCTTCATGTCTATGTTGATTTTCTTCATTCATATGTTGTATCGCAGGCTTCATAAATATAGTCGAAGCAATACCAGATGCCCATCACACCTGATTCAAGCGACGATGCAAAAAAGAATATGTTGCTATTAATCATCTGCTGAACTATGTTACAAATTATAATTGTCATTTAAAGACATGAATTACAATTGTATTTAAAAACAAATGTATATTTGATTAGATTACTAAAATGTTTACCATCTTTCTAAGATTTCTTATACAAACCACATCTGTTACTGGACAGAGATGTTTACTGTTACTGGAACACAGAAAGTCTACTGTTACTGGACGAGATGCTCTGTTACTGGACCGATGTTTAATGTTACGGACAGAAGTTTATGTTACTGGACACGAGATGTTGCTCAATCTGATTAGAGAAACTCATTATTGATTGTATTCACATAACTGTCAGAGACTAGATCAAATGTACAATAAGAATATTACATACTATCATGCTATCATGCTTTCATATTCCTTTAAGGCAGGAGGAAAGGTAGCACAGGTTTAGGAGTGTCTTGGGCAAAGAAAGAGGGGGAGGAAGAGAAGAAATATGGATATGCACAACTCATCAAATGAAGATCATGTTAACAGCATTTGGTTGATAAACTAGAAGCAGAAAGAAATGTGACACAAAGAACATCTTCTAGACACAGCTGAAAGTTCCCTCAATGGGGCATATTCGTTCATCAATCATGATTGATGATGGCTATACATGTTAAAAGATGTGATAATCACTGTAGCTAGTACTAGATTGACCAGGCGTATCAGATACTACAATATAATAAGATCATGTGTTCTCCATTTAGTCTGACCTCTGCCAGTTGTTTGATTTCATGTTCTGCTCTGGACACAGTTTCATTCTCAACTCTTTCAAGCTAAGAGATGTAACAATAGTTTATTGTCACTGATGGCAAACTGTTTCAAACTCTCTCTAACATTATAAGCAATAAACATCTTTCAAACATTGACAAAATATATAGCATGTATATCTGACATGTCTACAATGAATCAAATTGCTGGACTCTCAAACACACACTAGAACACTCTAGCTAACTTTCAACACAAATGCATCAAGTGAAGTCTTGGAGTTGATCAGTCAAAACTTCTCTAATGAAACTTGATACATTTAGTCTTGGAGTTGATCAGTCAAACTCTCTAATGAAACTTGTACATTTATCTTGTTGATCAGTCAAAACTTCTAATGAAACGATACATTTAGTTTGAGTTGATCAGTCAAAACTTCTAATGAAACGATATTTAGTCTGTGATCAGTCAAAACTTCTTAATGAACTTGATACATTTAGTCTTGAGTTGATCAGGCAAAACTAATGAAACCATCAAATTAGTCTTTGGGTGAAGCAAGTCTGATCACTGCAGATGCCTGTCACCACAGTATACAGTTTCAGATAGTGTGAATGAGTTTGGCTGAGTAAACATCAGGAGCAATACAGATATGGGTTCAAGCTCCAATGAAATCACAGACTTGAGCAGATAATAAAACATAAATTCTAAATGTTAGTATTTCATAAAACTAATGATGATGAAAATATAGCATTGCACAATCTAAATGGTTTTAATACATCAAACACACGTGAATGTTTATGAAAATCTTAATGGTTTTTTGATCAAACATGAAGTATCATGCTGTGTACATCAACACAATGAGTATCTATGCTGATGTACATCAAACAACATGAAGTATCTATGCTGTGTGTACATCAAACACATAATATTTATGTTGCGTACATCAAACACAGAAGATATGATGTACATCAAACACACATGAAGTATTTACTGTGACATCAAACACAATGAAGATCTATGAGTGTGACATCAAAACACTAAAGTAATAATGTTGTGTACATCAAACACACTGGAAATATCTATGCTGTTGTGTACATCAAAACATGAAGTATCTATCTGAAAATGAAACAGTAATGATCGTAACAATGTTGACATCTCAGATACAACAGCTCTCTCTGACCAGCTCAATGTTACAAATTGAGAACCAAGTTGAATATATCAACTCCACTACTACAAGATGCGACAGTCCACAGTTTTGTGTGCCAATATAAAATAAGGACATTTATGATCCATGTATAGCAGATTATATTTATCTTTGTGTATTGAATTAAACGCACAGAATAGGAACCCAGCTGTATATATCTCAATGTGCTCAACATATTAAAACATGAGATATTTGAAGCTGATCAAATATGTGTATGCAGTCAATATAGACATTCATAAGACAATAAGTATACATATATTTTTATTAACATATGTTCAGCTAAACTCCAGTTGTCACCATTAGATCATACTTTCAGGCTCTTACAGACTTGGTAGGCGTGTCCGAGTCACTGCTAAACACCACTTTCATTGATTTATCCATGGCAGCTGCTGCAGCTTTAGCCCTCATTGACTGCAGGCTTTTCCCTCATCGAGCCAAATCCTCACCTCTTCCTGGTTTGATTGTAAATAGAGCAAACATTATTTACAACATAATCAAATCCAACAACTATAGTGTTCTTTATTTCTTTCTCAACATGTCACATTAACTAAGTACATGAGAATGTGAAACAGATCAATTAATGATATTAGGAAATCTTTAAGAGGGAAATAAACAAGAGAGACCATATAGAAATGAGAATTAGAAGAACAGTCGGAACAACACCTGCTATTAGATTTATTAAAAAGAACTCAAATGGTTTGGCATTGGCAGAATGAACCATACACAAGTTGCAGAGAACAACCTAATGGAATCATCAAGAGAAGGCAGAACTAGGAAAAGATGGGTGATGGAGTTCAGACATCTTAAACTCAAATACACACATATAGCGGCTGCATTATCTCAGAACCATCATCAGTTAACCTGCTGCCTAGCAAAAATGAGAGGACAAATAAAGAAGAAGAAATAGTGCGTATTTATTGCATTAGATAACATTTCAATGGTTTCATTATCTATATCTGCATTAGATAACATTTCATGGTTTCATTATCTATATCTGCATTAGATAACATTTATGGATTTCATATCTATATCTGCATTAGATATATCAGAGATAACATTTCATGGTTTCATTATCTATATCTGCATTAGATACCACAGAAATATTTTAGTTAAGAGTGGAACATGTTGGACTGAATTACCACCTTGACCCCACCCACCTATCATACTGTAAAAAGTGCAGTCATTCATGTGAGACAGTACAGCATGTCCTGCTTCAATGTCCTGGACTACAGAAAGTTAGACAAGAACTCCTTCAACCACACCCATCTGTTCATAATATCCTTTACAGTAGCCTTAGACATCTGCAGGAAACACACAGATTCTATAATTTGGCATAATAATATTTGCAGCCATGGTTGGAAGAAGAAGTATTCACATGTAATAGTAACACTGACAGTCACAAATGACTGGTCACCAACACTACTGTGACTGGTCATCCATCAACATTAGTGTGACTGGTCATAACGACTGAACATTGATAGTTGCGACTGGTCACCAGGAACATTGGTGTTTAGATGACAGTGAACCATTATCTTCTTTGCGTTCGTTCTTTACAACCAATTTTAATCACTGTGATATGTTTGATCTTTGCCAAGAACGTGTATACGTTGCACATTGGTTTGGTAGGCCCCTAAACGCATAGACTTCTACAGTTTAGGACACATGCATCCGATTTCAGCCAATGTGAACCATTATGATTTACAATTACCCAGTCTGTTAACAACTGCAGAAGAAAAATCTCAAATACAATATTGTGATTAGTGACAAGAACTTACTGTTAGTTCTGAACTATCCTTCTTGCGCTTGTGTTTCCTATGTTTCCTGTGTTTTTTATGTTTCTTTTCCTTCTTCTTTTTCTTCTTCTTGGATCCATCATCTGAGTCTGAGTCCTGAACAAAATATAATACAACACACACTGAACATATTCATGCAATCAGCTAACATTTGAAGGATACAATGTGGACATTCCTTGCAATACATGATATGTAGAGTAGAAGATCAGCTGTTGGGGAGAAATAAAGAGGCTAGTAGCTCTTTCAGATGGAAACACAGAAAAACAGATATAAATGTAGACAAGAATGTGAGATTTCATCAAACATGTCTAGTCTGTTTCAGTTCTCACCCTCTGGTTGACTCCACACTACAGTGGATTTTGAAAGTGAAATTAGTGGTAGTTAACTGTATTAACGTGACTGTATTATGTCTAGATCCTAAAAGTCCAGCTACACACTGCTACTAGAAACTCACTACAATGCTACACACTAGAAAATCATAATTCACACACTGGAAACCACAAAGCTACACGCTAGAAACTCATCATTCACAAAGTTATACACTGGAAGCCACAATGCTACACACTGGAAACTCATAATTCACAAAGTCAGATTTCAGTCACGATGGATGACGGTCACAAGTCTATGCTGAGAATGTAGTAGTAGTTAGAATTCAATCATGGATGGTTCCCATGCATGTACAGAGAAAGGATTATAACTGGTTTCGATTGGCTTTTTAAATGCTTAAACAAGCAGTAGGTAAACTAATGAATTAGTCAAATGGTCTGCATGGAGACACACACCCTTCATTATACAAAAACACAACAGATCAGATACATATATTTGTCATATAAAGCTGCCTATGAAAAGTAATGGAGAGAAAAGCTGAAGATTTTAAAGATAACATTCCCTTTACAGCCCATGATAAAGTGGGCGACCAACTCGACATCAAATAGACACTACTTTCAACAGGTTTGTAATGTGTCACAAGCAAACTCTTTACTAATTCATTAAAAAATTCCATATCGGTTGCCAGGAAGTCAGAAAAAGTTATAAATTTCCAAGCCAATAATGAAGTTTATCAGAGGACAGACTTCTTATAGAACTAAAATAATGAAAACACCATTTATGAGATATCACATTTTTGTCACAAGCTATTTGAATAAATGAACCCAGAAGAAATGTGAAACAGCAAATATAACTGTACACTATGTATGTCCACATGTCCCATTATGATAAAAATAAAGTCATACAAGGTTGCCACCCAGGTCCATACTACTGAGTATTTCTACATAATTCATATATATATATATGGATATACTATATGATACAAGAGGGTAATACTAATCTATTTGTACATTACTTAGTAAACAATACTATTCAAATAGTGAGTACTTTTGTCTAAAGCATATCCAGTTTGAAGGTAACAACAAGTATTAAGTAAGAAATCATTTACTAAAAGGTGCATGTCTAATTGTGAGATAAATGTGAGATACACTTACCCCTGATTCACTTTCACTGCCTGAATGTACTGGCCTCTCAGGCTTCACTTGCTTGCTTTGTAAGTCACGACCATTTCGAGATGGACTAACACCTCTGCCAGACTCCTTCAAGTCACCATCCCGTTTCTTCCTCGAGTCACTTTTATAATCATCTTCATCTCTACTTTCTCGTTGTCTTGGCCTGTCTCTGCTGGTACGTGGACTGGAGGCAGGAGAATGTTTCAAACCCCGAGGTTTGTCTTCGTCTCTGCCACGAGATTTTGAAACAGGACTTGGTGATAAGTCTTTACGTTTTTTGGGAGGGGCATTTCTGGAGGGTGATGGACTCTGACTCCATTTGCTGCTGACTTTGATGTCTTTCTTACTATCACTTTTGTCTTTAGGTCTAGGTTCTTCCCCTTCTGAGCTACTACTACTACTACTGCTGCCTGATTGGGAAACAGGTCGCCGTTGCTGTAGTTTTGACCTAGTGTCTGGGCTAGTTGACCTCTGTTTCAATGCTGCTTTCTTAGATGGTGGAGATCTATAAGGAGATATATTTCTACCACTGCTTCTTGGGGAGTGAGAGAGTGTTGCTTGTCTCCTTCTTGGTGGAGATCCTCCACCATCTCTCCGGTCTCTTCGAGGTTCATAACGTTCAATCGAGCCTCTCCGTGCCTGTTGCAGAGGTGAGTCATTTCTTGATTTACCAGCTCGACCATGGCCATGGTACGGTGCTGGTCTGTCTGGTCTGCCACTTCTTTGAGGTGATCTAGACACAGGTTTTGAAGCCCTCTTCCCACTAGGGGGAGATGGTGATCGTCTCTTCTTTGCAGGCGGGAAAGACATTTTCAATTTCTTTGGCTCAGGGTGACCAGAACCGTCTGAATCATCTTCACTATCAGAGTCTGAAGATGATGATTCCTCTTTTCTCTTTTTAACTAATTCTTTAGGAGGTGATCTAGATTTCTGAACAACTTTCACCTTGGCTACTTCATGCACTTTTGGTGATGGTTCAGAATCAGAGGAACTCTCATCCTCGGATTCTGATTTTGGAGTTGCTGCTTTTCTCCTTGGCTTGACTGGTGGTGGGGATACTGATACAGGTGAATGCTGTCTCTTCTTTGGGGGTGGAGATAAAGATCGTGATGTTTTTCTTCTTCCTCGGAAAGGTGGAGGAGATGCTGCTGGTCTGCCAGGTGAGGTAGATATACGCCCACGCGAGTGATGGTGAAAGTGCGTCTGAAATAAGAACAACATATACAAATGAACTAGCATACTTATTTACATACAGATGTTAAACAATAAAAATTACTATTAACAAAAGGAGAGCTAACAATAGAATCCTGAGAAACTGGCATGGATTATACACCAAATACAGGACAAATCAACTGAAACCAACATAACATATAATTTCTGCTTATATTATACAACATATAGAAAACATTACCACAAATCAAGTTTTCATTCATTTGCAAATAAGTGTTTTTTCTATGCAAGACATAATTTTTAATTGGTGTGTTTGACATATTCCTGATTTTGACAAATCAAATGCAACCGATGACATTTCTAGATTAATTTGATCTTTCAAGCATAACCGTAATAAACATATTCTTGATAAACTACTCAATATCTACCAAATCGATATCTCTTCCTTTCTGCTCGATCCTGTTTATCTTAACCCTTTAAGCCCCAGCACTTCAGAAAATGTCCCTACTGAATTCCCAAGGCAATGGAAATAACTCCACAGAAATGATGCATGTAAACAAATTACACAAGTGAAGAAATAACAAAAATGAGTAAACAACAGAAAACAGTAAGCATAGAATTTGATAAAATCTTTAGATGTATGAACTTGCTTACCTGGCTGGTGAAAACCTAGGTTGTGGAGATCGACGTCTTGGTGAGGGATTTCTCCTACAAAAAGTACACAAAAGCAAACAATGGGCATAACCATAACAAAGTGTGTCATTTTAAAATTGCATCAACAAAATCTACAGCCGGCTGGATCTGATAAAAGTAACTGCAATAACAAATCTTGACTTCATTTCTTGAATCGATAATGAAACAAATTCCATAATACATATAAATTAACAGTTTGTGTAGAAATATTAGTCTGTTGTGCTAATGGTTCACATCTATGCTAAATAACATTTATAGCAATTGTTGCTTGTACACTTCATAGTTAGAAGTCAACAAGACTTTGAACAACACTAAGGTTTACAGCTAAAGTAGTTGTAAATGTTCCCCCCATCCACTCTGGTACATAGATAGATCTGGTACACTCCTAGCCACAGATAGGATGCTGGTCTATATCACTATTAAGCTCAGAGAGATTAAATCGACAATCATACTCATCGTAATCTGAGGGGGAGGGTGTTTTATCTCTAGCAAAGTTGATAAACATGCTGCACTAGTTACCAAGAGCAGTGAAAAGTACCAGGTTGGAGGCCTGCTCCAGCAAAAAGTGTTAAGTATGCATAAAGTACATGGTATGACTACATACAATCCTGATCCTTTACTTAGGTATCTAAATTACAAGTGACTCTGAAGTGAGTAATGCTCGCATGAATGCTAAGGCACAAAGGTGATAATGAAAGCAAGACATCATGCAAAAATCAGTTGACAAACCGATTTGTTAAAGAAACATGATGCTGGTCTCTCTCTGCGACACCCCTGGCTCTTTGGGCAACAAATACACATCATTCTTCTTTGCCGTCCTCTGTATTGTGTTCCAGCTGTGATTAATTTCTTTTAATTCTTGTTCTGCTGTTCTCCTCCAGGCTGTATTAAGTCTTCCACATTTTCGTTTACCCTCTGGTGTCCATCTCAGTGCAGTTTTCATGAAAGTCTCCATGCATATCATGTCTGATCCACCTCCAGCATCTCTTTTGGATGATGGTGCACATATTCTCTTGCTAACATTGTGTAAACAGTTCCTGGTTAGAGATAGTATTTAGCCAGAACACATGTAAGATCTTTTGCAGACAAGTTTATGAAGGCAGAGTTTGTACATATTTGGTTCTGTCATTCACCAGTATTCTGATCTGTATAAAAAAGTTGGCGGTTTGAAGAAAAAGATAATGGAAGGCATGGTTTCGAGTACGAGGCAGGGATGACCAAGATGAAGGCATGACATCAAAGAAACCTTGAACATGGCGCTAGAAAAGGCTGGAGAACTTGCAAGAGACAGAGAGCTTTTCAGGCGGGCTGTGAAGAATGTGACGTTCCACATGGGACATGCTACTTGATGATGATAGAAAAGTTGAAAGCATACAGCTTCGGTATAAATTAATCTTGGTTCTAAAGCTGTTGGGTTGATTTCCAGACCACCTGAAGGGTAATGTATGCAAATTCATGTCTTAGTCAATCGACTTTTGATGCCAAACCCGGCGTCCTTCGCTATGATAACAATTCAAAGATATGTGAAAGCATTTGTATTTGGAAGGATTTTATCTTCTAGTATAATTTTCAACCCAATTATCTGGCTGTATCAGTTTTTTCCTATATATCTTTATGTGTGTGAAATTGAAGTGCAATAACAAAATCTAGGTCTTCCAGGCTCAATGTAAGAGCCCATCTCTGACGCTTGTCTGCTTCGCTCTTACAATCTCACAGATATTTACAGACTGAAGACACAATGAGACCAACAGGTTAAAGTCTATTTTCAGAATGTCTACATGCATCAAAATCAGAAATAGCATAACATGCACACATAATGGAAATAAGTGAGTTTTGAGAACTGTGTAGTAGTAGTAGGTTGATGACATTTGTCCTTGATAGTCTGCTAGTATTATAAAGAGATGTCTGCAGTGTGTGCTTGATATTTGACTATGATAGTTTATATCAGAACTAAGAGTAATACCTTCTGCGACCTGGTGATGGATATCTTCTCACAAGTGGGCTGCGGCGACGTATTTCAGGAGTTCTATGTCTGCGAACAAAAGGAGATGGTGATCTCCTGTCCTCTCTATCTCTTCTTCTTCCTATGATAACCAAATAAAAGATGACAATATATATATATATGGCCCTTTTCATCTTTACAGACGGTCAATAGGCAAGTGTTTTACTGTGACAACTTCTGATTTTTCGCTTTTCTCTCTTGTCGTTCAGCTCGTACATAAGTCTCTTCTCAAAGACTCTGCCCTTCCGTAATTTGGCTTTCCACACAACTCTGTCATCAGCTAGTCCCTCCCATGTGCTGGGATCTATAGAAAAGTTTTTCATTGAGGTTTTGCAGACATCTTTATATCTGAGCAGTGGTCTGCCTGATGCCTCTTCCTCCGAAGTTCACAGAACAACATTTGTTTTGGTATGCGATAAGTTTCCATTCTTCTCACATGTCCCAACCATCTTAGTCGTCTACTGCTGAGCATGCCCATGATGGAAGGCAGATTTGCACGTTGTAGTACTTCAGAGTTGGTTATCTTGTCGTACCACCTGATGTTCATAATCTTGCGGAGACATCGAAGGTGAAAGATGTTAAGTCTCCTCTGGTGTCTTGAGTAGGCTGTCCATGTTTCTGAGCCATATAGTAAAGAACTAATTACACAGGCTTGATATATTTGAGTTTTCGTCTGCAATGTCAATTTTTTGTGTTGTCCCACGCTCGCTTTGATAGTATGCCGAATGTAGTAGCCGCACTCCTATACGACGTTGATTTCTTCATCAAGAGAAAGGCTGGCAGTGACCGTGGACCCAAGATAGCAGAATTTTTGCACTGGTGTTAGATGGTTACCATTTAAAGTGATATTTGATGTCTTACCTCCTGACATAATACAACTGTTTTGGAGACACTTATTGTCAGAGAAAAGAGGTTGCATGCCTTTGACAAATTATTAATTAGACATTGCAGTGTAGTCTCACTGTGGGCGACTAAGGCAGCATCGTCAGCGAAAGGAGGTCCTTGAGAAGTATTTCCGTCGTTTTTGTCTTGGCTCTTAGCGAGCCAAGTTAAACAGTGAACCATCAGATCTAGTGCGGATGAAAACATCACCATCAGCGTCCCTAAGGCGTGGTTCAAAAGGACTGCGAAGAAGATACCAAAGAGAGTGGGGGCAGGACACAGCCCTGCTTGACTCCACTCTTAACCTCAAAACTATCAGATGTGCTGCCATCGAACTGTATGCTGGCTTTCATGCCCTCATGGAAGGAAACAATCAATTGGAGCAACTTTGGGGGACAATCAATATACTTCAATATTTTATAAAGACTTGGCCTGCTGACTGTGTCAAATGCCTTAGTCAGATCCGCGAAAGCAATACATAGAGGCTTGCTCTGCTCTCTGCTCTTCTCTTGTAGCTGTCGAAGGGTAAATATCATGTCAGTTGTTGACCGTCTAGCTCTGAATCCACATTGTGACTCTGGAAGAACACGCTCCGCCAGTTTCTGTAGTCGTTTTGAAAGGACTAGTGCAAAAGCTTTGCCTGTTACGCTTAGAAGGGGAGATGCCTCTGTAGTTGTTACAATCCCCTTATCCCCTTTGTTTTTATAGAGTGTCACTATCTTTGCATCCCTCATGTCCTGAGGAAGTGTTCCTCTCTCCAGCACTGAATAAGGAGATTGTAGAGGTGGGGCAGCAGGACATCCCTATTGTATTTGAGGACTTCTGCAGGAATGTTGTCTAGTCCTGATGCCTTGCCATTTGAAAGTTTGTTGATTGCTTCGGAAAGTTCCTGCTCCGTGGGTTCGGTATCCAGCTCGGTTTGGTCATGGTGTTTCGGTATGATCTAATCGAGGACTGGGTGTGCTGGTTTCTCCACAGAGTAAAGATTGGAATAGTGTTCCACCCATCTTTCGAGCTGTTTAGTCATATCTGTTATTGGCTCACCTGTGTCCGATCTTAGTGGTGCAATTTTTGTTATGTTTGGTCCCAGAGCTAAGTGTCGTCTCTCTTTGTGCCTAGCCTGGGCAGCTGATATGGAGAATGTGCCTTGCCCATTTTGACAAACCCTCTCTCACCCTACTGTTTTTCCAAAGGAAAGACAAAGTCTATACGTTTGGAATCCAGCAGGGTTTGCAGGAGATGCCAGAAGATGGCAAGAATACACCTAACCATCAACTGCCTTAGGGTCCCCCCCTCCGGATTTTTGGTCAAGGTTTACTCCTCTAGCCCTCTGCATTACGGTGCTGACCCACAAGGCAGTGGGATTTTGATCAGGGTTTACTCCCTAGCCTTTGGCTCTCCGAGCCCTCTCCACAAGGCAGTGTGTAGCAATTACAAATAGTACATACTGGGTAAATAACACAGTATGACCATAGGCCTTAGTGGCGTTTACACATCTCTATTGATAGGATCTTGCAGCCGTTTAACTAGTTCAAAGCAGATAATAGTTGCTTATATACTTCAGTAGTGTGTATTCAGAAACTACTGAGTAAATTGGATGAACGTTGTGTATATAGTTTCAGTTAAACCTTCGTTGCATGATGTGTGTTGTAGTAGTCACGCTACAACTATTGTTCGTCGCCTGTTGTGTGTAAGTTCACATTTCCACAAGCGCGCGATGGCGATAGAATAGACCTGTCCTGTGTCTGTCTCCGAAAATTACTGGACAATTCTCTTGTCACAAGGTGTGCTGATATTTTCATCAGCATATAACGGGAACCTTGTAGACAACACACTGCGATAATTACAGGTTCGTGCGTGACCTTGACCTTCCTCTTGACCTAACTGGAATCGCGTGGTAGTTTTCAGCGCTTGGCGTTATTTGGAAATTTTCATCGATAACTGGTGTCGACTAGAAACACGGTCTTATTTACGATTGAGTAGAATAGAATTGCTGATATTATAATAACACAATTATACCTTTAGTTCTTTCACCGCTTATACACAAGCGAATAATGATATAGATATATATGTACTCCGTTTCGAATTTACACAGATTAATATCCCAGAAAAATGTTTTAAAATATAAAAAATTTAAGAGCAATCCGTTAACACGCCCGCACACTGGCGACGGATACATTAAGTAGACATACATACATAGTAGACATGACAATATAAGTAGACATACATACACAGACAACAACAAATATAAGTAGACATACATACATACACAGACAACAACAGATATAAGTAGACATACATACATACACAGACAACAACAAATATAAGTAGACATACATACACAGACAACAACAAATATAAGTAGACATACATACATACACAGACAACAACAAATATAAGTAGACATACATACACAGACAACAACAAATATAAGTAGACATACATACACAGACAACAACAAATATAAGTAGACATACATACACAGACAACAACAGATATAAGTAGACATACATACACAGACAACAAATATAAGTAGACATACATACACAGACAACAGATATAAGTAGACATACATACACAGACAACAACAAATATAAGTAGACATACATACACAGACAACAACAAATATAAGTAGACATACATACACAGACAACAACAAATATAAGTAGACATACATACACAGACAACAACAAATACATCAACTCAAATTTCACAACTTTATAACATCCTCATATTTTCAAATTAAGTAAGTATATTCTCAAACTAATTAAGTATATTTTCAAATTAAGTTAAGTATATTCTGAAATTTAGTAAGTATATTTTCAAATTAAGTAAGTCACCGAGGGTTACTGGTTCCCTATTTGGGTGTAAAGAATAGAACCACTGTTAGCTCTCGCATGTCGTAAGAGGCGACTAAGGAGGTTTGGCTGAAATCGGATGCACATGTGCTAAACATGTACAAGTCTATGTGTTTAGAGGCCTACCAAACCAATGTGCAATGTATACATGTTCTGACAATGATCAAACATATCACAAAGAGTGATTAAATTTAGTCTTAAAGAATGAACGCAAAGAAGAAGACATTAAGTAAGTATATTTTCAAATTAAGTTCGTCTTCTGCATTCTCACTAGATTGGGATTTCAGATTCTCGTATAAAGGCAGCCATCTGCCTCAGATTATCAGCCACGCCATACAGTTTGTCTTGGAGCTGGTGTAAGTGGGCCACCTCTTTTAATCAAGTCTGCATACTGGTGGCAGTTCTGTATGATATAATTCCTATGATTTCTGCTTCCTCGTTTGTGCCGACCTCTTCCGGCAGTAAGTTTTGGCCACCCTTGTGATGGTATGTCTGATACAAAGTATAAAACAGATTCTGAAAAACAACTCCAGAGGTGATTGGCTGAACCGATCTTCCAGTTAAGAACAGGACATGTTGGACTCAATTACCACCTAAACAGAATAAACGCAACACACCTACTACACTGTAGAAAGTGCAGTCATTAGTCATTCATGTGAGACAGTACAGCATATCTTGCTTGAATGTCCTGGACTGCATAAAGCTAGACAAGAACTCCTCCCACCACCCCCATCTGTTCATAATACCCTTTACACTAGTCTTCCACAATTACAAAACACATGCAGATTCTACAAATTGGCATTGGCTGCCCAAGAGTGAAAACTCACAGCCCTGGTTAGAAGAAGAAGATGGTATGTCTGACATTCTTACTGCATGGCTAAATCTCTGAGGCAGATTGGCGACGCAGAAACCGTTATTCCATTCCTCATTGTGAGGGTTGTTGCACCATGTTTTGCGCCTTGCGGTCTGGTGCATCCGTTTTCTGCCAGCATTTGTTTCGGGTTAGCATTCCCTAGCGGACAGAGCATCGATTTCAGCCAAACCTCATTAGTGCCTCTTAATACATGCGTGGCAGGTAACAGTGGTTCTATTCTTTACACCCCAAATTTGGGCCCGTAACCACTCAGGCATTTCAAATTAAGTAATAAGTATATTTTCAAATTCAACCACTCTATACACTTTTCTCAGTTCTAATAGAACATTCCATTAGCTCTACATTTTTCTTAGCTCTAATAAAATTCAGTTTCTGCTACTCTATCCTTTATTATCAAATCATGTCTTCCAATTTTCTTGTGTAATTTAGCAAGAAATTCTCCAATATATTTCAACAGGTAGTCAGTCCACCATAATTAGTTTCTCCCACACTGATCAAACTTGAATTTCAAGATAATGCACTTGTTGATGACACTCAACAAACGGTGTTGAGTATTGTGCATCCATATCTATAGAAGCATGCATTGTATGTGGTGAAGAACTGCAGTAAATCTCTATATGATATCAAATCCTATCATAGCAGTGACATTCCAAGAGCTATGTGTTGACAGATGTCTTAATACTATTAAAATAAATCTACAACAACCAAAGCCAACTCTAAACTCATATGGCCAGCAAACTCAGGTAAAAATTATGGGAAATCAGACCACAACCGTCGCATGACCTCGCATTCCAGTATTATTGTATATAGATGAATTCATGTTAAAATCAACACAACATGCTAAATCAAGGTTATATTATGCAACACGTTATATTTAACAATAAGTAATATCAGTATTGGAATCTAAAATGATAAAAATAACAGAGCAGTTCACCTATTTGGGTAGCAATTTTGATAGAGATTTTGGTAGAAATTTGCACAGGAAATGTTAAAAAAGAAATTATAATACGAATTGGCAAAGCAACATCAGCTTTTAAAAGTCTAAATAAAATATGGAACTGCAAGTTATATAGTATTAAAACTAAATTACAATTTTCAATTCAAATGTTGTATCAATCCTAACATATGCCAGCGAGTTGGAAAATGACTAAAGATATAGAAAGCAAGTTGAATGCATTTGAAAATAGATGTCTGCGAAAATAATGAATATAAAATGGACGAATTCAGGAGAAGTGATGAAATCAGAGACATGTCTGGTCAACCACTAGTGACAACTGTTATAAGAAAGAGAAGATGGAGATATGTTGGGCACACCTTGAGGAGAAATGATCAAAGAATATCAAAGCAGGCATTGAAGTGGGATGCAAAGGGTTCAAGAAGAGAGGTCGACCTAAGGAGACTCTGAAACGAACTTTGCTGAGAGAGGCAGGAAATATCGGTCTCAGTTCCATAGAGGAGATTGAGCGAGTTGCCCAGGATAGAGCGGTATGGAGAAATTACTTGCAGGCCCTATGTAGCGATAAGCAGTGCAGAGGAATCATTATTTATTATTATTATAATGTCAGTATTATTAGTATTTTCATCTTGAGTGTGTTGTTTACGACCAATTTTAATCACTCTGTGATATGTTTGATCTTTGCCAAGAACGGTATACGTTGCACATTGGTTTGGTAGGCCCCTAAACACAAGACTTCTACACTTTTAGGACATGTGCAATCCGATTTCAGCCTAACCTCCTTAGTCGCCTCTTACGACATGCATGGCGAGTAATAGTGGTTCTATTCTTTACATCCCAAATTTGGGCCCGTAACCACTCGGCGTGTATTTTCATCAATAAATAACCATAGACTCACAGAATTGAGTAAAATTGAAAAAAAGCTTGCAGTATCAAACATATATACAATCAGCCCCTAACTCAAACTATGTCAGGGTTTCTCCGGTCAGTTATGTTGCCAATATTATTTTGAGTTGGCTGTGAACAAACATATATCTTCCTGTTTACAATTTTAATGGTTTCCTTGCTCCGAAATTTCAAAGTACTGTCAACTCTGACAAATAAGATAACAAAAATGGAGACTATCTTACCGTTAACTGGTTGGGGAGAGGTCCTCTCATCATCACTAGAGTCTCCTGATGATGAACTGGAGGAATCCTTGCCACTCTCCCCTTCATCATGTTTCCTGTAGTTTCTTCTCTTCTGGACACCAGCTTTCTCTGGAGAGGATACTCTATCATCCGGTTCAGATAACTAAAATAATAGAAACAAATGACATGTCAAAGGAAAACACAACAAATCACACATTTTGAAATGCTCATTATAGTTTTTTCATTTTCACACAAATGTATTAATCACTTTTAATTTCTTGTTCTGACATTTCTAGCTACATATTCTTGTCCATAGTTATTAGTACAATCTTCTTGTATAGTAGATATTATTTTATCCAACATTTAGATGTAAACTTTTATCTTAATGATTAGTGCAATACTAATGCAATACTATGGAAAAACAAAGATCATGAGAATAAATGCTAATTCCAGAGACCCGATTATACTGAGAGGATCATCATTAAAGGAGGTGGACACATTTACATATCTGGGAAGTGTTATCAACATTCAAGGTGGCTCAGATGAAGATGTTAGAATACAAACGGCAAGATCAGCCTTTGCCATTCTGAAGAATATATGGAGTTCAAGAATGATCAGGAATAAAACTAAGATAATGATATTTAACTCAAATGTCAAGGTTGTCCTTCTATATGTAGCGGAGACATGGAAAACAACTAAGGGGGAACACACAAAAAATGGCAGACATTCATCAATAGATGTCTGCGCAGGATACTCCATCTGCGATGGTATGACAGGACTACAAACGGGGAACTCTGGGATAGAACAGGACAACAGGTGGAACAAGAGATAAGGAGCAGACGGTGGCGATGGATAGGATACACCCTGAAGAAACCCTCTAACATCATCACAAGACAGGCTCTCAGATGGAATCCCCAGGGCAATAGAGGTAGGGGAAGACCCAGGAACACCTGGAGATAGGGAGTTGAAGACGGAATGCAAGAAAATGGGGAGAGAGTGGAGAGATCTGGAAAGAATGGCCTTGGATAGGCGGACTTGGAAGGCCTTGGTTGAGGACCTATGCTTCCCTAGGGCGGTAAGAAGAGAATAAAAAGCAATACTTTGAGACTTGGCCTCCATCATAAACAACTACTATATGATAACAACAAGCATAATGATATCAGTATGTGTGTATGATCAGTGTATGTTGCTTGAGGAGGTAGGCTGCAGATTATAGAGTGCTAGGACAGATTGCTGAGTAACAGAGTGGAGATCAGGGGTCTCCATGATGAAGTGGTTAAGATG
The DNA here is from genome assembly GCA_020796225.1 of Arion vulgaris. Taxonomy (NCBI): domain Eukaryota; kingdom Metazoa; phylum Mollusca; class Gastropoda; order Stylommatophora; family Arionidae; genus Arion; species Arion vulgaris. Next base: position 62,154,177 of record CM036762.1, on the reverse strand, counting down.
TTTGTTATTCGGAAGGTTGTGGTTTGAATCTGACAGAGTCAACCTGTGCAATGTTTTCATGAGACCCATCAATTTGTTGCTATGGTTACGGAGTTTGTGCAACACTCTCGGCAGAAGGCATACCATATAGGGAAAACCGGTGCAATGAAGTCAATCCTTGCCTTCACACCCTTTTTAGAGTGCAAATGTGTTTGGACAATCACCTCACAACAGCAATTCAGGCTGCTACCGCAGCTCTGTGCTGCCTTTCAAGAACCATACTCAATACTGCAATTCAAAGTGCCCAAAAAAGTTGACTGTGACATGACCTATAGTGGCCAGAAACGTCCTGTATCTCATGTGGATGTATTGTCCTGGACAGTACATACAGGGATGCACAATTGATAAGATTATGGATTTTAAAAAAAACAAGGTCAATCCTGTATCTCTTTGTTTATGATTATTTTCTCATCTACAAGAATGTGCTTCTGAAGCTTGTAAACATTGTTGCATCAAATGATAGGAATCCTTGTATGGATAAATACAGATATAGATATACGTCATATAGATAAACACTACATACATCAAAATGCAGAGTTGTGGATGCAGCACAACTAAACAGGACTACACAACAACATGGACTGTCAAAATAAATAATGGACTGACAAGATTCACCACACAGTCACACAGCTGAAAATGTATGACTGACTAGGATTTTTCTTTGAACGCTTAATATCGACCGCTTGTTCAACCACTCTTTGTGTGATTTGTATGTGATCTTAGCCCAAGAGTGATTGTACGTTGTGCCAGTTATGTACCCACAAGTAGGCCAGAACATCCAATTTCTGATACGCTTTTATTTACTAGGTAGCTTCCTAGCCTCTACCTCAGTCATCTCTTAGACATGCTGTATAGGTCACAGTGTTACTATTCTTTGCTCCCTTGAGAGCCGCACACAGGCTTAGCTCACTAAATATTCATGGCATTGACAGGTTCCTACACACTTTTTAATATTCATTTTCATAATATTGTATGTGTGTGCTACCAATTCTCAAATCAGACATTGTGAATGATCAGTACCAAAAAATGGAAAAATAAAAAGAGAAAAAATTTGTTGATTTGATAAATAAAAACACCAATAAACATAAACAAAGTGAATGAAAGAATGTTTCGCTCATGTATTAAAGAACCTCACCTGAGCTTTAGATCCTCTTGTCTTATCATCATCTTCGGAACTGCTAGAACTTCCCTCAGAGCTGGACCTGTGGAACAAGCACAGATCCCAAATAATGCTAGTCACTAGAAATATCTTTATAATCTATGATCCTGGCACAAGATCCCAAACGTTGCAATCACAATGTTCACACCTTCATTCTGCTCACATGAAATTGTGTCTATATATTCAATATTTTCAACATATGATCAAAAGTCTTTTGTCCTGCTTTAAGCTATAAGTGCCAAACATGGACAATGAATACACCACAGACATGGAAAATAACTACATGAGAAATGCAATGTCCCTGAAAGGTCTTCAACAACACAAGAAGAGTCACAAATACCAGCCAGCATCAGAGAGAATGTTGAAACATCATGATTATACAGCGGACACTGGCAGGATTTGCCAGGATCAATCCTGCCGGTGAGAAGAGGCAGGTAGTTGTAAGGGACAGAGTGCTCTACCCCGCAGACAAATATCTGTACTAAGGATTATGATTCTCTATTGTGCAAACTGAAACCACAAGTGTTGGCCTGGCAGATTGTATACCTAAAGTGTGTTAGTGTCCAGAATGAACATAGTGAATGTAGTTTTGTTGAGTCTTAGTGTTTGTCTTCTTTATTTACTCTAAGATATCTTGGAATATGTTCAACTAAGTAGTGATTTGACTCATGTTGCTAAGATCTCCATACAGATACTGGTTAGTGTTCCAGCCCTTGGATTTATACAAGAGTAATGTGAATAATGTAGAATCTTAAAATTGGTTCAACACTGTCATTACAATTTTGTAACATGTTTTTATTGATAACACTGACCTGGCTTTCTTTTTGATCTCCTTTCTGCGAGGTGACCTAGACTTTCGCCTGGGTGGTGGCGAAGGAGCTCTTCTTGGAGGACTTCTGCGTTTTGGTGGTGGTGAGCGATGCCTTGGTGATGGTGACCTTTTACGTGGTGATGGTGACCTCCTCCGCGGGGATCTAGATCTACGAGGAGACCGCGATCGTCGTCTAACAGAGGGAGGTGAGTATCGACCCCGGCCAAATGCAGGTCTGGTTTAGAAATGAAAAAAAATGTTTCAAATAAATATTCAACCTAAACATGATAACCACCCTATTCTTTCTCATAATTAGCATGTGAGCAATATTTTTTTAAAACCAGAAATGTATAGTTAAACCATGTGGAATTTTGTACAACAGAATTAATATTTTCTAAAATCTGCTACATAAAAAGGTAAAATCTACACAAGTTACATTACAAATACATCATATATGCCCAAAATTGTATAGAACAGCACAGGCACCAAGGCACTAGTATGATATATAAGGAAACGAAAGCAAATATAAAAATGGTTTAAAAGAACAAATGGGTGAGAGATCATGCAGGTCAACAAAATGATGCAGCCTACTATTAACCCAATAAAGAAGAGCAGGTTGTCATCTTCTGGCTACGAAATGGGCACAATAGACTGAAGTACCATCTGTTTAACAAAGATATGCCCTACTGACGTACCGCATGTGGCACCAGGAAGAGGACAGGCAAAACACATATAGCTAATCCCAATGTCAGTCTAAGACAGGCTATATGGAGATGTACACAGACTCCAGTTGACCACTAACTACTTTAGAAGTATACAAGTCCATGTCTAAAAACATTGGAAGAAGAAAACACTATAACTGTTTGAACTTGACTTCAGAGTAGTAGTAGTATATTCTTGCCATGTACAGAAGAGGCAACTATTGATACAGTCACGCGTCTGTCATAAATAGAAGAATAAATCTGTGTGAATCTTGTTATATAAACATGCACATATTGCTATCTATTAATGCAAACACTGCGTTGATTAACCAGGCAAATAATAACATGTGCCTGGTTACATATATATTCCTCAAGTAAAGTTATACGTTACATAGGGCGTGCAAGCAATTTCTCCGTACCGCTCTGCCCTGGACAACCCGCCCCCATCTCTTCCATGGAATTGAGTACAATATTTCTTGCCTTTCTCAGCAAATATTCATTTCAGGTTCTTCCTAAGTCGTACTCTCTTTCTTGAACCCTTTGTCTCTCACATCAATGCCTGCTTTGGTATTCTTTGATCATTTCTTCTCAAGGTATGCATAACCACATCTCCATCTTCTTCCTTTAACATTTGTCACCAGTGGTTCACCAGACTTTTCTCTGATTTCATCACTTCCGAATTCATCCTATTTTATGCTCATTATTTTTCGCAGACATGTATTTTCATATACATTCAACTTTCCATATCTTTAGTCAGTTTCCAACTCTTGTTGGTATATGTTAGGATTGATACACCATTGGAATTGAAAATTCGTAATTAATTTTTAAGCTAATATAGCTTGCAGTTACATATTTTACTTAAGATTTTTAAATTCTAATGTTGCTTTGACAATTCATAGCATAATTTCTTTTATTAACATTTCCAGTGCAATCAAAATTGCTATAAAAATAGACGCTGCTATTATTTTTATCCTGTATTTTATTTATTTATTTATATATATATATATATATATATATATATATATATATATATATATATATATATATATATATTATCTTTGTCTTATATATATATAAGACAAAGATGAATTACATTGTATGTCTGTCCCAGTTGTTTGGAGATATCTGGACATGCTACGAACTTGAAATTTGGCAAGAAGGTGGCTTTCATGGATACGAAGATGGAAAAATTATAAAACTAGACTTTTCATACGTTTCTATAACCATATTCCCAACTTAACGCACATGGTCATTCTGCATAAAAATTGCCGAAATTGTCTTTCGATGTTTTCTTGACGTTCCCAGTCACGTGATGCACAAAGCGATCATGTTGTTATAGTCCGTAACGTCTTTCGACGCCACACGAATACTAACACATTTATGGGAATTTCAACTTGTAAGTTCTGTAGACGAATGCATAAGATGCTCGACTGCTATCCTAAAGACAACATTTTCAATCTCACGCTCGTCATTTTTTTTTTTAAACACATCAATATGTTAATAATCTTAATATAATTTTATTTTAATAATAAATTTAATTTGTCAATTGTTATTTTCAACTTTCAAGGGAATTCAATTGTATCAGGTTTTACTGGCTATCGGAATGAGCTACAGTGTATGTGGGCTCGGAGATCAGCGGAAAAGGATAACAAATTAACTTTAAAAGTAGTTTCGATTTAAACTAAACCCCTGTCGAAGAACAGGTAAACTGCTAGTATAAATATAAAAGCAAATATTAAGAATGTTAAGCTATAGACTCTTTGGTGCAGGATCTAACAAATTGAGTTAAATCAATGCACTGATGTCTAACAAATAAAGATCTTACCGGGGTCGATTAACAGGAGCTCTGTTTCTGTCTGGAGTTCGAGATCTTCTAATGTACCGCTTTTCAGGAGTGCGAGATCGTCGTCTCCTGTCTTTTTCATTATGTTTCTTATCAGGTGTTCTATCTCTGGTTCTCTCTTTATCTTTGTCAGGTGAATCCTTGGATTTCACTTCATCTTTAACATCTATCTTGGTGTCACTAGAAATAGAAAAAAATTCAAAAATAAAATACTAAAATATTGCACATTATTTATGAAGCTCTCCTAGAATAAACTATGAGTTCTATAGTTTCAGATATACAACATCTTTAATTCTATGAGACCATAGATGTTTGTTGAAAGCAAACTCAATATGCATGTTATTTGATTGCATCTCCCCCAAGAATGGGTACATGTCTATACTGATGGATCTGCATTTAAAGCCACCATCAAAGCAGGTTACGGAGCATACCCAGACAGATCATCCGAAGATCTGTTTGGTGCATGCAAGGAGATATGCTCCAATTATGAGGCTGAAATTCATGCGATAGAAGCAGCTTTGTACCACCTGAAGACTGTTTTCGATGCCTTTCCATCAAAGGCACAAAACAATTATTTTCACAGATTCAATGTCTGCCCTTCAAGCTCTAGAAGAAGGTGGACATTGTAAATCTGAACTATCCCATATAACCCTAGATATTGACATAACTTATTACATCACATGACATCAAAATAACTATGCAGTGGATCCCTGGACATTCAAACACACCTGGAAATGACAAAGCAGATAGGCTAGCCAAGAAAGGGTCAACACAGGAACATCCAATCACAGCAACAACTCTCCATACAGCAAAGCCTAATGACAACAAATAAAGAAATTTGGCTGAACAGATGGGCCATGGGAAACACAGGAAGAGAGGTGTACACCCATATGGCCAGCCCCAACCTTAATGACAACATCAACCACCTTACAAGAAGAGATCAGAGCACCATTTTAAGACTCTGAACCCAACACATAACACTTAATAATCACTTGAACAGAATTCATCCACAACACACTCCAGAGTACCAACTGTGCGCACATCATCATGAAACCGCTCACGTCATCATGAAGATTGTTGTGCTGTTTTTTGTTTAGTCTACTGATGGGATCTTGTGGGTGTTTGCTGTGGGTTTATTGCCTCCATACCTCTTTGTACTTTCTTTTGATATGTGTCTTGATTTCTGGTAGTGATACTGGCACCAGTAATACAATTTCTAAGACCGATCGGAAGCATTGCAAGACAGGCACTGTTTTGGAACCCACAGGGAAAGAGGAGTAGGGAAGGCCTAGACCAGTGGTTCTCAAACTGTGGGTCGCGACCCTTGGGGACGGTGTCCAAATGACCATTTCACAGGGCTAACATAAGACCATCGGAAAACATTTTTATCATAATTAGAAATAAATATTTCACAATTTATAATTCCATATTGTTTTTGCGACTAATCACTATATTTTAATTATATTCAATTTTAACAATTAAATACATCATGCATATCAGATATTTTACATTACGATTTATAACAGTAGCACAAATTAGTTATGAAGTAGCAACGAAAATAATTTTATGGTTAGGGGTCACCACATGAGGAACTGTATTAAAGGGTCGCGGCATTAGGAAGATTGAGAACCACTGGCCTAGACAGACCTGGAGAAGAGAGCTGGAGGCTGATGTTAAAAGGATAGATAAAACATGGAAAGAATTGGAAAAGATGGCAAGAGAGAGAGGAAGAGATGGAAGAAGTTTGTTGAAGACATGTGCTCCGTTGGGAGTTGAAAGATGAAGAAGAATACAATTTCTCAAATATATTTACCTGGAAGGTTTACCATCATCTGTAGCATCCTTGTTCTCTTCAGGTTTGACATTGACATCAGTGGCAGAGGGGGCATCACCATCTTCATTGACAGGTTTACTTTCTTTCTTTTCTTCCTTCTCATTGATCCTGTTAGCATAGAGGGAACATGTATAGGAACATGTTTAGCAATTTCAACGTTTTATTATTTCTATTTTTGAAGGTTCAATCACAAACAACAAATGTAAACTAAATATCTGTACCAGAGAGAAATTATGATTATACTATGAGGAAACCACACAACTTAATTGCCCTCATTATTAAAATGGATGGACAGACCCATACAATATCACATCATGTGTGTTGTACACTTTGTTTAATTAATTCAAAGATAGAATACAGCAGCTGCCAAACCGAATCAACATCCAGACAAATTAACTGATTGGCTCCCACGAGCCGCAGGGAGCGCTATTGTGTATTTCTTTTAGATCTATTTTAAAGAAAATTCATTTACCTACAAAATGGTATATTACTCATAAAAATTGTTTAATAATTAAGGAAAATGCAGCTGAATTTGTACATACACCTGCACTGGGAAAATAGGACATAAATTCAATTCAGCCGCAACCTGTTTTATATATATATACTGTTTGCAAAACAAACTAACATGCAAACTTATAGCAAATTAGATATTCCCATTTTCCACACAGGAGGTCTATAGCTTGAACTTTGTGTTTCTTTGAACTTTGTGTTTCTGTGTGATCTGATGTTGACTAATTAGTTCCCAACTTTAATACATCATATTATCACATGTACAATGCACATGGTCTGTGCCAGATCTGAGGACAAGGAAAGATATGTCTTCTGGGTAGTATAATTTGATTATGGTTCTGTAATGTTGTGCTTCCAGAAACAAAGAGTGACGTTGCATTAAATAGAGGGAGGATTTCACAGAATGGTGTCCCAATAAATGTGAATATCACGACAAAAATGACATCAAGTGATTCTTCTTTCTTTCATACAACATATTCTCAACTCAAACATGTCTAACTTACTTTTTATCTGGTGTTATACTTCTTCTCTCCATCTTATCAGCCTCTCTTCTCTCCCTTGCCAATTGCTCTTTTATCTGCTCCTCTTTTTTCTTGACAGCTTCTTTTATTCTCTCTTGTTCTTCCTATTCAAATGTGATTAAAGAAGTCAGTGCCACATAACAGCATACTTAAATATCGTTAATCAGATCAAAATAGACAATGAGAACAGAGAAGAATTTCACATTCTAAACTACCTTCCCCTAACATAACATTTCAATGTGTCTTTACCAAAGATATTACCATGAATTTCTACTGCAATTAATAATAGTTACATTAACAGTTCAAAATAATAAAATCTTAAGTCATACATAAATAAATACACACCACTACACACATACACTATAACATACATCAGTACACACCACTACACACATACACTATAACATACATCAGTAAACACATACACATCAGTACACACATACACTATAGCACATATACTCTATAACACACATACATCAGTACATACATACACTACAACAACAAAGTCTGACCTGTCTCTGTTTGATTTCATTTTTCTTTTGCTCTAAAAACTGGTTTGGTATGCCTGTAACATTCTCTTGAGCACTACACAAGTGTTCCCAAAGTTCACTAAGAAATATTCTAGCATTCTTTCCATTAAGGAAGCCAGTAAGATTGATCTGCATCTCCTTGGCATCAGGGTGCTGTAGATACACAAAGGGAAGATGGCATGCATAAGCCCTAGAACACAAGAAACTGGAGAACTAATTTTCTAAACCATTGTTATTCTTAGTGAAATATAAACACAAATATAAGTATTGCTATATTTAACACTGAAACACAGACAATAACTTCTGTCATGAAAATAGCCAATCCTAACAAATATTTGAGGGATACTGAACAAGAAAAATTTCAATTGTCTTATATTTTGTGTGTGTGTATTGAGATGTTGAAGAAGTGTTGTATGTTTCAATATACATGTGGTGATCTCCTAGCTGCAACATAAATAAACATAGAACTGAAAATGAATGAGGTAAACGGGTAACTATGAACTGTAACACAATTCTTGAGGTGTTAACAGTTTAAAACAGAGTTGCAAGCTAACATAACTATGACATTGATTGATAGGACCATCATCTTTGCACTTTGGTGAGTAACCATGTGTGCTCCGATCTCTTTCTTACGCAGCAAGATCTCAGCAACAGTGCATAAACTCCTAAGTCCGTGCGAGGGTCCCCAATGTAATTAGAATATGGTGGAAATATCTTGTAGGAATTTTATTCTTATCCGTGTTGGCTCGAGAATAATCATTTATAAACCAGACTTTGTGGATTTCATGGTTTGAGTCAATGAGCACAAGTATGCTGTGCTGATAGTTAGCGGCAGTTATGCTGCAATATTTACCCCTTCAAGCCAAGCACATTGTTTTTGGATGTTAGCTCTTCCTGGTCTGTCTTGACACTGACTACAGGCCAGCAATTGTTTGTCTCATGTAGAAGCAGACAACCATCCTGGGCATTGCATGTCATCATCGCCTAATATCACTGTTAACATTCACAAAAGTGACAAATTTGATTGGTTTCAGAGGGAGCAAAACCACTTCTACCTGACACAAGCAGAACAGATGAGAAGAGGTCAAATGGTTTTATTAAAAGAAGAAACACAAGTTGATGATAGAAAGGCTAACCAAAGTATGAAACCTCAAAAGACATAACATTTTGGAGTGTTGACTATGTCAGCAACTGTTACTACTGCATTATATCCATAGTCCACTGTTTGTTTCCCAAACAACAGCAGCAGCAAGAGTCACATTGTCCAAATACTCTGCCACCTATTTGTCACATTATCTGACAAGAACTTTCCTGCTCCAATATACTTTTATCACAAACTGGAAGTACAGAATCATGATTTCTGTAAAATATTGAAAGGAAAACACAAACTATGGACACCAAGACTTCTACAATACACTGATTCAAATATCCAGAGATTTGTGTTCTACGTTTGATAGGAAACAATAACTCTTCTTTCCAACAAGAAAAATTGTGTTTTTGCCTCAGATACCAATGGTATAGTTATAAATCATTAGTTTGAATGTTTTCATATTTAAATGACGGAAAATAGGTACTGAGGGAAGTGAATCTTATTAATGATGCAAAGCTATCGCTGACGATACAAGTTGTTAAAATGAAGTACTGAGGAAAGTGAAGTTTATTAGTGCTGGACCAACCATTGCTAGACGATACAAGATGCCCAGAAGATGTACTGAGGAAAGTGAAGTTTATTAATGCTGTACCAACCATTGCTAGACGATACAAGATGCCCAGAAGATGTACTGAGGAAAGTGAAGTTTATTAATGCTGTACCAACCATTGCTAGACGATACAAGATGTTAAAATGAAGTACTGAGGAAAGTGAAGTTTATTAATGCTGTACCAACTATTGCTAGACGATACAAGATGCCCAGAAGATGTACTGAGGAAAGTGAAGTTTATTAATACTGGATCAACTATTGCTGGACGATACAAGATGCCCAGAAGATGTACTGAGGAAAGTGAAGTTTATTAGTGGAGGGCCAAAAATTGCTTGACGGTACAAGATGCCCAGAAGATGTACTGAGGAAAGTGAAGTTTATTAGTGGAGGGCCAAAAATTGCTAGACGGTACAAGATGTTCAGAAGTATCTCAAAATACCACAAGACCACTGTTACTACTTCTCTCAAACAAAAAGTCTGCTTCTTTTCTGGAATCCAGTTTTACATCACAGCGTCAGGATAAGAAGAGATTTCTAGAACAGGTTTTGTGTGCACTTCATAAATAGATGAAGTATGCTAAACTGGTTAAATGAAAACATTATTAATGCAAACAGTAAGTAAGCTAGCATTTCAACTGTCATGTTCAAATTCAGCATCACAAAATGATTTCACTGTAGCTTTTTTCATCAAAGAAGCACAAAGTCAGTCAAGACTTGTCCATTGTAATTAATTCACTGACTGTCCTCAATGCTGAAAGAGGAGAGAAAAAAACATCACAACAGAGGACTTACATATTCATGAACTTATTTTTATTTTCTTTATTTTAGATTGATAATAAAATTATGTCTCTTGATCATTTGTAATCACCATTCTGTATTTGACAAATAATTTCTGAATAAAGATGCAGATGTCATATGTGCTAAACCCATGACCACCCATCAGCTACTAATATATTAGTCAAATCAAAGTCAGACATCAACACCATTTAATGCAGAAAGTTGATCTCAATGAACACAATAATACACCACGGAGGAAATAAAGAATGAGTGTTACGGAGAACATTAAGCATAGCCTGTATTGACCAACAGAGAACCTGAAATTTATACCATTTTCATGGAGCACAGATGTTTGGAAGAGAGAAAAACCCCTATTTCTAAAAGAGAATCCCTATTTCTGTCTATTCTTCAACGTAACAAACAAATAATTTATATTTAAAAAAACGATTAATGACAAAAGCAAAATGATATGATGATGTAACGGACACAAATCTGTTCACTTCACTGCTTCAAAGATCATATTGCATGATGCAGCGTCATGACAAGCAAAACATCAATCGCTACTCCATCTGCTGCAACAATAGTCATAGAGTTTCAATCCTTTCCCTTGTCAAGCAGAGAAAAAACTCGCACATCCTCCTTCAATGCCAACGATGAGCATGACCAAAAAAATGCTGTTCAAATGCTGTTCCATCACCACACAGGACAGAGCTACTACTCTCTAGCCCTGGCCTGGGTCAACCTAGGCATCCAAGCAATCAAATGAAATGTCTGTTATCTCTGCAAAAAAGATGTGCCCTATCAGTAACACCGGTACACACATCTATGAGCACTCTTCATTTGTTCACACTCTCATATCATTAAGGAAACAACACTTGACTTCAATCAAATCTTTATCAATTAAACTTGCTTATCACACAGTCACAGACAAACACTCTCATACCATTAAGGAAACAACACTTGACTTCAATCAAATCTTTATCAATTAAACTTGTTTATCACACAGTCACAGACAAACACTCTCATACCATTAAGGAAACAACACTTGACTTCAATCAAATCTTTATCAATTAAACGTACTTATCACACAGTCACAGACAAACACTCTCATACCATTAAGGAAACAACACTTGACTTCAATCAAATCTTTATCAATTAAACTTGCTTATCACAAAGTCACAGACAAACACTCTCATACCATTAAGGAAACAGCACTTGACTTCAATCAAATCTTCATCAATTAAACTTGCTTATCACAGACAACAAACAAAAATCAACTCAAATGCACCCTGTCATACAAAAACTACTGCTAAATAGACAGTCATCATCTAATCTACTTCTCACTTCCATTTATCTAACCTATAGATGCTATATTCCAATCCACAATGTATATATGAATTCTGAACAAACCTCTAATATTTTCACCAGTAGATCATATCCACAGCGTATTCATGGTGACAATGCAAGTCTTTATGGAAAAATGTGGAACCAACAATGTAAAACTTCATTGTCTCAAATGTTCAAAGCAAACATCTTGGCATTGATCCGTCAGAGCTTGTGTGCTCCATTAATACATGCTCATCAACATTATTGTCACAGTGGATTTGTCTAAATTCTAAAAATGATTCAGTTCTACTCAAGTCAATTTAAGAATATAGTCATAGGCTACTAATCCCAACTCTAAAAATATGCAATCAAACTAAAACAATAATTGTTTTTAATATTGGTTTTTTTTCTTCATTTTATTTATAGAGCACCCCCAAATCATGAGTGAAATGAATTCAAATTTTTCCTGACAATTTCTATGACAAAATCATATGCATTGTCTGAATCTGTGCTCTTTACCCTACCATTAGCAATGTCAGATTTTGAATGTTTACTGCACCTTAATTGCAATGTATGACCCAGTTAGAAAAAAAAAACCTTGTCCAAAAATCTTCATCCCAAATAACTTCAGAGTTTTTCTGTAGTTGGCTAAAATTAGACGGACACAAAACCAAATGGATAATTAATGATACAAACCCACCATTGAAGAGAGCAGATGATTTATCTGTGAAGCAGCTGATAAGAGTATCTAGCTACCAAAGCATTGAGAAAACTGGGAGCAGCCCACATCCGTGGTCAGTAGTGAGTGATTATGCTTGAGGGCCAATTTGTTTATAGTACTTCTCTGATCGTAAGAGGAAAGTCAACAAATGAGTAAACATCCAACACTGTCCCAAACGCAATGGTTTATCAACGCTGGGGTTGAATGGTTTTTGTTTTGTGGGTTATTAACCCATTAAATATGTAGGACATAACAAGTATTTTTGTTTAATCTGATATATATATATATATATTTGTGTAATGAAGGGGTAGCTATAGATGTGGTATGTTACATTGATTTACATCACACAAAAATGTTAACAGATGTAGTATGACAATCACAAAAACTTCTTATATAAAAAAAAGGATGGAAAAACTACACCAGTGTTAACATTCTCACAAGAGCAAGTATTTTTTAACTCAAAAATGCACATTAAAAAAATATTCAACATGGGCGGAGGCAGAAAAAAATTGCAAAAATGTATCCTACCCTCTCTTCAAGTTGATTGTAGACAAATTCTACAACAACATCATCTTCGATTCCAAGTAGCTCTGTCAGACGCTGAGCTATCCATGGTTTTAGACTGTCAACATTTACTTTTGTCATATCCACCTTAAGAAAACAACATCATTACATTTTCATATGTAAAAACAACAGAGAATGTGATCCCTTGAATGTGAAGGGAAAAGTAGTAAAACTCAATACCAATGGTGAACAAAAGAAAAGGTGATCTAATGCATATTAAAAAATGACAGTAAATAATATAAATGTTTATCTATAATAAAAGTAATGATTGGTGTCTGCATGTGAGGTATGCTTAATTGTGTGATAGAAGACCTTGTGTTCAACCGCTATGAAGTCTGGTGTGGCTCTTCCGACTTTTTTTTTCTCTTCGTGAGAGAAGATTAAAACAAGTAATACATGGTGTGACTCAAGAAAGCTACAGATGCAGTACTAAGAGATGAACAGGCAGGATTTAGGCAAAACAGATCCTGCACGGATCAAATATCAATGTATCATAGTGGAGCAGAGCATCGAGTCGAACTCATCCCTCTATATTAACTTTGTAGATTATGAAAAGGCATTTGATAGCCTATACAGGGAAGCATTCTGGAAACTGCTACTGCATTATGGTGTCCCCCAGAAGATAACCAACCCAATAAGGAAAATGTATGAGGAGACAATGGGTAGAGTACTGCATGAAGGAAACTGACAAAGAGGTCTTTGAAATAAAGACAGGTGTGATGAGACAGGGCTGTCTTTTATCACCCTTCCTCTTCCTGCTGGCCATTGACTGGATAATGAGATCAACAACATCCAGGGGGAGAAATAGTATATAGTGGACCATGATGAGTCAATTGGAGGATTTAGATTTTGCAGACAATCTAGCACTCCTCTACCACAGCCATGAACATATGCAAGAGAAAGCAACTAAGCTGGAAACAATCTCACAACAACTGTGTCTAACTATTCATGGGGAAAAAACAAAGATCATGAGATTAAATGCTAATTCCAGAGACCTGATCATACTGAGAGGATCATCATTAAAGGAGGTGGACACATTTACATATCTGGGAAGTGTTATCTACATTCAAGGTGGCTCAGATGAAGATGTTAGGGTTAGAATACAAAAGGCAAGATCAGCCTTTGCCATTCTGAAAAGCATATGGAGTTCAAGAATGATCAGGAATAAAACTAAGATAATGATATTTAACTAAAATGTCAAAACTGTCCTATATGGAGCGGAGACATGGAGCAACCAACTAAGGGGAACACCAAAAAGTTGCAGACATTCGTCAATAGATGCCTGCGCAGGATACTCCATCTGCGATGGCATGACAGGACTACAAACAGGGAACTCTGGGATAGAACAGGACAACAACATGTGGAACAAGAGATAAGGAGCAGAAGGTGGCGATGGATAGGACACACACTGAGGTAACCCCCAACAGCATCACAAGACAGGCTCTCTGATGGAACCCCAGGGCAATAGAGGTAGGGGAAGACCCAGGAACATCTGGAGACAGGAGTTGGGAGACGGAATGCAAGAAAATGTGGAGAAGAGTGGAGAGATCTGGAATGGATGGCCTTGGATAGGTGGGCTTGGAAGGCCTTGGTTGCAGACCTATGTTTCCCTAGGGGTAAAGGGTGAAGAAGAAGAATGAATGGTGTGTGTGTGTGCAGACGAGGTATGCTTGATTGCTCTTCCTTTCGTTCGCTTGAAATATTGTCTATACATTCAATGTTGTCTCTTGTATAAACTATTAGTGTATGTAAAAGCATTAACTTTCTCAGAACTATGAACGATTACCTTTGATTTTAAGGTCTGCATGATAATTGCAATGTGAAGTCAGTGCTGTTCTATGACTCGGGAAAAATGGATGACAACAAAAGAAACCATCATAAAACTGCAGACCTTTGTAAATGGATGTTTACGTAGAATGGAGGGACTGAGATGGTATCATAAGATTACAAACGAGGAACTCAGAGAAAGAACTAAGCAGGTACCAGTGGAGAAAGAGCTCAGGAAGAGACGCTGTTTCGGATAGGACATACACTGAGAAGACCGATCGGAAGCATTGCAAGACAGGCACTGTTTTGGAACCCGCAAGGAAAAGAGGAGTAGAGGAAGGCCTAGACAGACCTGGAGACTAATAGTAAAAGGATAGGTAAAACATGGAAAGAGTTGGAAGGGATGGCAAGAGAGAGGAAGAGCTGGAAGAAGTTTGTTGAAGACCTGTGCTCCGCTGGGAATTGAAAGGTGAAGAAGAAGAATGACAATTGCACAAATCTCTGCATTTCATGGTGACAGCAATTAATATTTTGTGATAATTTGCTGAATTTTTGGGGTTGACATTTTTCCCCTTGATTATCGTTTCAACATTTGTCACAGTTTCACCACCTTTAAATTCCACACTAGATTCTTGTGGCTACCAGTCATATTTTTTAGTGTTATACACAAATCGTTATCTGAGTAACTTTTATTACAAAATGTGTGACAACACAGAAAATGTTACAAAATAGAAGAAAACTATCCTTAATAACAAATGTTCTTAAAAAGTGGCCTCATGTGCGCCCATAGCATTGACAATGGACAAGCTCAATTGTGACATTTTTAGGACTTTCAACCATTGCTTGTTGAACTTTATGAAGTTTGGGTAGCTTTCAGACATAGCATGATCATAATGAAATAATTTAACTCGGAAAGGTATAAACCGTGTAGTCAATGGTATAATATCACCATAGCACAGGCAATGAAAAAAGAGGAGTTGAAAACATGGCAATGAATTCTTATTTGCCAAGGTATATGTAGAGTGTAAAGATAACTGATATGATTATGGCAATTAGAAGATTTCTAACAATAGCTAATACTAGACAGACCAACACTAAATACAAGCAAACACTAAATGTGCACAATAGAATCAAGACCAAAAAATGTTTAAACTATGCAATTTGTCTATGTTATGTAGCAGAAAACATAATTTTCAGCCCAGAACTAAAATTAAATAGACTATAAATGCTAAGTATATTTTGGTATGACACAAACTGTATTTAATCCAACTAAATGTGGGAATAAACATATACAGAGAACTAAAAACTGTCAGAATAACTTCAATATCAGTGGCACTAAACTCTTACTTTTCTCTCTAACCCATCTGCAAATTTCATAGTCTTCAAAAGTTTCTTCCTTTTGTCAGAGAACCGGGTGTCCTGCTGGGCTGTGGTGCCCTGAAAGAATAATAATAGAACATAGTAAATACCTTCATAGTTAACATATCTAACCAGCTGATAGTTATAGTATACTCTTCAATATGGCAAGATTTAGTAAAGTCAATTTCATGCCAAAGTAATCACGCCATCTATTGTGAGGTTTAGACTTTAAATTAAAATATTACAAACTAGTCATTGAGTACAAACATTGATAATTACTACTGATCTTTCTTTTCTTTCCCCTCAATCAGCAAAGATGCTTCAACATTTAAGATATCACTAGTTTACATGAAATCTATTTGATTAAAGTAGTTATTTTAACTGACACCCGACCTAAGTTTAAGTTTAGTACCATATAAATGTACGGGCATAGAAATACTTCAGATGTTGGTACAGATTAAGATGCCTACCGCATAATTATGCATCTTGGCCTGCGCTTGAGAAACTCCTTCGTCAGAATTAAAACACAACTAAGAATGATCAACAGCAGATAGGACCTCAAAACTGAAGCAAAAAATACCAAGTTGCAGATTAGAATTTCAGATGGAATATTAATTTACAAGGGTAACAAAAAAAACGGCTTTCTGAAAAACAACTCGACTTTTCAAGTTTGGATGTCTTTCAGTGCCACTATAGAATTTGGATATATTAAGTATTCATTGCCCAGTTTAGAGCTCCCAAACTACTATTAGGCATAGCTGGATGATCCAAATGTAGCTTTGATGAGCAACCTAGCTTTGCTACATTTTTTTGGTACTGTGGTTTAAGTACATTTATGATAAAATTGGTACTATTTTCAATTTGGATCCAACCATGCTATATAAAAATATGCACATTCTCATAAACTGTGTCAAACACACTTTTAATTGCAGTTTACATGCTCTTTCTATCAATTCAGATGAGACTTTAAATGTGCATCAGAGCTGATACTTATTTGCCCATATCTGTATTTCCTTGCTAATAAATGAGTTTCAATGCATAGAATTTCATCAACATTTTTTGGGTATAAAGTCAAGATTTATGAAAACATATGAATCATAGTTATAATTACTCTGAATGTTGTGACATCAGAACACTGAAAGATATAAATAATGGCACAGTACAGTATTCATAAAAATTAAACTTTATATTCAAATACTAAGTAGTCCAGATAGCTCAGTGCCATTATTAGCTATATTTGCACACCATAGAACAATTCCTGGTACAGTTGATTCTCATCCTGCTGAAGATGGGTACCTGACAGAATCTGGAGGTCAGCTTGGTCAAAAATGCTCAATGTACATGATTGGACTGCAGGAATACTGATCCTTTACGTTGGGATCCCTCTCGCGATCGTTCTTAAGGCCATTTTTATCATTAAATGTGATATAAACAGTTTAATACCAAGAACGGGTATATGTTCACAACCTTCAGTACCAATTGGAGCTCTGGTGCTTAATCCTTCGGTGGTGTGTTCAGTTTCAACCAGCGTTTCCTGGGTTTGCTCTCCATTAGCCTTTTGCTGCCCCCAGCCAAACTTGCAAGGCAGCAGGTTGCTATTTTCTTTTAGGGCAGCGACCCTTAGATGGTCTACCCTCCCGGGTTGATGAGCGTCACCTGCCCAGCGAACCGGTCTTTTTGTGGACTACTTGGTTTGCCGCCCGTCCAGTTTTGTGTACGGTTTGCTCTGCTAGCCTTTGATTGCACCCAATCAAACTACAAGGCAGCAGTAACGTTGGGATCTAAATTATAAGTACATCTGATTCAGGTCCGCCTGAATGGCAAGGGACATCGGTGATAAGGAAAGCAAGCCTTTGCACAAAGATCAGTCAGATGCGTCAGCCATGACTACGTCGTCGCCTTCTTCTAACCAGGGCTGTGCGTTTTCACTCTTGGGCAGCCAATGCCAATTTATAGAATCTGCATGTGTTCTGTAATTGTGGAAGACTAGTGTGAAGGGTATTATGAACAGATGGGTGTGGTGGGAGGAGTTCATTCAAACAAGATATGCTGTACTATCTCACATGAATGACTGCACTTTCTACAGTGTGGTAGGTGTGTATCACCTCTGGAGTTATTTTTCAGAATCTGTTTTATACTTTATATGCTAATAGCTTTGTCTATTTGTGGTTTTGATGATCCCTGTTTGGCCAGATGGTCTGCCTTGTCATTTCCTGGGATATTTGTGTGTCCAGGGATCCACTGTAGAATGACAATATCAAAGGAGGAAATCAGATTGTAGATGATTGATGCCAATGATGGGACCTCGCTTGACTGATTCTGCTGTTCTTCTAAAGCTTGTAGTGTGGACCTTGAGTGTGAATACTATCATGTCTTGGACAATACTTTCTCCAAATTCAAACTGCTGGTGGACTAGTTCTACAGCGGTCTTTATGGCTATAATTTCTGCCTCATAGTTGGAACATATATTACTACAAGGTGCACAGTAATTGTAAGTAGTTCATGACGCCTAAATTCGTGAGCAATTTAAAAAAATATAAGTGCTCTGTAAAATACATTTCCATCTAGTTTTTCTCCATTAGGTTCATGTAAGCTATTGTTTTGGCATAAACTCGAGCTCATTTCTATGCTGCAGCTCATAGTCTTGCCATTCTCATCAAATATTGTGTTCATATATCTATTGTCCTTATTAGAAATCATGTGTTTTTCTTAGCTAAGAGATGGTACTAATATGTCATTTATTAACTATCATTTTCCACTAAAATGTGTTAGTGAAATAAACAAATAAAAATCTATCTGTTATATGGACAAAGTGTTTCCTCAAACAACGATGCCTATATTGTAGTACAACTACAAACACAATAATGTTTAGTCTAATTGAAAGTCCTCAATATGTATTCAACATTTTCCATTACAAAATACAATATATAATACAAATGTAAATTAGCACAAGAAATGACCAACAAAGATGTATTAATTTAATGTATTACTTTCATTGTCAAAAGATTCCTGTGCCAAAAAAAACTGACAACCCTCCAAAAGATATAGTTACTTTTTGGTCACGTAATGTGAATACAGAAATAATATAGAAAAATAAACATGTAACAAAAACTGCTGGGGAGAGATAGAGAGCGATACAGAGCAGACTAACAGCATGACATGTAAGAGCGTTAACTTGGAAGAGCATTCTAGAAATACATGATCCCCAATGCCTGCAGACATGGCACCTGATGATTACTTCAAATAATATAGTGACAAAAGTTCAGTAAATATTGGTTTGTCCTTCTGTCTAGAATATGTTTGTCCTCCTACATCTGACCAACATCATGCTCAGCAATAAAATAGGTGCAAAGAAGTTTTCTAAAGCGAGGAGCTAGGAAAATCAACAATCTGCTTTTGGTTTTCTAGTGTTCTTGCTTTAGTTAAACCACTATTTTCATTTTTTATAATGAGGTACAGGGTATTATCTGTGTGCACATTGGTGATTGACATGAAAAGTATGCACACAAAACATTATTTTGTGTATGTCAAACATTTGTCTACTTCAGGTTATTTTATTGCACTGATGTTTGAATTTTGTCAACAGATATTCATGGAAATGAATGCATAATTTACAATGTCTGAATTGAGTCATGACAAATGTTTGATAAAATTGATCAATAGCAGAGTGTTTATTTCTAAAACTATACAACAGGTGTCTTCTTCTTCAATGATCCAGCGGCACTTGAGCTTTTGTCCTTTGGCCCAATGCTATGTAGTGGTATCTGCATGTGTTTGTAAGTTGTTCTTTTGTTCCGTATAATGTGTTCCATTTATCTGGCCTTGGAGGTCCTTCTGATGTCATCTAGTGCTTGACACTTGAAGAGGTGGCGGTGAACGGTTTCATGATGATGTGCACACAGTTGGCACTCTGGAGTGTGTTGTGGATGAATTCTGTTCAAGTGATTATTAAGTGTTATGTGTTGGGTTCAGAGTCTAAAAATGGTGCTCTGATCTCTTCTATACAACAGGTGTCAGGTTTTATGACAACTACATGATTAACAAGCTGTTACATTAAGCAATCGCCCAATTACTTTTTTCAAAGTTATGACTAGATTATATCAATACTACAGGGTGTTCAAGATAATAGCAGCCTGTGAATGGAGTCAATCTGGCATATATGTATGAAAATGAGAAGGTTCAGTTATGACGTAGTATAGGTCAAGGTTATGTGACGGTATGTAATTGTAGTGCGGGAAGGCGCGATGAACAAATGTGACGTAAAGCGACTAGTCAGAACCGGTTTAAATAGTACATAAACATAACGCGATAGATTATCTGGCAACTTTCGATTTGTCAATGGGGCTGCTTTAATCTTGAACACCCTGTAGCTTTACTACTCAAATTCATGTAGGATTTAGTGTACAAATTTGTTCAGTCTGTAACGACTCTCAAGTCGACCTAGCTTTAATTGAGTAGCCTAGAAACACTGCAAAGTAAAGGTGGCCGGCATAATGTTGATCACATCACCGAATGTGTGCAGAAGGTCAAAGAAAAATACTGGCTTAACTATGACCAATATACCCCATGGTATGAAAACAGGTTCCTTTACTTTCTTTTATTTATAAATTGTATATTCCATTATATTTTACAGAAACAATCTAAAAGAAATTGATTTCTACATGATAGAAAAGAAGCAGATATAAACTTCTGTAATCACAAATTATTTATTTATTGTGGATGACAGAATCACTTACTTGCCATGATTTTCTAAATTACCATCATTCGCAAATCCTATCTCTAAACTTTACATGACCACCTTTCGTAAGGTGTATGAGTTGAGGATACAAACTAAATTTGTTGTGTATTTACATAAGCAAACAAATTGTGATCCGGCTTTTTAATTAATATTCCCCATTCACAAATGTCTGCTTTTATTATCAGATCCGGTTCTTACTTTGTGACAACACTGCCAAGATATACAGAAGCAGTTATGTTTGATAGGATTTTATCTTCTAGTTTGACTGGTGCGGCCATGTTCACTTATTATTTGTTTTCTTTTATTGATTTTCAGCCAGATCATCTGGTTGTACTGTTTAAGATTCCTCTTGCCTTAGCTTCAGACGCCAAAGACTCTCTGTTTCCTATCAAATGCTTTTCCGTAAAAAAAGTTTATATATAATTTTTTTACCATTCTGCGCATTGTTCTATAGTCTAAATGCAATTATGTGGTCAATAGAGCTTTGTCATCTATAAAATCCAGCTTGTTATTTTCTTTATGAACTGTTGACAGTCAAAAAATTTATCAAATAATTATCTTGATTTAAATTTAACGGAGTGATTATACGGAGACGTCTGTGAATAACATTCAGAATTAATCGCAGTCGACTGTGAATAACTCTGAACGTTATTCAGACGCCTGTACAGTAACATCAGCATAGCCTAATAATTTCTTCTTTTAATAGGAGCGTCAATAACATATAATATACAACATATCAACATAATTTATATCTTATAGGCAGGCCTACGTCTAATCTAATATATTTTACAATGAATGCGTGCATATGTCATTGTAGGCCTATAGTTAGACCGGATAAATTATTAGTTAGGCTTATGGTTTGTCGAAGATAATTAAACTTTTTGTATCTGTGTAAAACGCTCTATATTATGCAGAGATCTCTTTTTATTATAGGCATATGGCATAGACATCTGTGTATAACATGGAGATATATCTTTTTGTATTGACATATGTTAATAATGCTCTGTTTAAGACTATACTACTATACGGAGACGTCTGTGAATAACGCTCAGCGTTAATCTGTCAACTGTGAACAACGGCAACACTGAGTTATTCAGTCGACTCCATATAATGCTGAACGTTATTCAGTCGACTCTATATAACGCTGAACGTTATTCACAGTTGACTGTGAATAACGCCTCCCTTATTAAATGTATTGTTTATTTAAATTATGGGAGGCGTTATTCAGTCGACTGTGAATAATGTTCAGCATTATTATATGGAGTCGACTGTGAATAAATCTGAACGTTATTTAGTAGACTGTGAATAATGCATTCCTAAATTTAAATCAATATTTACTCAACTGCAAAGAAGTTATCAGTTATGTAACCTTTCAATGAATTGAAATGACCAGTTGAGTTGAGTTAACAAGTTATGACAAATTCCAGATTATATCAAATGAATATATTTTAATTTATTACACGTTACACTAACTCTAATATTATCACTTCCCACAATCACAAACAATCATCGTCAATTGATTAATCATTCAAAAATATTTTTGAAAATGGAGAGATACTGATAGTATTGAAGTGTGAAGTACTCAGTACTGAGATTGGCATATTTATGAATAAATGTTATACTCGAAATCTGGTGCTGCCTTTGCCTTTACCATTCAAAGTGAGTACCTATAACTTGTTTATTTACGCCACTGGTAATTATTGTAACCGTCTTCAATATATTATATCCTATCGCCCTTTTGGCCTTGAAAATTACGATTTGTACCATACACTTTACCTCGGCCATTTTCTTTCTATTTTTCAACATACATGTGGTCAGTGTTTGGAACTTTGACGTATGGTATTTTGTTGCAAAGTTGTCAGTGTCGTGCAAGATATTTTCTGACAATTAAATCATTCATAAATTGCGTAATGTGTATTCAGCAAGGATAACTATTAATAATGACGCTATTACGATATTACATCTGTATCGTGTCAAGTCTGCGCACAAGGTGTGACCAGACCACAGTGACTTGACTAGAGAAGAAGTGTGAAGTAACATTTTATTTGACTAAAGCTCGACTACCACTCTTAATTCACATTGACTGCTTCAATACAACTACAACATGTTTATCAAACAGAAATTTAAGATGTATATAAGTAAACCAGAGAACTATGTGGTACATATAACATTTAGTTTAATTACGAATGTTTAATTACAAACCCGAAAGAATCCGGCGTTAGACATGTTGGCGTTTCGTCAATCTCGTCAAATCACGTTTATACTCTCGTACCTCCTCTCTAGCCACGCGCAGTAGATAGAATGGATAATGGGGATATTCAAACCGCGCAATACTTCGAATAATAAATGAACGGTGAAACTGCTGTTAAAAATAGCAAAGTAATATAAATATATATATATAATACAGATATGATCAATTGTTGTTATTTTATACTTATTTAGAGAGACTAGCACAAGAATAAATCAAGAACAAGACTTGTGTAAAAGTGTTCATTGATTAAAAGCAAATTAAAAGTCATCTTAACGATGACATATTGTTATTATTGCATATCAATAGTTTGAATAGGAGGTTAAACGCGGACAAGCTGTGTACGTCAGTGTTGTTTGTGGGGTAGATATTTAAAAAAATATACCACCCAACATTACTTTGGCACACTTAGCGCGGAAACTTTGAGATGGTTGATGCATTCGAGGAAGGAGCAGGTATGGACTTGTTCAGAATGTCGATCGGAAGAACTGAGCAGATCACCATAGCATTACACTCAAAGGGTAGAATACTGAAAAATAAGGTGGATTAAAATATTTCTCTAACGTTTCATCGCATTCATTCATATATGTGCCATGTCGATCAGACCACCATACAGAGACGGGTTGTAAGAATTAAAATGTTGAATTAAATCCATTTTAGGATCGTTGTGGATCTATTATCTGATTGTATATGTCACGTCTGTCGTATAAGAAGTCTGAATTTCTTTGCTTCTTGTGTATCATTTGCTCGATAAAGGCCTTTTTGTCAAAAACTTACTTTATATTGTTTTTTAAACTTTGTAAAAC
This sequence comes from Arion vulgaris, assembly GCA_020796225.1. Classification (NCBI taxonomy): domain Eukaryota; kingdom Metazoa; phylum Mollusca; class Gastropoda; order Stylommatophora; family Arionidae; genus Arion; species Arion vulgaris. The sequence continues at coordinate 62,130,224 of CM036762.1, read as the reverse complement.
TACGGTGCTTTGTTTTTTTGCTCGTTTCGTCATTTAAATAATTATATTTTATCAAGACAAACTACCTATTTTTCACTCTAACATCACGGGAAAACTTCTAGATTCTATTCATTGCTATCATCCTCACTTGAACGGGGGGATATTATAGAATATACCGTACCAGATGTAGAGACTTCCTAGCATTTTTGTTGCAGATATTTTGCATTTATTTTATATTTGAGCAGCAAGATTCCTGCCCTGATTCTTACAACATCTTCGAGAATATTCTGCTTCATACTACTTCTTACTTTTGTTTTAATTGAGTTTGCAAGATAGAAACTCAACCACTGACAGAGACACAGCGCCAAAGATGGGTACTATGGTCTATCCTGTAGCGAACAATTTGTTATATTCCGCCTCCGTACCGGCCATAACAGACTCCGATCCCACCTTCACAGCAAATTTAAAATTGGCACAACTAACCTGTGCCACTGCGAGAAGACGGACATGACGGCAGAGCACCTACTGGAAGACTGCCCACTGCTAGCAGGTCTGAGAAACGAAACCTGACAAGAAAATATCGCCTAAAAACAAGAGCAGAATTTATGGGAAAATCTGGTACATCAGTCTAAACGGTGATCGCGAGATATATATATATAGAGAGAGAGAGAGATGTACCGCCTCTGCAGGCGTCATGTTCAGACCGTGGTCTTCCTCTTCTTTTCTTTGCCGATATGCCGTCTTCCATGATGGTCTTCTCCAACCCTTTCTGTACATTCCTTTAAAAAGTGCAGATGTACTTACTCTATGGTGAATAATGAATAACTATGAAAACACGATCTTTGTAATTTGATTTAAACTTTGCCCGTGTGTTGCCGGGGTTCTCAATGGAGCAGAGAGTAGTAACACTGTGACCTACAAGGCATGTCGTAAGAGGCGACTGAGGTAGGTCCTAGGAAGCTACCTAGTAAATCTTCTTTTTCTTCTTTTCGATCGTTCTTTTTGGCCATTTTGATCATTCTTATTGTGATATATAAACAGCCTTTGCCAACAACGGTTTTTTTACGTCACAATCTTCAGTACCATTTAGAGCTCTGGTGCTTGTCCTTCGGCGATGTGTCCGATTTCAACCAGCGTTTACTGGGTTCGCTCTCCGTCAGCCTTTGGCTGTCTACAGCCGACCTGCACGGCAGCAGGTTGCTATTTTCTTTTAGGGTAGCGACCCTTAGACGACCTACTCTAACGGGTTGTTGAGCGTTATCTACCCAGGTTACTTGCCTTTATTTGGACGACTTGGTTTGCCTACCGTCCAGTTTTGCATACGGTTTGCTCCGCTAGCCTTTGATTGTCCCCAATCTAACTACAAGGCAGTAGTAGTTCCCTGCGAGCGGAAACGCGCACTCGATTCAAGTCTCTGCTGGGCTTTCCAGTTTTTCTGCACATGTGGATGGTCCGTTCACCCCTACGCTTGCCACGATCCTCCGCATGCGTGTTCGCTCTGCTCCGGTGCCTGCCTACCGTGTCTATTAGTTCTCACCGTGCACACATTCACCATGCCTCCAGACAGACCGGACATGGAACTTAACTCGGACCCTCACCTCAGGGCTCCGAGTTTCGCCCTATGTGGGCCCACGTGCAGCTCATCTCTGGGCCTGAGTTTCGCCCCACGTGAGCCCACGTTTCTTCTTTGGATGCACCCCTTTGAACTCAGTATATATATATATGGAACTGCAGTAAAACTATTTGATTGGCAAAACACGTAATTACAAAGTACTGTAGTTTTACAAATTACAAAAACAATGACAAAATACAGCAACGTTTCGACCAACAAGGCCCCTTTGAACTCAATTCGGGCCCCGACCTCAGGCCCAGGGTTTCGCCATATGTGGTCCCACGAGCAACTCAACTCGGGACCTTACCCAGGACCGAGTCTCGCCCCAGGTGAGTCCACGTCTCTTTTCTGGATGCACCCCTCATCCCTTTATGCGGCTATTTACTCTGGGAGAGTTGGCACTTGTTCACAGACGATCGTTCTCTATTATTCCTCACATTTCAGCAACCATTTACGAGACTTTAATCGGATTTGGTCCAGGAGATGCGTGCATTTTGTTTAGAGATTTTGGACCTGCTTTGCTTTTCGTGCTTGCACTACTACCACTACCTGTAACTCTCCCTCGATCCCTACCCGCTTCATCATCAAATATCTTGTCCTGAGCAGAACTTTGCCACCCCAACAGTCCTCCGGAATTTCTCTCTCTCATAGGTCAGATGTCCTGCCTCTGCATCCGTCATGTTCAAACCATCAGTTACATCCTAAATCCATCTTCTCCGTGGTCTTCCTCTTCTTCTCTCTGCCGGTATGCCTCCTTCCATGATGGTCTTCTCAGCCCTTCATGTCTTTTTATATGTCCAAAATATTTCAATTTTCTCTTTCTTATTTGTAACATCAGCCAGTTTTCTTTGATTTTGAGTTCTTTCTGGAAAGGTCTATTTGTTCTATTCTCTGTCCAAGATATACGAAGAACTCTTCTGTAACACTTATATTCAAAAGCACATCTATGTTTTCCCACTGCTTTATTAAATGTCCATGCTTCACACCCATACGTTGCCACTGGGAATATGCATGCTCTTAGTATTCTGATCTTTGTTTTCTTATCAGTTCCGTTCCATATTATTGTTGGGGTTTTCTAGGCATTGTCTTGGAAGGTAGTCTGCCATTGCTTTCCTTCCTGGCAGTGACCACACTGGTCCATGACCGTAACTATTGTCTCTATTACAGAGATCCTCTGCCTACCTTCCTGGCAGTGACCACACTGGTACATGACCGTAACCATTGTCTCTTTTACAGAGATCCTCTGTCTACCTTTCTGGCAGTGACCATACTGGTCTATGACCGTAACCATTGTCTCTATTACAGAGATCCTCTGTCTACCTTCCTGGTAGTGACCACACTGGTCCATGACCGTAACCATTGTCTCTATTACAGAGATCCTCTGTCTACCTTCCTGGCAGTGACCATACTGGTCCATGACCGTAACCATTGTCTCTATTACAGAGATCCTCTGTCTACCTTCCTGGCAGTAACCATTGTCTCTATTACAGAGATCCTCTGTCTACCTTCCTGGCAGTAACCATTGTCTCTATTACAGAGATCCTCTGTCTACCTTCCAGGCAGTGACCATACTGGTCCATGACCGTAACCATTGTCTCTATTACAGAGATCTTCTTCTACCGTCGCGAGTTTTGAGACCATAACCATTGACACTCTGTCGGCTGCTCCTTCACTCATCCACCACCTGCTCCCATGGCTTCCACGTGACCCTGCCGGGGGCTCTAAACAGGTGCTCCACCTTGCCCAAGGGTGTCCCGTAGACTAGTGGAGGGAAGGAGGCGCCTTACATCTCCTCTGATAGAGGTTTACCTCTACCCGCTTAGCTACACAGGAACCGTTGTCTGTTACCAGGGTCACCACTTGGAGGTAGAGTAAGATCTTGATTAGTGCCAGCTCACTAATCCTGGCGCGGCGTTGTCCTATGCGTCTTTGACCCCACCTAATAAATAAAAAGCATCGCAGAATTTGGATGTGCTGACCTACTTGTAGGCGTATAACTGGCACAACGTACAATCGCTCTTAGACTCAGATCACATACAGATCACACAGAGTGGTTAGCAAAGTGGTCGATATGGAACGTTAGAAGAAGAAGAAGATGTACAATTTAGCATGATACTCTTATTCTTTTACGAGTGGCTTTACACAAACCATTTGTAAATAAACCCCTCTTGGTGTTCGATATGTGATTTGAGCCTTAGAGCGTCCACATGTTGTGAGCGTCAGTTAGACGTCTTCAGACCCGTAGGTACAACCCATCTTGTTTATGTATGCTTTTTAAAATCCGGGTTTACGTCCCTACGTAGGAGTGGGGGAGGGGAGGGAATAAACTTGGCATAAGGGCGTCTACTCTCCTAGACGAGTCAGATCACTGTCAGCTTTTAATCTGAAACACAGCACTCTCAACCTAAGAACGAGTATTTTATTGCTTCTATAAGGGCGCGTGAGCTAACAAATATTTTATTGCTTCTATAAGGGCGCGTGGGTTAACAAATATGTTATTGCTTCTATAAGGGCGCGTGGGCTAACAAATATGTTATTGCTTCTATAAGGCGCGTGGGTTAACAAATATGTTATTGCTTCTATAAGGGCGCGTGGGCTAACAAATATGTTATTGCTTCTATAAGGGCGCGTGAGCTAACAAATATGTTATTGCTTCTATAAGGGCGCGTGGGCTAACAAATATGTTATTGCTTCTATAAGGCGCGTGAGCTAACAAATATGTTATTGCTTCTATAAGGGCGCGTGGGCTAACAAATATGTTATTGCTTCTATAAGGGCGCGTGAGCTAACAAATATTTTATTGCTTCTATAAGGCGCGTGGGCTAACAAATATGTTATTGCTTCTATAAGGCGCGTGGGCTAACAAATATGTTATTGCTTCTATAAGGCGCGTGGGTTAACAAATATGTTATTGCTTCTATAAGGCGCGTGAGCTAACAAATATGTTATTGCTTCTATAAGGCGCGTGGGCTAACAAATATGTTATTGCTTCTATAAGGGCGCGTGGACTAACAACTATTTTATTGCTTCTATAAGGCGCGTGAGCTAACAAATATTTTATTGCTTCTATAAGGCGCGTGAGCTAACAAATATGTTATTGCTTCTATAAGGGCGCGTGGGCTAACAAATATGTTATTGCTTCTATAAGGGCGCGTGAGCTAACAAATATTTTATTGCTTCTATAAGGAGCGTGGGTTAACAAATATGTTATTGCTTCTATAAGGGCGCGTGAGCTAACAAATATTTTATTGCTTCTATAAGGCGCGTTAGCTAACAAATATGTTATTGCTTCTATAAGGCGCGTGAGCTAACAAATATTTAAAAATTAATTTCTTAGGAAGAATAAATGATGTAATAATTTCTAATTATACCTTCGGTTCAAATGGTTCACGAAAGGACGCTTGGAAAAACCCTGAAACGAATTTTACTGAGATAGGAGAGAAATATCTGAGGAAATTCCATAGAAGAGATTGAACGAGTTACACATGATAGAGCTATATGGACAAACTGTTTGTATGTATATTTAACATTTATTGGTACGAGTGGAATATTATAGTATCATCATCATTGGCCTCTTTGTCTCAGCAGACAATAGGTCTTGCGTTACGTAGTATGTTCTGTGCTGAATCACAACGTTTCTTGTGGCTGTAATGGCCTATTCTGGAGTGGCACTCCTTACCACAGTTGCTGCAGATAAAACTGAAGACTGGAGCTGATATAGGATGTGCTCTCTGTGCTCTCTTTTGCCTCCACATGTGATGTTGTTTTCTTCTTTTCTTTTTGAGCCGCCCCTCGCTGCCGCTCGCCATGCTTGCCTGTCTTTGACCAGCCGCTCCCAGTGTTCTTTGTCTATGCCGCATGAAGTTAGATCACGCTTGCAGGTGTCAATGAAGTGTAATAATGGACGCCCATGCTGTCTAGCACCAGATGCGTGTTGACCATATAGAATGTTCTTTGGGATTCTATCATCGTTCATACGACACACGTGTCCCAGCCATCTCAGACGTCGGCTGACTCAGTAAGGTGTACATGCTTGGAATGCTGGCACTGTCCAGGACTTCTATATTGGAGATGTGATCTTGCCATCGGATGTTGTATATTCGCCTGAGACAGCGCATGTGGAAGGTGTTGAGGCGATGTTCTTGTCTAGCATATATGATCCCTGTCTCACTACCATACAGCAGAGTGATGAGAACACAAGCCTTATATATGTGTGTCTTGGTGTTTCTTGTGAGTTCCCCGTTATCCCATATACACTTTGCTAATTTAAACATAGCAGTGGAGGCCTTCCCAATGCGACTACTAATTTCATCATCGAGGGAGAGGTTGCTGCTGATGACAGAGCCAAGGTATGTAAAGGTGTAGACTACTTCAAACGTATGACTGTATGACTATTAATGTTGATAGATGGGGCTCTGATAATATCCTGGAACATTATATTTGTTTTCTTCAGGCTGATGGTCAAGCCGAATTCATTTGATGCTGCAGCAAATCTGTTCATGAGGTGTTGTAGCCCTTCTTCTGTGTGTGATGTTAATGCTGCATCATCGGCAAACAGAAATTCCCTGATGGTGACTCTTTGGACTTTGGTCTTTGCTTTGAGTCGCGCCATGTTGAACCATTTTCCATCTGATCTTGTGTGGAGAAATATATTCCTTCTTCGGCGGCTTCAAAACATGGGAAAAAGTAGGAAAAAATATCCCAAGAGTGTGGGTGCAAATACACATTCCTGCTACGATAAGGCAATCTGAAGACAAGGAACACAACTATTGTATTTCTAATGTTTCAAAATTATTATTGTGATCTCCCTTTAATTAAATAATTAAAAAATATTGACACAAGAGTTTTTGTTGTTTACCCAATTCGAGACCTCTGTTATCAGTAACCATTGGCTACATGCATACAATGTTCATGAGTTTAACAATTCATTTTTAAATTTGTTTTCGAGTAAGTGTTTAGATATCTACATGTTGGCTGGGATGCTGTCATAACTATGATGCAGAAATTCAGGAAATCAAGGGCAGATAAGAAACTGTTGAACACCAGACCTGATCCACAACCTGTTGTAGTTTTGACAGATACAAAATCAGCACTCAAAGGAATGCAATCCAGAAAATTGCCAGGTCAACGGACTCCGTTGTCTAAACTGTGCAAGCAGCGCAAGGTCGTCTTGCAGTGGATACATCTCACTGTGGAATACCAGGAAATGAAACAGACAAACTGGCCACAGCCAACTCTAGCTGGGCCTGATAACTTACGGAAAACCCTGGCCTAGTTTCAGTTGGGGGCTAGAATATATATATGTTTGATAGAACACTGCAAACTTTTTGCAATTTTACTAAATTCTGTGAGTCTATGGTCATTTATTGATGAAAAATATCAATAATATTGATATTCCTTATTGTTAAACTTAACTTGTTGCATAATATAACTTTGATTTAGCATTTTGTGTTGATTTTAAAATTAATTCGTCTATATACAACAATACTGGAATGAGAGGTCACGTGACCGTATGGGGTCTGATTTCTTATAATATTGACCTGAGTCCGTAGACACATAAGTTTATAGTTGGCTCCGGACTGACCAAGGAAAAGGCTGCAGGAGAACAACCGGATGTGCCAGTTACCTACCACCAAGAGAAAAGGATGATTAAATCAATGAGAAAGCCACAAATACCAACACAAGACGATTACTATAATATGAGCAGACTGGAACAAGTTGTCATTCTACGCCTTAGAACAGGACACAATCGACTCCGCAGCCACATGTATACAAAATTCAAGATTGAAAATTTAGTCATGTGGACAGGCACACCAGACTGCAGAGCACATACTTCAAGATTGTCCCAAATATGATACACTGAGGCAAACTCACTGGCCTAATGAAACAACACTCGACAGAAAACTACACGTACCTCTGTGTGAGCTAGAAAAGACAGTGAAGTTTATACAAGAGACAACATTGAATTTATAGACAATATTTCAAGCGAAGGACTTCTTCGAACGTATCGACCACTTGTTAATCATTCTTTGTGATTCGTATGTGATCCAAGCCTAAGAGCGATTGTACGTTGTATCAGTTATGCGCCTACAAGTAGACCAGCACATCCGATTTCTGCGATGCTTTTCATTTACTAGGGTAGCTTCCCAAGGTCCCTGCCTCAGTCGCACCTCTTACGACATGCAGTGTAGGTCGCAGTGTTACTATTCTTTGCTCCCATTGAGAGCCCAGGCAATACACGGGCGTCGTTACTGTCGTTACTGCATGTAGTACCTCTATTTAGGGCGGTGTAGGACAGGTGGGACGAGAGCTGATGAATTTAATGGCTGCGTGGCTATTTTTTATTTATACCCACAACAGAAAAAAGTATTGGCCTTACTGTGAATTGAACACGAGTATCCCGCATTAGAAGCCACGCTCTGATCCATTCGGCCTGATGCTCCTGACACACGGTCGTCAAGCGAACGAAAGGAAGGAAACTATGAATAGTATTGCTCTTCAAACATGCTCTCTCTAATTGTAGGCTATCTTCTATACACACACAAATATTGTAAATACTGACTAAATTATAGTAAATTACGGTATTCTAATATTGTTAAATACGGTAACTAGTGGTTGCAATGCAGCAAAATATTCTTTTTGGTTTTTCGTTCTATGATTTGTAATTCAGAAATTGTAGGATCTCCATATTGTCTCACTTTGTCCCTATGGCTTATTGGCTAAACAGATTTCTCTACACAAACATACGACGTGGATAGTGACAAGAGCTCTAACTAGATTCACTGTAAATGTGTACGCACATGAGTGTACGATTTAGTATAACAAATTAAGAACTGTCGCGCGCTACGGAGAACGTGTTGCGTCGTCTACACTTGCATTTAAAAAATCAACTGAAAGGGAAAGAAGGTCGATGAGTTGACACTGAATTCAGTGACATCGATTCTTTTGGCGTTGAACCCTTTTCTAATACAATTTTAATACGGTAGCGTCGTTATTTACAGAGCAAACCCGACCTGGTTGATCTAAGGGTAGACTAAAGCCAAATTTAATGACATAAAAAATCTATATATCACCAAAGATTTTTTAAACGCCTGGCAATAGCTATGCCGGATTGTAATTCAACAGCTCGATATCGCTAGAGAGCTCTTATTTAAACCCGGCAGACCATGTTATCAAATTCATCTGTTAATAACTAGTTTTATATATAGATATTTTTATTTACAGAACATGATGGAAACTGTTATAGTAGGCATATTGTAATGACCGACTTAAATCTCAATTAATAGTTTATGTTAATGTTAGTTGTTTACTAACGAAACAAAATTATCCAATCATAACTCAACGTGGGCATGTCATTAAAATCGCATCTATTATGTCGATATACAAGTGTCTACATACAATGTATATTAACTGACTTCTGCTCATTACAATGTAACTCGAATATCCAGTCTTACAGCGCCGGTTGTTTATTTCAATCATGCTTAGATTGAAGTAAATCTTCTTCTTCTTCTTGTAACGCTCCATATTGACCACTTGTTAACCACTCTTTGTGATTTGAGCCTAAGAGCCATCGCACGTTGTGCCAGTTATGAGCCTACAAGTAGGCCAGCACATCCGATTTCTGCAACGGTTTTTATTTACTAGAGTAGCTTCCCTAGGCCCTTACCTTAGTCGCCTCTTACGACATGCCTTGTAGGTCGCAGTGTTACTATTCTCTGCTCCCTTGAGATTACCGGCAGTTTTCACACGGGACAGAGTTGAAGTAAATAATTATATATATACTAGCAGTTGTACACGTTCTTCACATGGAGAATTTAATTTAGTATATATATACTAGCAGTTGTACACGTTCTTCACACGGAGAATTTAATTTAGTATATATATACTAGCAGTTGTACACGTTCTTCACATGGAGAATTTAATTTAGTATATATATACTAGCAGTTGTACACGTTCTTCACATGGAGAATTTAGTTTAGTATATATACTAGCAGTTGTACACGTTCTTCACACGGCAAATTTAGTTTAGTATATATACTAGCAGTTGTACACGTTCTTCACATGGAGAATTTAGTTTAGTTTTATATACTAGCAGTTGTACACGTTCTTCACATGGAAATTTAGTTTAGTATATATACTAGCAGTTGTACACGTTCTTCACACGGATAATTTAGTTTAGTATATATACTAGCAGTTGTACACGTTCTTCACATGGAGAATTTAGTTTAGTATATATACTAGCAGTTGTACACGTTCTTCACAGGAAATTTAGTTTAGTATATATACTAGCAGTTGTACACGTTCTTCGCATGGAGAATTTAGTTTAGTATATATATACTAGCAGTTGTACACGTTCTTCACACGGAGAATTTAGTTTAGTATATATATACTAGCAGTTGTACACGTTCTTCACAGGAGAATTTATTTAGTATATATATACTAGCAGTTGTACACGTTCTTCACACGGAGAATTTAGTTTAGTATATATACTAGCAGTTGTACACGTTCTTCCACGGAAATTTAGTTTAGTATATATATACTAGCAGTTGTCACGTTCTTCACACGGAGAATTTAGTTTATATATGCTTGTACCGTTCTTCCATGGAAATTTGAGTTTTATATATATAACAGTTGACGTTCTTCCATGGAGAATTAGTTTAGTATACCACGCTCTAAATATCTGATGTCCCATTCTCGTTCTCTCCATGTTGCTGGAAACTGTCGATACAATAGAAATGTCTCTTCTTTGCCAGAACTATCAAAAGAATTTTCATGGTTGAGAAATAACAATTGGCAAAATGAATTTATTCAGATTATAAAGTAACCTGCAGCCTTGCAGGTCGGCTGGGGACAGCCAAAGGCTGACGGAGAGCGAACCAGTAAACGCTGGCTGAAACCGGACACATCGCCGAAGGACAAGAGCTCCAAATGGTACTGAAGATGTGACGTAAAAAAGCGTTCAAAGGCTGTTTAATCACAATAAGAATGATCAAAATGGCCAAAAGAACGATCGCGAGAGAGAGAGAGAGAGAGAAAGGGATTATAATATGATCGAATAGTGACCAGATGTATTAATAAAAATGAAAGTTCAAAAAACTTCTTGGGCCTTCCCGGGAAGGTTCCCGGACGGCAGCCAAACATCTAATCCATTCGGTCATTGCCAGACGTTTTGAAATAGTAATAAATAGCCTCAAATATTAGCGTAACATGTCACTTCATCATCGTTTTAACATGTGACCGGCAAGTGAAAACATGTATACAACCTTTCAGTTTTTAACTTTTCGTAACCATTTCGTTAAGTTGGAACTTAGATAAAGAGACGAACCAATAGTCCGATTTCATAATTTTTACATCCTCCCATCTATAAAAGCTACTCTTTTGCCAAATTTCAAGTCCGTAGGATGTCCATATATCTTGAATTAATGTCAACAGACATACATACAATTACATTCAACTCATTCTTATATCTTCAATTAATGTCAACAGACATACATACAATTACATTCAACTCATTCTTATATCTTCAATTAATGTAAACAGACATACATACAATTACATTCAAACTCATTCTTATATCTTCAATTAATGTCAACAGACATATATACAATTACATTCAACTCATTCTTATATCTTCAATTAATGTCAACAGACATACATACAATTACATTCAACTCATTCTTCTATCTTCAATTAATGTAAACAGACATACATACAATTACATTCAACTCATTCTTATATCTTGAATTAATGTCAACAGACATACATACAATTACATTCAACTCATTCTTCTATCTTCAATTAATGTAAACAGACATACATACAATTACATTCAACTCATTCTTATATCTTCAATTAATGTCAACAGACATACATACAATTACATTCAACTCATTCTTATATCTTCAATTAATGTCAACAGACATACATACAATTACATTCAAACTCATTCTTATATCTTCAATTAATGTCAACAGACATACATACAATTACATTCAAACTCATTCTTATATCTTCAATTAATGTCAACAGACATACATACAATTACATTTCAAACTCATTCTTATATCTTCAATTAATGTCAACAGACAGACATACAATTACATTCAACTCATTCTTATATCTTCAATTAATGTCAACAGACATACATACAATTACATTCAACTCATTCTTATATCTTCAATTAATGTCAACAGACATACATACAATTACATTCAACTCATTCTTCTATCTTCAATTAATGTCAACAGACATACATACAATTACATTCAACTCATTCTTATATCTTCAATTAATGTCAACAGACATACATACAATTACATTCAACTCATTCTTCTATCTTCAATTAATGTCAACAGACATACATACAATTACATTCAACTCATTCTTCTATCTTCAATTAATGTCAACAGACATACATACAATTACATTCAACTCATTCTTATATCTTCAATTAATGTCAACAGACATACATACAATTACATTCAACTCATTCTTCTATCTTCAATTAATGTCAACAGACATACATACAATTACATTCAAACTCATTCTTATATCTTCAATTAATGTCAACAGACATACATACAATTACATTCAAACTCATTCTTATATCTTCAATTAATGTCAACAGACATACATACAATTACATTCAACTCATTCTTATATCTTCAATTAATGTCAACAGACATACATACAATTACATTCAACTCATTCTTATATCTTCAATTAATGTCAACAGACATACATACAATTACATTCAACTCATTCTTATATCTTCAATTAATGTCAACAGACATACATACAATTACATTCAAACTCATTCTTATATCTTCAATTAATGTCAACAGACATACATACAATTACATTCAAACTCATTCTTATATCTTCAATTAATGTCAACAGACATACATACAATTACATTCAAACTCATTCTTATATCTTCAATTAATGTCAACAGACATACATACAATTACATTCAAACTCATTCTTATATCTTCAATTAATGTCAACAGACATACATACAATTACATTCAACTCATTCTTATATCTTCAATTAATGTCAACAGACATACATACAATTACATTCAACTCATTCTTATATCTTCAATTAATGTCAACAGACATACATACAATTACATTCAACTCATTCTTATATCTTCAATTAATGTCAACAGACATACATACAATTACATTCAAACTCATTCTTATATCTTCAATTAATGTCAACAGACATACATACAATTACATTCAACTCATTCTTATATCTTCAATTAATGTCAACAGACATACATACAATTACATTCAACTCATTCTTATATATATATATGCGTGTGTGTGTGAGTGTGTTCTATCAACCCTGTTTGTAATCTATGGGATTTTCGCCAGAGAAGACAAGAACGTTGTGTCACATTTCAACGTCTGCATAATATGAAGGCAAGACACATCCGAGTTTCTACTGCATCGTTGTAGTTGGGTTCGCCATACTTGCCCGGGAAAGTCTCAATGGCGCACACCAGGTAGTGCGCACTATGGCCAGATAAACTTTCAGCTGTGTGGAGACGCATGCTCCCTTTTTTGCTCCTACACAGTGACGCACATTCTTCCAAATGTAACACTGACGTAGAGTATTTTATTGTTGACCTCAACATGACATGAATATGCTCATGTAGGATACAAGTAACATATCAAATCTTGTTGACCTCAACATGACATGAATATGCTCATGCAGGATACAAGTAACATATCAAATCTTGTTGACGTCAACATGACATGAATATGCTCATGCAGGATACAAGTAACATATCAAATCTTGTTGACCTCAACATGACATGAATATGCTCATGCAGGATACAAGTAACATATCAAATCTTGTTGACGTCAACATGACATGAATATGCTCATGCAGGATACAAGTAACAAGGATCAAAGCAGAAAATTAGACCCATTCTAATAAATGAAAATGACAATCGTGGCATACTCTTTACAGGACGTAGCCATCAACAACAGTAAACGAGTCGTTGTCCAGCGTGTTCGTTGCGCGTTGGACGACGGGTGACAAGCTCCATGTGAGTGCGGGTTCAATTCCATGGGCTGGCAAAAAGCCACAGGTTCTCCAGATTTGCAGTGTTCGTGGCACCGAACCGAAGAGCTCAAAGCTCCAGTGCTTCTGGATCGAAAAAAAACAGTTTGAAAAATTCCAAGGTAACTAATTTGCTTTTCAAACTTGCCCGTTGCGGAGTTTGAACCAGATACACTTGGGTTGGGTTCGAGCTTACTATCGCTTCAGCTACAGACGCTCACATTTGATAAAGGACCTGTTAAAAACAAGATGATACTCTGACTTAAGGATTTTTTAAAAAGATAACCATTGTAAAAATTATTAAGAAAGACACTGCTACGGAATGGTGGTGCTATGGATTGTCTAAAGGGGGTTGCGTGTGGATATAACTACCTCACACTGTCAGGAAAACACAAAGTTAAAGAAACAGACACACAAACACACAAACCAAACTGCACATGAAGATTCAGATGCTGTAGTAAAAGCACAAGATCAAACTGAGTGAATATCCTCTATCTGTCTATCTCTCTCTCTCTCTCTCTCTCTCTCTCTCTCTCTGATGTACACTTGGACGCGAAGAATGATGATGATCTTACAGAGAATAATACAAAAGTAGCATCAAATTGATTTTGTAACTAATTTTGTTTCTATTTATTGTTTTGGTTCCTTGGGACAGCTTGTCGGAAAATTGGTACTGTCGGAATGGTTTATCAGGTGGCTTCTCATACTGTCAGAGTTTACAACTCTTCAAATTTTCCAAATTCAACGCAGTGTAGCACAATTTATCCTTTCGATTTTACAGATTAAGCGTATCCTTTCGATCTTTACCAAATTCAATACCGCTTGGGACATTAATGGTTTCCACACCAGGGCGATATTAGTGATATGCACTGATCCGTACAGGTGGTACATGACAGACAGCTATAATACCGTAATCGATTTGTATTGAACTACTGAAAGTTAGCGTGTTAGCATGGCAGGCAGACGGAGTCATAGAGTTCAGAAGTGAGGTTGTAATGTCAGAACAACTATAGAAAACTGATTTTTTTCTCCTTCCTCAATGTTGCTGCTGGTGGTTGGTGAGTTCACAATCGTTATGTTTGTTCACGTGTTGAAGCTGTACATTTTATGTGCATTTTAATCTGTTGTGTAAATTATACTTAACACCAGGTGTAACTTTTAAAGTAAGGTTTGATGTTAACTTTAAGTGTAGGGTTAGCATTGGTTAATATACTGTTAACAATTATTGTGCTGCTAACAATTATTGTGCTGTTAATAATTATTGTGTTGTTGATAATTAATGTGTGGCTAATAATTACCGTTATGTTGAAAATTAATGTGCAGCTAATAATTACTGTTATGTTGATAATTAATGTGATGTTGATAATAAATTTGCAGTTAATAAGTAATTTACCATTAATAATTAATGAGGTGCCGTTAAGAAATAATGAGATGCGATTAAGAATTAATTTGTCGCTAAATTTGGACAGTTACACTTTGTGCACATTTCTCATTTTTGTGTGGGTAAGCACATATAATGTACAGGGAAGCATAGAATAGTACCACTGCAACCTACAAGGCATGTCGTAAGAGGCGACTGATGTAGGGGCCTAGGAAGCTACCCTAGTAAATAAAAAGCATCGCAGAAATCGAATGTGTTGGCCTACTTGTAGGCGCATAACTGGCACAACGTACAATCCGCTCATAGGCTCAGATCACATATAAATCACACCGAGTGGTTAACAAGTGGTTGATATGGAGCGTTGGAAGACGAGGAAGATATATAGTGTACTGACAGAAAAGAAGAGGAGAGAGAGAGAGAGAGAGAGAAGAAGCATGATATACTTTATAGTTTAGTATCGTATTATGAAACAGGATAAACTGTGGAATCACATCTGTATTTCGGAGACAAGATGTAGAGCGATATCTTCCTCACTTCTATATACTTTCTATATACACTTTCTATATACATTCTATATACACTTTCCAACACCAACTCAAATATTTTAAACACTCGACTGTGTCTCCCGTAGGGTATGCGATGCCATAGGCGATCATGAATCTCCACAAATCTCTGTTTCTGGTGTTTGCTATCATCTCAGATGTTGACCTTCCGTGCCATGAAGTCAGGCTATCTAAAATGTTCTCTCTCTGTCTTCCTCTGTCTCGTCTACCCTCGATTTTACCGGTTGTTACAATGTGGTCTAAACCTCCATTTCTCATCACATATCCGAACAATGATGACTGCCTCTTTCTGATATTGATGATAAGTTTTCTATGTGTCTTGACCTCATTCAACACCTCCACATTTATACTAAAATTTAAGTTAACCCCAAACCATGATTTTTTCCGAAAATATTTGTCTGACCCCACCAATAGAAATCTTCACGAGTAGCCACTGGGAAGGGAAGGGAAGGGGAAGGGAAGAGGGGGTAGCAGGAGTTTTTATCTATAGTACTTTTCAAATCTCGTGCCCACAAACTTCTACTATAATATCTCAATAACCCTTGCATGAAATACAATGTAATTTTGCATGTGGTGTTCGATTTCCAATGACATTACGAATATATAATTTAAATTTATGTAGGTACAGTCGTTTAACTGAAGCAGCGATTTGCTTTGATCTTTGACTACCTAATAATTATTTTGGTAGCACAAAATAAAATTTACAGAAATAAAACAAATTTAACAGATTTGTCAACAGATTTGATTGATAGGACCATCATCATTGCACTTCGGTGAGTAACCATGTGTGCTTCGATCTCTTTCTTACATAGGAAGATCTCAGCTGCAGTGCACGAACTCCGTAGCACCAGCGAGGTCCCCATGTCATTTTGAAGATATTTTTGTAAGGATTTTATTTTTAATATTTTCTCATGAAGTCTGATAGAATTTCTTGTATGTAAGGTGTCTGGTATGTAAGGTGTCTGGTATGTAAAGTGTCTGGTATGTAAAGTGTCTGGTATGTAAAGTGTCTGGTATGCAAGGTGTCTAGTATGTAAGGTGTCTAGTATGTAAGGTGTCTGGTATGCAAGGTGTCTGGTATGTAAAGTGTCTAGTATGTAAGGTGTCTAGTATGTAAGGTGTCTAGTATGTAAGGTGTCTGGTATGCAAGGTGTCTGGTATGTAAGGTGTCTAGTATGTAAGGTGTCTGGTATGCAAGGTGTCTGGTATGCAAGGTGTCTAGTATGCAAGGTGTCTAGTATGTAAAGTGTCTAGTATGTAAGGTGTCTAGTATGAAAGGTGTCTAGTATGTAAGGTGTCTAGTATGTAAGGTGTCTAGTATGTAAGGTGTCTAGTATGTAAGGTGTCTGGTATGTAAAGTGTCTGGTATGTAAAGTGTCTAGTATGAAAGGTGTCTAGTATGTAAGTGTCTGTTAGGTGTCTGGTATGTAAAGTGTCTAGTATGAAGGTGTCTAGTATAGGTGTCTGTATGAAGTGTCTGGTATGTAAAGTGTCTAGTATGCAAGGTGTCTAGTATGTAAGGTGTCTAGTATGTAAGGTGTCTGTATGCTAAAGTGTCTGTATGTAAAGTGTCTAGTATGTAAGGTGTCTAGTATGCTAAGGTGTCTGTATGTAAAGTGTCTAGTATGTAAGGTGTCTAGTATGTAAGGTGTCTATAAGTGTCTGTATGTAAAGTGTCTGTATGTAAAGTGTCTGAGGTATTGAAAGTGTCTGTATGTAAGTTCTGTATGTAAGTGTCTGATGTACTAGTATGCAAGTGTCTGGTATGTAAAGGTGTCTGTATGTAAGTGTCATATGTAAAGTGTCTGGTATGTAGTGTAGAGAAGTGTCTGGTATGTAAAGTGTCTGGTATGTAAGGTGTCTGGTATGTAAAGTGTCTGGTATGTAAAGGTGTCTGGTATGCGTAAAGTGTCTGGTATGTAAAGTGTCTGGTATGTAAGGTGTCTGGTATGTAAAGTGTCTGGTATGTAAAGTGTCTAGTATGTAAGGTGTCTAGTATGCAAGGTGTCTGGTATGTAAGGTGTCTAGTATGTAAAGTGTCTAGTATGTAAAGTGTCTGGTATGTAAGGTGTCTAGTATGTAAAGTGTCTGATATAATTTAAAATTATCACTTTTGATAAGTCATAGGTGTATCCACATTTTTCACATGAGTGGAAATCATACAAAAAGAAATGACTTTATTTCAACTTGTACCTTCATTTCGATACAGTTGTCATGTTAAGAGGTCAGGATGATTGTGGTGGGCTTGAAAAGGACCAGATGTGTACATTGATGACAATCTCATGCAAATATCTGTATTGTATATTCTTTTACTAGATGACGTCGGGGGACTGCCTAGAGTAGTTGATAGTAGCTCGGCCTGCTAGCTGTGAGACGCCTCATAGCTCGGGTTCGAACCTACTGTCCGGCATTTGTTCGAGTCCCTGGTCTTACTCAGGACGATAACGTGAGTACCTCTGAAGTCGGAGAAAATCTGCCTGTATGGCGAGGAATACTAATTACGAGTACATTGAGCACACGGCTGCCAGTGTAAGTAATTTACAATGTGCACGCTGCTGCCATTGTAAGAAATTGGAAAAACGGATTTTCACGCAATCAGTTTCAGAGATGAAACTTCGTCTGAGTTGAAAGCGGACGGAAAAAAAAAAAAAGACGTCGTCGGAACTTTGCCTTCTTGTAACACTACATTGTGGTATGATGCATTGTCCATTATTAGACAAGAATGCTTATCTAATGTCGGAAGTATAGTTTTCTCAATCCACTCTCTAAATATATGACCGTTCATTTCTGTGTGGCAGTCCCGATTATCGGCCGATTTCAAAACAAATAAGAGTTGAGCATTCTTCAACAGCCCATTTTGTCTACTGCCTGCATGTGCAATTATAAAACGCTGCCCTTTGCCACTTTGTACTAATTTCTTAATCGCTCCATCTGATGACTGCCATTCTTTTTCCATTGGTGTGGTGAGCATTAATCCATGTTTCGTCTAATTACACAATGTCATAGCTTTGTCGACGCAGTTCTCTAACTTCATGCAAATATTTACTTCTCATCACAACTAGATAACACTTTTGGTCTTCCGGTAAATATCGGTAAAACACTAAAACCACGTGGATATTGAGGTTTTGAAAATTACGCAACAATAACAACAATCAAGCTACTGTAAGCGTTTCAAATGTATGTCTAGTTCATGTTTGATGTTTTTATATACCGCATATTAGCTAAAATGAAAACCAGCTGTTTGTTTTCATTGCAATTATTTCCTTGCAATGTCATGACAATTAATAGAGCACATGCAAAATATCACCTCTTTACGTTAACAGGCTCCGGAACTTACAGAATTTCAAACATGGGCATGAGTTTTGAAACGTACTATAACACTAGTAGTGACCTGTAACTCCTTCTACATCCTTCCATCGAGCATAACATGGCAAGCCATGGCACGTCAGAGAAAAATCAACACTCGAAATTTCCATGATAGGAACAAAATTGGGCATTGGTTGCGACAAGCTCATCTTTTCTTATATCATATATAAAAAATAAATAAATAACCAAAATGTAAATTTTAAACTGATAATAACAATATAACAACATCAGTTTTTCACTTGATGTTTGCATTGTGTAAGATATGCACTTGACTGAGACTACAAGGAAAGAGATTAGCGATAAATTAAAAAATACATGGCAGAAAAATTGTAGAAGAGGAGATCAGAAAAATCAGATCCTCGAAGGCACAGTTGGAGAAGACGACCCAAAATAGATTTTAGTGGAGATCGATAGTTGCAGCTCTGTGTTCTACAGAGAACAGTACGGGTTAATAGTAGAAGCAGTAGTAGTAATAGTAGCAGTATTAGTAATAGTAGCAGTAGTGGTAGCAGTGGTAGTAATAGTAGTAATAATAGTAGCAGTGGTAGTAATAGTAGTAGTGGTAGCAGTGGTAGTAATATAGTAGTAGTAGCAGTGGTAGTAATAGTAGTAGTGGTAGCAGTGGTAGTAATAGTAGTAGTGGTAGCAGTGGTAGTAAGTGGTAGTAATGTAGTAGTGGAGTAGTGGTAGCAGTGGTAGTAATGTAGTGGTAGCAGTGGTAGTAATAGTAGTAGTGGTAGCAGTGGTAGTAATAGTAGTAGTGGTAGAGTGTAGTAATAGTAGTAGGGTAGCAGTGGTAGTAATAGTAGTAGTGGTAGCAGTGGTAGTAATAGTAGTAGTGTAGCAGTGATAATGGTAGTAATAGTAGTAGTGGTAGCAAGTGCGTGTAATAGTAGTAGTGGTAGCAGTGGTAGTAATAGTAGTAGTGGTAGCAGTGGTAGTAATAGTAGTAGTGGTAGCAGTGTGTAATAGTAGTAGTGTAGCAGTGGTAGTAATAGTAGTAGTGGTAGCAGTGGTAGTAATAGTAGTAGTGGTAGCAGTGGTAGTAATAGTAGTAGTAGTAGCAGTGGTAGTAATAGTAGTAGTGTAGATGTAGTGAGTAGTAAGTAGTAGATGTGAGTAGTATAGTAGTAGTGGTAGTAGTAGTAGTAGTGAGTGTGTAGCAGTGGAGTAATGTAGTAGTGTGAGTGGTAGTATGTAGTAGTGAGTGTGTAGCATGTAGTAATAGTAGTAATAGTAGTAGTGTAGCAGTGTAGTAGTAATGAGTAGCAGTGTAGTAATAGTAGTGTTGTAGTCAGTAAGTAGTAGATAGTAATATATAGTTGTGCATGATTAAATAATAGTACGTGGTAGAACATAAGTAGCATAGTAAAAGTGGATTATGTGTCACGATGATTATTAATGTGACATAGACATGAAGACTGGTACAATGTGATTACTCGTTGACGTTATTGTGTTTGATAATTGGTGTCAGTGATATCGTTGAGCGAGTTTGATGGTGTTGCGAAATAATTTATTCAGGGTAGAGTAATCGTTGAGTCAATTCTCGTTCAGTGAGGTTCTCGTTTTTTTTTTTTTTTTTTTTTCTTTCGTCCGCTTTCAACTCAGACGAAGTTTCATCTCTGAAACTGAATTTTGCGTGAAAATCCGTTTTTCCAATTTCTTACAATGGCAGCAGCGTGCACATTGTAAATTACTTTACACTGGCAGCCGTGTGCTCAATGTACTCGTAATTAGTATTCCTCGCCATACAGGCAGATTTTCTCCGACTTCAGAGGTACTCACGTTATCGTCCTGAGTAAGACCAGGGACTCGAACAAATGCCGGACAGTAGGTTCGAACCCGAGCTATGAGGCGTCTCACAGCTAGCAGGTCGAGCTACTATCAACTACTCTAGGAGTCCCCAGGTTCTCGTTTAACAAGGGACAATATTCATCACAAAGAGATTAATAGAATCATCATGAGTGAACTTTGATCAGTGATTGTATGTGATTCGATCTCTTTCGTATGCATGAAGATCTCAGCGACAGAGCACACATTCCGAAGCACTGAAAATAGTCCTTATTGTAATATTTGAATACTGACTTTTGTATTAATTTTTCAAATTGACCATATATTTTTTTAAAAATTAAGCGGTGGCAATGCAATTTAGACTACTGTATTTCTCTCTGTCTCTTTCGGACGTTCTTTTTCGACCATTTTGATCATTCTTATTGTGATATATAAACATCCTTTGCCAAGAACGTATTTTTACGTCACATCGTTTAGCGCCATTTGGAGCTCTAGTGCTTATCCTTCGGTGACGTGTGCGGTTTCAGCCAGCGTTTACTGGGTTCGCTCTTCGTTAACTTTTGACTGTCCCCAGCCTACCTGCAAGGCAGCAGGTTGACTACTGTATGTGATTTCAAATGTCAAGGATTCTTTTACGTGAACATAAGACCTGCGTTCTATCTCGTCCAGCTCCGATATGATGAGGCACCCGATCTCATCTTCTTCTTTGTCTTCGAACCCTCCATATCGACCACTTGTTAAACCACTCTTGTGATTTATATGTGATCTGAGTCTAAGAACGATTGTACGTTGTGTCAGTTATGCGCCTACAAGTAGGCCAGCACATCCGATTTCTGCGATACTTTTTATTTACTAGGAAGCTTCCCAAGAACTCTACCTCAGTTGCTTCTTACGACATGCCTTGTAGGTCGCAGTGTTACTATTCTTTGCACTCCCTTGCGAGCCATGGCAACACATGGGCGTATCTCATCTACGCTGAGATTGGAGATCACTGAAAGAAAAATCTATTTCTACACAAGCGGACACGATTTAAATATTTATGAAACATAAGTCGAACACCGTACCTCAAAGTCACAACGATAGCCAATAACCACTGTGCCGAGACATCCATAGACTACTATCCAGAGAAACATAAGGACCACCATGCCGAGAAATCCAAAGACCACCATGCCGAGAAATCCAAAGACCACCATGCCGAGAAATCCAAAGACCACCATGCCGAGAAATCCAAAGACCACCATGCGGAGAAATCCAAAGACTACTGTACCGAGCAATCAAAAGACTACTATACCGAGAAATCCAAAGACCACTATGCAGAGAAATCCATAGACTAATTTCCAGAGAAACGCAAGGACCACTGTACCGAGAAATCCAAAGTCCACTGTACCGAGAAATCCAAAGTCCACTGTACCGAGAAATCCAAAGACCACTGTACCGAGAAATCCAAGGACCACTGTACCGAGAAATCCAAGGACCACTGTACCGAGAAATCCAAGGACCACTGTACCGAGAAATCCAAGGACCACTGTACCGAGAAATCCAAGGACCACTGTACCGAGAAATCCAAGGACCACTGTACCGAGAAATACAAGGACCACTGTACCGAGAAATCCAAAGACCACTGTACCGAGAAATCCAAAGACTACTGTACCGAGAAATCCAAAGACTACTGTACCGAGAAATCCAAAGACTACTGTACCGAGAAATCCAAGGACCACTGTACCAATAAATCCAAGGACCACTGTACCAATAAATCCAAATACCACTGATAAGTATGTTTTCCGTATAAATTACCTGAGTTTGATCTCTTGAAAGTATCTGGATTATTTTAATAGCTAACAGCTTTGTTGCTTGGAGCTTTGTTTTCCCAATATCGTATTATTGTTGACTGTCTCATCCAAGTGCTGGACTCTAAGCAACCAGGATACTTAACGCAGTCAATAACTCTACATTTCACTTCGTTTCTGAGAGTTTTAGATATTAGAAGTGACTTAGATATGATTTGGACAAACTCTCTGCGTCATCGTAAGTTTGAGTGCAGGTACACATCGTAAGTTTGAGTGCAGGTACACATCGTAAGTTTGAGTACAGGTACACATCGTAAGTTTGAGTGCAGGTACACATCGTAAGTTTGAGTGCAGGTACACATCGTAAGTTTGAGTGCAGGTACACATCGTAAGTTTGAGTACAGGTACACATCGTAAGTTTGAGTACAGGTACACATGGTAAGTTTGAGTACAGGTACACATCGTAAGTTTGAGTGCAGGTACACATCGTAAGTTTGAGTACAGGTACACATCGTAAGTTTGAGTGCAGGTACACATCGTAAGTTTGAGTGCAGGTACACATCGTAAGTTTGAGTACAGGTACACATCGTTAGTTTGAGTACAGGTACACATCGTAAGTTTGAGTACAGGTACACATCGTAAGTTTGAGTGCAGGTACACATCGTAAGTTTGAGTACAGGTACACATCGTAAGTTTGAGTGCAGGTACACATCGTAAGTTTGAGTACAGGTACACATCGTAAGTTTGAGTACAGGTACACATCGTAAGTTTGAGTACAGGTGCACATGGTAAGTTTGAGTACAGGTACACATCGTAAGTTTGAGTGCAGGTACACATCGTAAGTTTGAGTACAGGTACACATCGTAAGTTTAGTCAGGTAACATCGTAAGTTTGAGTACAGGTACACATCGTAAGTTTGAGTACAGGTACACATCGTAAGTTTGAGTACAGGTACATATCGTAAGTTTGAGTGCAGGTACACATCGTAAGTTTGAGTGCAGGTACACATCCAAGTGTGCTCTATTTTTTCATACCAAGAAAGGGAAAAAATATATATATAAAAGATCTAAAGTCGAAGGACTTTATTGTACTGGGTTTCCCCGTATGGCTCGGTCCCTCTCCGCAGATATGACTGCAAATTACTTGAGGGAGTATTGCACAAAAATAACCATCGTGAACAGAACGGTGAGGACCGGATTCGAACCCATGTCCTTCAGAACGCAAGACAGTGGCTTAATCACTTAGCAATGGAGATCTCACCGAGAATCTCCATGTTCTCCACAGGCCCGTTAATGATGAGCCGCCACTGAGCTGTAGTACCAACTCTATGAGAGATGAACACAAGATAAATGTACAAAGTATATCAAACTATAATGATTCACAATGAATATTATTGAATAGGCAATCATCATCATCAAGTAGCTTGACCCTTCCGGACTTGGCTCTCATGACAGTATTGAAAAACTCTCTAAATAGGCAATAGATAGTGAGAATATTCCTTCAAGATAAAATCTGCAAATGTTAGAGTATTAGAAACTCCTGATATTTTCCTCTTTTACTTTATCAGACGATTTAGCCTTCTTTTGACCAGATAGAACAAATCTCTGATATGTCAAGTTGGTACAAGATTCTAAAGTCCTTGATATGCCAGGTTGGTACATTATTCTAAAGTCCTTGATATGCCAAGTTGGTACATGATTCTGAAGTCCTTGATATGCCAAGTTGGTACATGATTCCAAAGTCCTTGATATGCCAAGTTGGTACATGATTCTAAAGTCCCTGATATGCCAAGTTGGTACATGATTCCAAAGTCCTTGATATGCCAGGTTGGTACATGATTCTAAAGTCCCTGATATGCCAAGTTGGTACATGATTCCAAAGTCCTTGATATGCCAGGTTGGTACATGATTCTAAAGTCCCTGATATGCCAAGTTGGTACATGATTCCAAAGTCCTTGATATGCCAGGTTGGTACATGATTCTAAAGTCCTTGATATGCCAGGTTGGTACATGATTCTAAAGTCCCTGATATGCCAAGTTGGTACATGATTCCAAAGTCCCTGATATGCCAAGTTGGTACATGATTCTAAAGTCCTTGATATGCCAAGTTGGTACATGATTCCAAAGTCCCTGATATGCCAGGTTGGTACATGATTCCAAAGTCCCTGATATGCCAAGTTGGTACATGATTCTAAAGTCCTTGATATGCCAAGTTGGTACATGATTCTAAAGTCCTTGATATGCCAGGTTGGTACATGATTCTAAAGTCCCTGATATGCCAAGTTGGTACATGATTCTGAAGTCCTTGATATGCCAAGTTGGTACATGATTCTAAAGTCCTTGATATGCCAGGTTGGTACATGATTCTTAAGTCCCTGATCATGTAGTACGTCATATTCAAATACAAATGAATAGAAAGAATATCAAATTTATAAAGAAATCAAATTCCCATTGCGTTTATCAAGAACACGCATGAGTGATTATAGATGTGTTTGTAACTGTAGAGGTGTGCACACGCCAGAGTGATCGGTTGTATTTTGAAGAATACAGTATAGACACATTTCCGAGAGCTATTGTATTTCCAAAACGCAGGTAGATTGAATGTACCTGGACTAAAAAAATATTTTTTTTGAATCGATATACGATAAGGATTATTTAATATTAGTTTTTTCTTTCCATGTAATGAAAACTGAAGGTTTAGAACATATAGTAATAACTGGTAAAACTATTGGGAGCATAGAGGCAGATGGTGACCATGGATGTCCAATAACTTTCTTTCCAGAGAAGGAAAGGGGAGGAGGGCAAATAAAAAATAGGTAGTTTACTATATGTAAATGCAGACACGAGCGTCTTTAGCTCAAGCGGTAGTCAGCTCGATCACGAACCCAAGCGTATCTGGTTCAAACCCCACGGTGGGCAAATTTGGAAGCAAATTCGTTTCCGTGGGATTTTACAAAAGGTAAAAATAGACCTCACCGTTCAGAAAGCAATGGCAAACTACTGAACGTATAAGTGGTGCCTAGAAAATCAACGACTAGTTTACTGTGGTTAATGGCTACGTCCTTTAGAATATGCCACGATTTCATTTTTCAAATGCAGAAAACCAGATCTCAGATGATATTTTGATTGCAGGCTCCATGTATAGAAATATGGACTTCTTATCAATGTTTAAACCATAGCTAGTTAGCAACAGTTAAACACAACATTTATAAGAAGACCGTTTTGAGAACGACAGAGAGAGAGAGACAATTCTGAATAGCCTACGCTGGTGGGAGGAGACAGGATGATGACAAGCAGTTACACAAGAAGTTAACGCATTTCTTTGCTAATGATATGTCCCAGTACCACATGCTTACATTCATGTCAGTTTGTAGGAATCTTCTTCTTCTTCTTCTTCAACGTTTTCAGACATCGATTTGTATACTTTTAAAGTAGTTAGTGGTCAACCGAAGTCCATGTACATCTCCGTATAGCTTGTCTTGGACAGACATCGATTTGTATACTTTTAAAGTAGTTAGTGGTCAACCGGATTCTATGTACATCTCCGTATAGCTTGTCTTGGACTGATATCGATTTGTATACTTTTAAAGTAGTTAGTGGTCAACTGGAGTCCATGTACATCTCCGTATAGCTTGTCTTGGACTGACATCGATTTATATACTTTTAAAGTAGTTAGTGGTCAACTGTAGTCCATGTACATCTCCGTATAGCTTGTCTTGGACTGACATCGATTTGTATACTTTTAAAGTAGTTAGTGGTCAACCGGAGTCCATGTACATCTCCGTATAGCTTGTCTTGGACTGATATGGGGATTCGTCATGTGTTTTCTCTCTGTTCCGTGTGCTGGACATTCTTGCAGTATGTGTGTCTCTGTCATCTTGCTGGTGCCACATGTACACATGTCAGATGGGCCTATTTTATACTTGTTAAACTAGATGGTACCTCAGTCTATTGTGCCCTGTTCGTAGACGAAAAATGACAACGTGTTCCTCTCTACTAAGTTGGTGGTAAGCATCGTCCTTTTCATGCCCTGGGTGATCTCTCATCCATTTGTTCTTGTAGGCCATTTTCATCCGTAATTTTGCTTCCTCATATGTCATACTGGTGTCTGTCTGTGGTAGCCTGCTTCCTGCTTTTGCCAATATGTCTGCAGTCTCATTGCCAGGTATTCCGCAGTGAGACGGTATCCACTGTATTACCACTCTAGAGAAGATGTTGCATACTTGGTGTAGTGAAGCTTGCAGTTCCTTCAAGTTGTTATCGTCTTGATTTTTAGAGCAGTAATTACTGGTAATAAAGAGAGGTCGACCTAAAGAGACCCTGAAACGAACTTTGCTGAGAGAGGCAGGAAATATCGGTCTCAGTTCTATGGAGGAGATTGAGCGAGTTGCCCAAGATAGAGCGGTATGTAGAAATTACTTGCAGGTCATATGTAACGTATAACAGTACGAGAGGAATTATTATTATTATTATAATTACTGACAGGGCATCAGTCAGAAATACCAGATTTTCATTTACATGTTTCTCTGACACTGTGGCTTCTGCTGCCGCTTTTAGGGCTTCTGCCTCTG
The DNA here is from genome assembly GCA_020796225.1 of Arion vulgaris. Lineage (NCBI taxonomy): Eukaryota > Metazoa > Mollusca > Gastropoda > Stylommatophora > Arionidae > Arion > Arion vulgaris. Next base: position 62,103,099 of record CM036762.1, on the reverse strand, counting down.
CTCTGTAATTACTAGAGAACCTTCCTGTCGCTAATTTTAGCTTCCTGATTGTAGGATAATATATAGTTACCGACTACTACACTCTAGGAAGATCTATAGGTGCAGAGTGTCATTCAGTAGAGTCCATCCGTGGCCCTCGCCGCTGGTGCTACGGAGTTCGTGCACTGAGGCCTTCTTGTGTAAGAAAGAGATCAGAGAACACATGGTTATTCAACGAAGTGCAGTGATGATGTTTCTGTTAATCAATCAATCAATCAATCAATCAATCAATCAATCAATCAGGGCTTATATTCTTCTTCTTGCTTTCACCAGCTACGAAATTAAGGCGAGTCAGGGCGTTTGTATGGCGCTACCGGCTGATTTGTGCGTGAAGACCTGCTTTACTTGTTATGAGTGTCGCCCGTCATACAGACGTGCTTTCTCCAGCTTCAGATGTAAATCAGACTTATATCAACATAATAATCAATATATTAATCGACGTGTTCCCACATGTAAACAAGTATTAATAACTTGGCATCCAAAGTGATCCCGCCCCTTCAGTAACATTTGAAGAGTAATGAATCTGACAAACGTTGATAACAATGTGTACGATTTATGCATTTAAACGTCACAAAAACAAAACATAAAATCACACAAACTGAAACAGATGTCTGTTAACCATAACAATAAAGCATTTTGTTATCAAACAGCAAATGTCAACTATGATATCTTAAATAAATTTAGATTTAAGTTTGTAGTAGCCCTGGAATTTCAACCTTACCAAACAAACCCAAGAGCTGAATAGCCCACTACAAATCAATACTGACTCAAAGTGTTCCTTGACTTAGTCTGAACTATTTGATCCCGGGCGGATTACTGAGAATAAAATGTCAATCCTTGATATTTTAAACAGTTATCAGTGAATTTGCTGGCAGCTTACGGTGTGGCACAGTCAGGTAGCTGTGTTATTCAAGAGGGTTACTTCGTACATATATATATGACTTTAAGATTATTTGACGGCACTTTTCTTTGATAGGTATCGATGATATAACACATGACTCTGCAGACAAAAAGTAAGTACAGGCACACGACCGTGTTATCATACCGTCTGGCGTATTGGGAAATATGGTGTTGGAACTGAATTTGGTTAAGATCAACGGCACATAATGGATCTACAGGGTCAACAGCACGTCGGACTTCTTTACTTCCCTGTGTTTCTCTGGTACGCATCCTAATCTGGGTCTGCATGAGGTCGTTTGCAGTTGGAGAATATTACATTTCAATATCGAACTCTGGACCATGTGTCTATGAAATAAATGATTTAACTAATGTACTTTCGTAGTTCTCAACATTCAAAGAATATAATAACATGGATCTCCACAAATGTCTGTTCTTGGTGATGACTATTGTGTGTGTAACACCCACATTAAATAGGTCAGATGGCAACTGTGTAGTGGAGACTTGGACACGTCCAGATTCTGGGTATACAAAAAATAGAAATCTATTATTAGAACGTTACATGATTAGAACAAAATAATATTGTGAGAATGAATGAACTTATTGTCTATAATCCTGTTTTACCTCACAGCGTCAGGATTAGAAGAGATTTCTAGAACGAATGTTTGTGTGCGCTTTATAAATAGTGGTTTTCACTGCCTCTGTTATTTCTGAGGTCCACCTATTGCGTGGACGGCCTTTTTGCTTTGTGTCCACTTTATGGGACTGTTGGTAATCTGCGTATGTGGCCGAACAATTTAATTTGTTGTTTCTTAATGAAATTCAGTACTGATGTTGTACCCATTTTTTTTAATGTCTTCATTTTTAAGCCGGTCTCTTCTTGTTACTCTCACCATTCTGCATAGACACCTCATCTCTGTCGTGACTAGTTTTATTCTGTCATTTAATGTCAGTGTCCAGGTTTGGCACGGATAGCATAATCTAGGGAGAAAGATTGTGTTGTACAAAGCTCTTTTAGTGTTCAGGGTGTTATGTTTGCATTTCAAAATGAGCGCCATTTGTTCTATGATTTGATTTGCATTATCACATCAATGCTAGAACGAGATAGTAATTAATATTATATACGTTAATACTGAAATATATAACAAATATTGAGTGTTATATGTTCTGGGCGTCTGTAGCTTCAGCGGTAGTGTGCCCGATCACAACCCAAGTGTACCTGGTTCAAACACCGTAGCGGGCACTTTGGAAACAAATTCGTTCCCGTGGATTTTTGTGAACGGTAAAAATAGACCTCACCGTTCAGAAAGCAATGGGAATTACTGAACGTATAAGTTGTGAGTAGAAAATAAAAGAAATTACTGAACGTATAAGTTGTGAGTAGAAAATAAAAGAAATTACTGAACGTATAAGTTGTGAGTAGAAAATAAAAGAAATTACTGAACGTATAAGTTGTTGCTAGAAAATAAAAGAAATTACTGAACGTATAAGTTGTTGCTAGAAAATAAAAGAAATTACTGAACGTATAAGTTGTTGCTAGAAAATAAACGAAATTACTGAACGTATAAGTTGTGAGTAGAAAATAAAAGAAATTACTGAACGTATAAGTTGTTGCTAGAAAATAAAAGAAATTACTGAACGTATAAGTTGTTGCTAGAAAATAAAAGAAATTACTGAACGTATAAGTTGTGAGTAGAAAATAAAAGAAATTACTGAACGTATAAGTTGTGAGTAGAAAATAAAAGAAATTACTGAACGTATAAGTTGTGAGTAGAAAATAAAAGAAATTACTGAACGTATAAGTTGTTGCTAGAAAATAAAAGAAATTACTGAACGTATAAGTTGTGAGTAGAAAATAAAAGAAATTACTGAACGTATAAGTTGTGAGTAGAAAATAAACGACTCGTTGATTGTGGTTGATGGAGACGGCTTGTGAAGGATATTCTACGATTGTCATTCATTTCATATGTTAACTTTGTGTAGCTATTTATAAATGTTAATGATATTATTAAACTTCATATGTTAACTTTGTGTAGCTAGTTATAAATGTTAATGATATTATTAAACTTCATATGTTAACTTTGTGTAGCTAGTTATAAATGTTAATGATATTATTAAACTTCATATGTTAACTTTGTGTAGCTAGTTATAAATGTTAATGATATTATTAAACTTCATATGTTAACTTTGTGTAGCTAGTTATAAATGTTAATGATATTATTAAACTTCATATGTTAACTTTGTGTAGCTAGTTATAAATGTTAATGATATTATTAAACTTCATATGTTAACTTTGTGTAGCTAGTTATAAATGTTAATGATATTATTAAACTTCATATGTTAACTTTGTGTAGCTAGTTATAAATGTTAACTTTGTGTAGCTAGTTATAAATGTTAACTTTGTGTAGCTAGTTATAAATGTTAACTTTGTGTAGCTAGTTATAAATGTTAACTTTGTGTAGCTAGTTATAAATGTTAACTTTGTGTAGCTAGTTATAAATGTTAACTTTGTGTAGCTAGTTATAAATGTTAACTTTGTGTAGCTAGTTATAAATGTTAACTTTGTGTAGCTAGTTATAAATGTTAACGTTGTGTAGCTAGTTATAAATGTTAACTTTGTGTAGCTAGTTATAAATGTTAACTTTGTGTAGCTAGTTATAAATGATAATGATAGTGATATTATTAAACTTCATATGTTAACTATGTGTAGCTAGTTATAAATGATAATGATATTATTAAACTTCATATGTTAACTTTGTGTAGCTAGTTATAAATGATAATGATAGTGATATTATTAAACTTCATATGTTAACTTTGTGTAGCTAGTTATAAATGATAATGATAGTGATATTATTAAACTTCATATGTTAACTTTGTGTAGCTAGTTATAAATGATAATGATAGTGATATTATTAAACTTCATATGTTAACTTTGTGTAGCTAGTTATAAATGATAATGATAGTGATATTATTAAACTTCATATGTTAACTTTGTGTAGCTAGTTATAAATGATAATGATAGTGATATTATTAAACTTCATATGTTAACTATGGTCTTACCATCAATACCGAGAAATCTGAAGTCATGTACCAACCACCTCCTGGAAAAGTGTGTGCCGAACCAAATATTACAACAAGCGGCAGGAAACTGAAAGTAGTGGACAGATTTCCTTATCTTGGAAGCACACTGTCCCAAAATGTCACCATAGATGATGAAATAAATACCAGAATCTCTAAAGCTAGCAGCACCTTTGGCAGACTACATAGAAATGTCTGGCACAGATGTGGTATTGGCCAAGTCACAAAACTGAAGGTATATCGAGCTGTCGTGCTCCCAGTCCTTCTTCACGCATGCGAAACTTGGATTGTATATCAGAGACACGCAAGGAAGCTAAACCACTTTCACACAGTCTGCCTTAGGAAAATAATGAGCATCAAATGGCAGGATATGATCCAAGACACAGAGGTCCTAAAAAGAGCTGCTCTCCCTAGCATCTACACAATCTTGATGCAGTCCCAGACAAGATGGGCAGGACATATGGCTCGAATGCCAGATTGCAGAATACCCAAACGACTCTTTTATTGTGAGCTGCATAGCGGTAAACGTTTACAGGGTGGTCAGAAAAAGCTATTCAAAGATACACTCAAGAACTCGATGAAATCCTTTGGCATAGATGTCAACAACTGGGAGAATGTTGCTCAAGACAGATCAGCCTGGCGCACACTTCTTCGACACGGTTCCACGGCCTGCGAGACAGGTAGAACAGCACGGATGGAACAAAAACGTCAAAATAGAAAGGCAGTAAAACTTCTCACAAGTGCAATTATACCTTGCCCACACTGCACAAGAACATTTCAAGCCCGTATCGGGCTCACTAGTCATCTACGCACACACAGACAAACATAGCGCAACTACATTCCCTTGGATGAAAATGTGTGTGGTCATCATCACCCGTGATGAACGAGCATCACTATGTAGCTAGTTTAATATGATAATGATAGTAATATTATTAAACTTCATATTGACCACTATGACGTCATATTGTGTAGCTTAGAATATCTCCTACTATTATATTCTGTCATTGCGACTCAGTTTGTAAAGCACGAACGTACTATTTATTTTACGATTACGCCGCCGGACATAGTGCCTAGTTATATCGGAGACGGGCAGTAAAATATGAGTCCCGTGTGCAGTTCTGGTCCGTAATAGTTTTCTTAGTAACTTTTAACCAAATTTAACAAAATAAGTTAGTAAAGTCGCTTACCGGGCAAAACTCTACATTCAAAATGCTAAATATAATTTCTTCCAAATCTACCGCCAGGAAACCATCAGGAGTGCGATCCCGAAGAAACAACGCATGCGGAAATCAGATGTGCTGAACCAAAATGGATAGATATCACAGCTTTTATGCATATATAGAACCTCGTGCTATTAAAGCTAGACATGGCTCAAATCACACAAAATTCCCTTTAAAAAATAAAGAATGGTTTATACGTGGTTATGCTAGAATGAACAAGGAAGAAGTAGGGACGGTGGCGTGAAAAAGTCGGCGATACATACGTGACTGCTCAGTCAGTCAGAAGAATTTTGTACCAATGGAGTTCATGTATTACTGAAGCTATGGCACACCTGCAGTGAATAGAGTCGGAGCTATGTTGACAAGTGAATACGTTCTTTTGTGCATGTTCGGTTCATAAAATAGATATTAAAGCTACTTTTTTATTTTGACTCCCCCCTCTCTGTCTCTCTCTCTCTCTCGTAGTAGCAGCGGCGGCGACAGCGGTAGCAGTAGTAGTATTGGTAGTAGCAGTAGTAGTAGCAGTAGTAGTAGCAGTAGTAGTAGTAGTAGTAGTAGTAGCAGTAGTAGTAGTAGTAGTAGTAGTAGCAGTAGTAGTAATACTAACAGTAAAAGTAATAGTTGCAGAAGTAGTAGTTGTAGTAGTTATTATTGTAGCAGCCACCGTGTGTCGCCGGGGCACGCAAGAGGAGCAAAGAATAGTAACACTGCAACCTACAAGGCATGTCGTAAGAGGCGACTAAGATAGGGGCCTATGGAAGCTACCCTAGTAAATAAAAAGCTTCGCAGAAATCGGATGTGTTGGTCTACTTGTAGGCGCATAACTGGCACAACATACAATCGCTCTTGGGCTCAGATAACATATAAACAATAAAGAGTGGTTAACAAGTGGTCGGTATGTAGCGTCCGAAGAAGACAAAATAGAAGTTACAGCAGCTGTTGTAGTATAGTTATTTAAGCCAAGGAAATGTTGAGAGTAGATACAGGGAATGATTAACAAAACAGTTATGTAATGTAATATATAGTCATGTAATATAAAGTCATGTAATATAAAGTCATGTAATATAAAGTCATGTAATATAAAGTCATGTAATATAAAGTCATGTAATATAAAGTCATGTAATATAAAGTCATGTAATATAAAGTCATGTAATATAAAGTCATGTAATGACGTGTTAACAAGAGATCTTTATCAAGTAAGAGAAAATACCCAATCTATTACTCAACAAATTATAGAAAATATCGAATTTATAATTCAACAAATTATAGAAAATATCGAATTTATAATTCAACAAATTATAGAAAATATCGAATTTATAATTCAACAAATTATAGAAAATATCGAATTTATAATTCAACAAATTATAGAAAATATCGAATTTATAACTGAATAAATTATACAAAATAGCGAAAATTTTACTCAACAAGTTAGACAGCACATATAAACTAGAAAAAGAAAAGTTCCTCCAAAAATAAAATGCTTACCTGCAACGATGATGATAATGATGGCTCCAAGATGTAGCTATAGCAGCACAGTTGTCAAATGCAAAAGAATATATCACTACATGCTAATGCTCTAATATATAATAAGCCAGCCCTACCTAAAGCCTGAACCAGTCCAAATCAGCACTAAACAGTTGCCAAGCCGATCTATTAGCTAGGGTCGGCAAGAGAAACAAAGAATAGTAACACTACTACCTATAAGGCATATTGTAATATATGTAATATAGGTAATATAGGTAATATATGTAATATAGGTATTATAGGTAATATATGTAATATAGGTAATATAGGCAATATATGTAATATAGGTAATATAGGTAATATAGGTAATATATGTAATATATGTAATATAGGTAATATATGTAATATATGTAATATATGTAATATATGTAATATAGGTAATATAGGTAATATAGGTAATATAGGTAATATATGTAATATAGGTAATATAGGTAATATATGTAATATAGGTAATATATGTAATATATGTAATATATGTAATATAGGTAATATTGGTAATATATGTAATATAGGTAATATAGGTAATATAGATAATATAGGTAATATATGTAATATATGTAATATAGGTAATATAGGTAATATAGGTAATATATGTAATATATGTAATATAGGTAATATAGGTAATATATGTAATATAGGTAATATAGGTAATATATGTAATATAGATAATATTGATACTATATGTAATATAGGTAATATAGGTAATATATGTAAAATATGTAATATAGGTAATATATGTAATATATGTAATATAGACAATATATGTAATATAGGTAATATAGGTAATATAGGTAATATATGTAAGATATATAATATGTGTAATATGTAAGATATATAATATGTGTAATATGTAAGATATATAATATGTGTAATATGTGTAAGATATATAATATGTGTAATATGTGTAAGATATATAATATGTGTAAGATGTAAGATATATAATATGTGTAATATGTAAGATATATATGTGTAATATGTGTAAGATATGTAATATATCGCTGGATACCTCATTTGGTAGAAAAGTTTAGCTACAAAATCCAACAAACTATGTACAAGTCCAATACAGTGATCTTGAGAAAATCTTATGGGAATATAACAAAAATTCAAGAAAAGATTTGGAGGTAGAAATTAACGATATATGGAAGAGCTGGAAGGAACTGCAAGAGATAGCTAAAGATATGAGGATTTGTCATGAGTTAGTTGAAGGGCAATGCTTCAATCGAAGTTAAATAGGCACACGAGATTACACACAATTTAAGTCTTCTGAGATTCTAAAAATAGAATAGATGTGACCTAATACTCGTACATTTTAATCTAGTCAGTTTGTGATTACGTCAAAAATTTACTCACTAAATATAGTTCGTACTTGAATCACGTGAAGATAAAACAACAATTATCTCTTGAAAACATGTTCTGAATTATTTCAGCGAAGTTATTTTGTGATGTAGCTAAACCTAGCAATAGTAATTGGAGAGAGTGAACAGCTTTGAATATCTTGATTCATGGATAACAAGAAGCTGAGAGGAAGACAAAGATAGAAACAAGATGTGATAGATGACTTGAACTTGACAGCAATAGAGGCAAGGACATTCATAACTAATATTAATGTAATCCCTAGGGAAAAAAATATAGTTATACTATAGGATTGCTCTAATGATACATATGAGAAGCAGAGAGAGAACAAGATGTACAGTAATATCATCATCATCAGGTGCCGTCTCCACATCGAAGGTTGGCTGCAATGAATCTCCAGCATCCTCTGTCTTTCGCCTTGGTGTTGCACACTGCCAGACTGTAACCTGTCCATTTCTTAAAGTTTCCTCCCACTTATCTCTCGGTCTTCCTCTTGCTCTTCTCCCCTCAACTTTCCCCTCTAGTAAATGTTTTATCATGGTGTCATGTCTTTTTATGTGCCCAAAATACTTTACTTGTCTGAATTTTATTTCTCTTAATAATTGTTTCTTTATGCCTAGTTTTCCTAAAACTTGTTTATTTGTCTGTTTTTCTGTCCATGAAACTCTGCCTATTCTTCTATATATCCACATCTCAAATGCATCAATTCTGTCTTCTAACTGCTTGTTCATTGTCCATGTTTCGAGCCATACATTAATATAGGATATATATAGCATTTGATCATTCTCATTTTTAGCCTGTTTGTAATTTGTTTGGATGTCAGTAACTTTCTCATACTATTGAAATTATCCTTGGCCATTCCTATTCTCTTTTAATTTCTGTTATACATCTGCCATCATCTGTTATCATCTGACCGAGATAGGAGTAGCTTTTACTTGATGTAGTAATTCTCCATGTATTTTTATATTCATTTTAGGTTTTTCCATTTCCTTGTTGATTACCATAGTTTTGTTTTCTGTATGTTAATGTCTAATCCATATTCCTTGCTAGTTCTGTCTAATTGGTCCACTAGTTCTTGTAGATCTTGTTCATTTTCTGCTACCAATACTGTGTCATCTGCATATCTTAAGTTATTTATTATTTTTCCATTGATCTTGAGTCCTGGCATTCCCTCTAGTTGTTTGAAGATTTTCTCTGTGTAGATGTTAAATAGGCTTGGTGACAGAATGCATCCTTGTCTCACTCCTCTCTTTATGTCTATGTATGGAGAGTAGCTATTTTCATATTTTATTATTGCTGTCTGTTCCTACCAAGAGAGCGTTACTGATACACCGTGTGGTATGGCGCTTCTGGCTGATTTTTGCGTGAAGGCTTGCTTACCTTTTTTATCAGCGTCCCCGCCAGACAGGCATGTCTTCTCCGACTTTAGAAGTGATCTAACAATTACCGTAGTAACTTAAATAGCATGGTAGGGGCAATGAGGGGGAAACCGTAAATACTGAATTAAAAACATCGACAATATAACAAGAGAACAAAAATAAACACGGACCGCCCCCTTTCACATGATCGCAAATTCAAAATATTGTTTGTGCCTGTGTTTTAATATTTAATCGTCGAATTATTTTTCGTTTGACCTTTCTTTGAATAGAACTTTTAAGTATTTTGCTGTCCCTAGTATAGCTATTAGACGTCTAATATCGACATGGCACTGAAGTATCGATCAATCGAACCACATTAAAAATACAATAATCACGAACGCTTCGTGAATACGATATATCGTTGTCATCTACTTGGAGAAGTTTGTGAAATTATTCAAGTCGTCATAATGGTATATTGAATATACTAGATATAAATCAGAGATATAATATAACAACTATATGTACTGGGCTGTTTTGTTGATCAGATTAAAGTTGACATTGCATTTGAAATTGTCGAAGATATATTAAGTCCACATTTGGCAGTACTTCTCTTTGTTGCCTTTCAAATATCAAAATTAATACAGTGTAACAGTCAAAGACCTATTGTATTGATATTGCGATAACATTCAATAGAAGTTAAATTTAAGTCTGTACTGGCAATGAATGAAAGTTCTATACCAACATATACTTCATTTCTCTGGACTTTTACTTGACCGGGGACTGATAACGCAGTCAACGGCTGACCCGACTTGACGCGTCTTGCTGGACAACAACTAAATCTTTACACCGTGTTCGGTCCAAGGTAATCCTACGCATATATGATATTTCAAGTGTGACCCACACTGTAGATCTGTCTTCATTGTTCTATGCCATGTTGTCATTGATATCTCTGTCTTCATTGTTCTATGCAATGTTGTCAGTGATATCTCAGTCTTCATTGTTCTATGCCATGTTGTCAGTGATATCCCAGTCTTCATTGTTCTATGCCATATTGTCAGTGATATCTCAGACTTCATTGTTCTATGCCATGTTGTCAGTGATATCTTTGTCTTCATTGTTCTATGCCATGTTGTCTGTGATATCTTTGTCTTCATTGTTCTAGGCCATGTTGTCAGTGATATCTCTGTCTTCATTGTTCTATGCCATGTTGTCAGTGATATCTCTGTCTTCATTGTTCTATGCCATGTTGTCAGTGATATCTCAGTCTTCATTGTTCTATAGCATGTTGTCAGTGATATCTCTGTCTTCATTGTTCTATAGCATGTTGTCAGTGATATCTCTGTCTTCATTGTTCTATAGCATGTTGTCAGTGATATCTATGTCTTCATTGTTCTATAGCATGTTGTCAGTGATATCTCTGTCTTCATTGTTCTATAGCATGTTGTCAGTGATATCTCTGTCTTCATTGTTCTATGCCATGTTGTCAGTGATATCTCAGACTTCATTGTCACGTTCTGTTCGTTCTGTTCGTTCTGTTCACGAGTACTTTTTTTCCAGAGGCACATAGGATTGTTGCCAGAGCAACGAAGTTCGTGCTTTGTGCAATACTCTCGGCAGGTGACGGGCCGTTTATGCGGAGAAAGACCGAGCCATATGGAATAAAACTCGGTGTAATGAAATAAAAATCTTCGGCTTTATATCATTCCGTCCGGTGTTCACTGACAGTTATTTTGATGTCCGCTACATCACTTCTGAGCACACAGTCTATCCAGCTACATCGTCTCATTCTAATCTTGATATACATTTCATTCTTGATTGTACTTGATGAACAATTCATGGCTGTTGATTTTGTTTGCCTAAAATGTTTTGAGCGTATAAGTGGTGCCTAGAAAATCAACGACTCGTTTTCTGTGGTTGATGGCTACGTTGTGTAAAGGATATGCCACGATTTTCAATTCAAAATGAGAGTATTTCTCAGGCGGGCTGTATGAAATAACGAGAGTTCATTTGTTTTCATTTGTTGTTATCCAACGTTCAAGGTCCATCCATACAAAGGCACTGAAAGTACACAGCTTTTCATATATTTCTAATTTGATTTGTGTGTGTGTGACTGACGGTATGCCATACTCTAAGAGAAATAACTCTGTATTATCTATGTAGCAATAGCGAAACAAAAATTTGATTTGTGTGTGTGTGACTGACGGTATGCCATACTCTAAGAGAAATAACTCTGTTATATCGATGACGTTTTGTTTCGATTTTCTAACCATAACAAACTAGAATCCAGCAAGCCAACCAACATAACATACCAGCTTACTCCAATCTTGAAACTAGAATCTAGCAAGCCAACCAACATAACATACCAGCTTACTCCAATCTTGAAACTAGAATCTAGCAAGCCAACCAACATAACATACCAGCTTACTCCAATCTTGAAACTAGAATCTAGCAAGCCAACCAACATAATATACCAGCTTACTCCAATCTTGAAACTAGAATCTAGCAAGCCAACCAACATAACATACCAGCTTACTCCAATCTTGAAACTAGAATCTAGCAAGCCAACCAACATAATATACCAGCTTACTCCAATCTTGAAACTAGAATCTAGCAAGCCAACCAACATAACATACCAGCTTACTCCAATCTTGAAACTAGAATCTAGCAAGCCAACCAACATAATATACCAGCTTACCCCAATCTTGAAACTAGAATCTAGCAAGCCAACCAACATAACATACCAGCTTACCCCAATCTTGAAACTAGAATCTAGCAAGCCAACCAACATAACATACCAGCTTACCCCAATCTTGAAACTAGAATCCAGCAAGCCAACCAACATAACATACCAGCTTACTCCAATCTTGAAACTAGAATCTAGCAAGCCAACCAACATAACATACCAGCTTACCCCAATCTTGAAACTAGAATCCAGCAAGCCAACCAACATAACATACCAGCTTACTCCAATCTTGAAACTAGAATCTAGCAAGCCAACCAACATAACATACCAGCTTACTCCAATCTTGAAACTAGAATCTAGCAAGCCAACCAACATAATATACCAGCTTACTCCAATCTTGAAACTAGAATCTAGCAAGCCAACCAACATAACATACCAGCTTACCCCAATCTTGAAACTAGAATCTAGCAAGCCAACCAACATAATATACCAGCTTACTCCAATCTTGAAACTAGAATCTAGCAAGCCAACCAACATAACATACCAGCTTACCCCAATCTTGAAACTAGAATCTAGCAAGCCAACCAACATAACATACCAGCTTACCCCAATCTTGAAACTAGAATCCAGCAAGCCAACCAACATAACATACCAGCTTACTCCAATCTTGAAACTAGAATCTAGCAAGCCAACCAACATAACATACCAGCTTACCCCAATCTTGAAACTAGAATCCAGCAAGCCAACCAACATAACATACCAGCTTACCCCAATCTTGAAACTAGAATCCAGCAAGCCAACCAACATTACATACCAGCTTACTCCAATCTTGAAACTAGAATCCAGCAAGCCAACCAACATAACATACCAGCTTACCCCAATCTTGAAACTAGAATCTAGCAAGCCAACCAACATAACATACCAGCTTACCCCAATCTTGAAACTAGAATCTAGCAAGCCAACCAACATAACATACCAGCTTACTCCAATCTTGAAACTAGAATCTAGCAAGCCAACCAACATAACATACCAGCTTACTCCAATCTTGAAACTAGAATCTAGCAAGCCAACCAACATAACATACCAGCTTACCCCAATCTTGAAACTAGAATCTAGCAAGCCAACCAACATAACATACCAGCTTACTCCAATCTTGAAACTAGAATCTAGCAAGCCAACCAACATAACATACCAGCTTACCCCAATCTTGAAACTAGAATCCAGCAAGCCAACCAACATTACATACCAGCTTACTCCAATCTTGAAACTAGAATCCAGCAAGCCAACCAACATTACATACCAGCTTACCCCAATCTTGAAACTAGAATCCAGCAAGCCAACCAACATTACATACCAGCTTACTCCAATCTTGAAACACCCAGCAATTCCAGTACAGACTAAAAGAATGATTATAAATGTAATCTTTATACCAACACTGTGCTACCAGTGCCAAACATGGACACTGACAAAAGAACAAGAAAGGAAAATTACGACATGCGAAATGAGATGCTTGAGGAAAGCAGTAAATAAAACAAGATGAGACCATATAAGAAATGAGGAAATTAGAAGAACATTCGGAATAACACCTGCTATTAGATTTATTGAAAAACAGAGACTCAAATGGTTTGGCCACTTGGTCAGAATGAACCCAAATACACCAGTTGCAAGAGCGTACAACCTGAAAATGGAATCATCAAGAGGAAGGGGCAGAACAAGAAAAGATGGGTAGATGGAGTTACATACATCTTAAAACTCCACAATACCACACCATATCAAGCGACCGAGCGTGCATTATCTCGAAAACCGATCATCAGTTAAACCTGCTACAAAAAAATCATAGAAGGACAAAGAAGAGAGAGAACAAACGGAATATTTAGGTCATTCACTTCATAGTTTTCTTCATGCTATACCGACTGACGTAGATGGACATGAATATTGATAACTTTCTGTAGCTATTCATCATTATCGCTCGAGTGGTTACCGGGGCGTAAATTTGGGGTGTAAAGAATAGAACCACTGTTACCTGCCACGCATGTCGTAAGAGGCGATTAAGGAGGTTTGGCTGAAATCGGATGCACATGTCCTAAACGTGTAGAAGTCTATGCGTTTAGGGCCTTACAAAACCAATGTGCAACGTATACACGTTCTTGGCAAAGATCAAACATATCACAAAGAGTGATTAAAATTGATTGTAAAGAACGAACGCAAAGAAGAAGAAGATCATCATCATCAAGAGCCCTCTTCGTACCGAAAGGTATATTATGCTGCGACAACATTCCACTCAATTCCATCTTGTGCCTTTCTTCCACTTCAAACGTAGTCTTGTACATGACTTTGGGATCTGCCCTGTTTCTATTGTTGTTTATCAATTCGAATGTTGACTTTTCTCCAAGTCATAATACTAAACTAGCTATAATACTAAACTAGCTATAATACTAAACTAGCTATAATACTAAACTAGCTATAATACTAAACTAGCTATATATCTAAACTAGCTATAATACTAAACTAGCTATAATACTAAACTAGCTATAATACTAAACTAGCTATAATACTAAACTAGCTATAATACTAAACTAGCTATAATACTAAACTAGCTATAATACTAAACTAGCTATAATACTAAACTAGCTATAATACTAAACTAGCTATAATACTAAACTAGCTATAATACTAAACTAGCTATAATACTAAACTAGCTATAATACTAAACTAGCTATAATACTAAACTAGCTATAATACTAAACTAGCTATAATACTAAACTAGCTATAATACTAAACTAGCTATAATACTAAACTAGCTATAATACTAAACTAGCTATAATACTAAACTAGCTATAATACTAAACTAGCTATAATACTAAACTAGCTATAATACTAAACTAGCTATAATACTAAACTAGCTATAATACTAAACTAGCTATAATACTAAACTAGCTATAATACTAAACTAGCTATAATACTAAACTAGCTATAATACTAAACTAGCTATAATACTAAACTAGCTATAATACTAAACTAGCTATAATACTAAACTAGCTATAATACTAAACTAGCTATAATACTAAACTAGTCATAATACTAAACTAGCTATAATACTAAACTAGCTATAATACTAAACTAGCTATAATACTAAACTAGCTATAATACTAAACTAGCTATAATACTAAACTAGCTATAATACTAAACTAGCTATAATACTAAACTAGCTATAATACTAAACTAGTCATAATACTAAACTAGCTATAATACTAAACTAGCCATAATACTAAACTAGCTATAATACTAAACTAGCTATAATACTAAACTAGCTATAATACTAAACTAGCTATAATACTAAACTAGCTATAATACTAAACTAGCTATAATACTAAACTAGCTATAATACTAAACTAGCTATAATACTAAACTAGCTATAATACTAAACTAGCTATAATACTAAACTAGCCATAATACTAAACTAGCTATAATACTAAACTAGCTATAATACTAAACTAGCTATAATACTAAACTAGCTATAATACTAAACTAGCTATAATACTAAACTAGCTATAATACTAAACTAGCTATAATACTAAACTAGCTATAATACTAAACTAGCTATAATACTAAACTAGCTATAATACTAAACTAGCTATAATACTAAACTAGCTATAATACTAAACTAGCTATAATACTAAACTAGCTATAATACTAAACTAGCTATAATACTAAACTAGCTATAATACTAAACTAGCTATAATACTAAACTAGCTATAATACTAAACTAGCTATAATACTAAACTAGCTATAATACTAAACTAGCTATAATACTAAACTAGCTATAATACTAAACTAGCTATAATACTAAACTAGCTATAATACTAAACTAGCTATAATACTAAACTAGCTATAATACTAAACTAGCTATAATACTAAAGCTCTAGCTATAAATACTAAACTAGCTATATAAATGCTATAAACTAAATGCTATAATACTAAACTAGCTATAATACTAAACTAGCTATAAAAACTACTATATAACTAGCTATAATACTAAACTAGCTATAATACTAAACTAGCTATAATACTAAACTAGCTATAATACTAAACTAGCCATAATACTAAACTAGCTATAATACTAAACTAGCTATAATACTAAACTAGCTATAATACTAAACTAGCTATAATACTAAACTAGCTATAATACTAAACTAGCTATAATACTAAACTAGCTATAATACTAAACTAGCTATAATACTAAACTAGCTATAATACTAAACTAGCTATAATACTAAACTAGCTATAATACTAAACTAGCTATAATACTAAACTAGCTATAATACTAAACTAGCTATAATACTAAACTAGCTATAATACTAAACTAGCTATAATACTAAACTAGCTATAATACTAAACTAGCTATAATACTAAACTAGCTATAATACTAAACTAGCTATAATACTAAACTAGCTATAATACTAAACTAGCTATAATACTAAACTAGCTATAATACTAAACTAGCTATAATACTAAACTAGCTATAATACTAAACTAGCTATAATACTAAACTAGCTATAATACTAAACTAGCTATAATACTAAACTAGCTATAATACTAAACTAGCAATAATACTAAACTAGCTATAATACTAAACTAGCTATAATACTAAACTAGCTATAATACTAAACTAGCAATAATACTAAACTAGCATAATACAAACTAGCTATAATACTAAACTAGCTATAATACTAAACTAGCTATTAGCATAATACTAAACTAGCTATAATACTAAACTAGCTATAATACTAAACTAGCTATAATACTAAACTAGCTATAATACTAAACTAGCAATAATACTAAACTAGCTATAATACTAAACTAGCTATAATACTAAACTAGCTATAATACTAAACTAGCTATATATACTAAACTAGCTATAATACTAAACTAGCATAATACTAAACTAGCTATAATACTAAACTAGCTATAATACTAAACTAGCTATAATACTAAACTAGCTATAATACTAAACTAGCTATAATACTAAACTAGCTATAATACTAAACTAGCATATACTAAACTAGCATAATACTAAACTAGCTATAATACTAAACTAGCTATAATACTAAACTAGCTATAATACTAAACTAGCATATACTAAAGCTATAATACTAAACTAGCTATAATACTAAACTAGCTATAATACTAAACTAGCTATAATACTAAACTAGCTATACAAACTAGCTAATTAAACTAGCTATAATACTAAACTAGCTATAATACTAAACTAGCTATAATACTAAACTAGATAAACTAACTAGCATAATACTAAACTAGCTATAATACTAAACTAGCTATAATACTAAACTAGCTATAATACTAAATGCATAATACTAAACTAGCTATAATACTAAACTAGCTATAATACTAAACTAGCTATAATACTAAACTAGCTATAATACTAAACTAGCTATAATACTAAACTAGCTATAATACTAAACTAGCTATAATACTAAACTAGCTATAATACTAAACTAGCTATAATACTAAACTAGCTATAATACTAAACTAGCTATAATACTAAACTAGCTATAATACTAAACTAGCTATAATACTAAACTAGCTATAATACTAAACTAGCTATAATACTAAACTAGCTATAATACTAAACTAGCTCATAATACTAAACTAGCTATAATACTAAACTAGCTATAATACTAAACTAGCTATAATACTAAACTAGCTATAATACTAAACTAGCTATAATACTAAACTAGCTATAATACTAAACTAGCTATAATACTAAACTAGCTATAATACTAAACTAGCTATAATACTAAACTAGCCATAATACTAAACTAAACTCATAATACTAAACTAGCTATAATACTAAACTAGCTATAATACTAAACTAGCTATAATACTAAACTAGCTATAATACTAAACTAGCTATAATACTAAACTAGCTATAATACTAAACTAGCTATAATACTAAACTAGCAATAATACTAAACTAGCTATAATACTAAACTAGCTATAATACTAAACTAGCAATAATACTAAACTAGCTATAATACTAAACTAGCTATAATACTAAACTAGCTATAATACTAAACTAGCTATAATACTAAACTAGCTATAATACTAAACTAGCTATAATACTAAACTAGCTATAATACTAAACTAGCTATAATACTAAACTAGCTATAATACTAAACTAGCTATAATACTAAACTAGCTATAATACTAAACTAGCTATAATACTAAACTAGCAATAATACTAAACTAGCTATAATACTAAACTAGCTATAATACTAAACTAGCTATAATCTAAACTAGCATAATCTAAACTAGCTATAATACTAAACTAGCTTAATACTAACTAGCTATAATATAAACTAGCTATAATACTAAACTAGCATAATACTAAACTAGCTAATACTAAACTAGCTATAATACTAAACTAGCATAATTACTAAACTTCATATCTAAACTAGCTAATACTAAACTAGCTAATATCTAGCCATAATACAACTAGCTATAATACTAAACTAGCTATAATACTAAACTATCTATAATACTAAACTAGCTATAATACTAAACTAGCCATAATACTAAACTAGCCATAATACAAACTAGCATAATAGTGTTTTTATCTTCGTCACATTTGTCTTCACGTCCGTCAACATTTTCCTTTAAACCTTCAAATTAATGGAAACCATATTTCTTCTAATTTAGTTTGAGTTTAGTTTCGGATCATATCACGCACATCAACCAATTAGTCCATAAGTGTTCCGATTTCTCCTCAGATGTCTCTCAACGTGTGCAACTAACGATTCCGGTTCTTTGTTGGTTTATATTCTTCTTCGACTATAGCATAGTGCAGGTCTAGCTACAATTTGACTTGGAATTCTTCAGTCTGTTAGTGTTGTAGATTCACCACTATTACTTAAACCATGATTTTCCTCTCTCCCTTGGAATTTATAATATCAGCCTTCCATTGTCCCGCTTTTATAGCACTATACCTGCAAGACTATCGGCGAGTTCATTTCATTTCCCCTTACTTACACCTGCATGCCCTGGCGCAAAAACGTTCTCATAAAATGTATATTAAATATCATTAGACACTTTCTAAACTGTGGAATTGTCTTAGTACACACTTTGACCTCCGCCATCTTCATTTGTCGTTCAACATATATATAGCTGCCTTGGAATTCTTCACATTTCTGTCGCCATACTTCTGACCTATTTTGATTATTTGTATTGATTGTTCGTGTTTGGCTTCCATATGACAGGATTAAATATTGAGTTAACACCGCACGACTTTCTTTCTTATATCCTCAAGCAAAGACTTATTGCCAAAGAAAACTTTCATTTTGTGAAATAATATTTTGCTCGAGTTATTCCTTTCTACATTTCTGAACGGCATCTGCCATTTATCGTTACAAGCATTACAGATTTAAATCTGCTAACTTACCGTTTTCTACACGTAACTTAGTGTGCTAGATAGAGTGCAGTCAAGCTATTTGTTCTACTAGATAATTTGGTCTTTTTGATCGTTCGTTTTTTCTATAGTTTACCTTGGTTTTACCACAGCCTCCAGTAAGGTAAGGCCGAATAACTAAACCAACAAATCGGATGGGGGCTGATTCTTTTTAGATGGGGGCTGATTCTTTTTAGATGGGGGCTGATTTTTGTATATGTTTGATAGAACAATGTACGTTTTTTGTGTTCAGTTTTACATTAATTCTATGCATTCATGGTTATTTATTAGTGAAACATGTTCATAATATTGATATTCCTTAGTTTTAAACTGAACTTGTTACATAATATTGATATTCCTTAGCTTTAAACTGAACTTGTTACATAATATTGATATTCCTTAGTTTTAAACTGAACTTGTCACATAATATTGATATTCCTTAGTTTTAAACTGAACTTGTCACATAATATTGATATTCCTTAGTTTTAAACTGAACTTGTCACATAATATTGATATTCCTTAGTTTTAAACTGAACTTGTCACATAATATTGATATTCCTTAGTTTTAAACTGAACTTGTTACATAATATTGATATTCCTTAGTTTTAAACTGAACTTGTTACATAATATTGATATTCCTTAGTTTTAAACTGAACTTGTTACATAATATTGATATTCCTTAGTTTTAAACTGAACTTGTTACATAATATTGATATTCCTTAGCTTTAAACTGAACTTGTTACATAATATTGATATTCCTTAGTTTTAAACTGAACTTGTTACATAATATTGATATTCCTTAACTTTAAACTGAACTTGTTACATAATATTGATATTCCTTAGTTTTAAAACTGAACTTGTCACATAATATTGATATTCCTTAACTTTAAACTGAACTTGTTACATAATATTGATATTCCTTAGCTTTAAACTGAACTTGTCACATAATATTGATATTCCTTAGCTTTAAACTGAACTTGTCACATAATATTGATATTCCTTAGTTTTAAACTGAACTTGTTACATAATATTGATATTCCTTAGCTTTAAACTGAACTTGTCACATAATATTGATATTCCTTAGTTTTAAACTGAACTTGTTACATAATATTGATATTCCTTAGTTTTAAACTGAACTTGTTACATAATATTGATATTCCTTAGTTTTAAACTGAACTTGTTACATAATATTGATATTCCTTAGCTTTAAACTGAACTTGTCACATAATATTGATATTCCTTAGTTTTAAACTGAACTTGTTACATAATATTGATATTCCTTAGTTTTAAACTGAACTTGTTACATAATATTGATATTCCTTAATTTTAAACTGAACTTGTTACATAATATTGATATTCCTTAGCTTTAAACTGAACTTGTCACATAATATTGATATTCCTTAGCTTTAAACTGAACTTGTTACATAATATTGATATTCCTTAGCTTTAAACTGAACTTGTTACATAATATTGATATTCCTTAGCTTTAAACTGAACTTGTTACATAATATTGATATTCCTTAGCTTTAAACTGAACTTGTCACATAATATTGATATTCCTTAGTTTTAAACTGAACTTGTTACATAATATTGATATTCCTTAGTTTTAAACTGAACTTGTTACATAATATTGATATTCCTTAGTTTTAAACTGAACTTGTTACATAATATTGATATTCCTTAGCTTTAAACTGAACTTGTCACATAATATTGATATTCCTTAGTTTTAAACTGAACTTGTTACATAATATTGATATTCCTTAGTTTTAAACTGAACTTGTTACATAATATTGATATTCCTTAATTTTAAACTGAACTTGTTACATAATATTGATATTCCTTAGCTTTAAACTGAACTTGTCACATAATATTGATATTCCTTAGCTTTAAACTGAACTTGTTACATAATATTGATATTCCTTAGCTTTAAACTGAACTTGTTACATAATATTGATATTCCTTAGCTTTAAACTGAACTTGTTACATAATATTGATATTCCTTAGTTTTAAACTGAACTTGTTACATAATATTGATATTCCTTAGTTTTAAACTGAACTTGTTACATAATATTGATATTCCTTAGTTTTAAACTGAACTTGTAACATAATATTGATATTCCTTAGTTTTAAACTGAACTTGTCACATAATATTGATATTCCTTAGCTTTAAACTGAACTTGTCACATAATATTGATATTCCTTAGCTTTAAACTGAACTTGTCACATAATATTGATATTCCTTAGCTTTAAACTGAACTTGTCACATAATATTGATATTCCTTAGCTTTAAACTGAACTTGTTACATAATATTGATATTCCTTAGCTTTAAACTGAACTTGTTACATAATATTGATATTCCTTAGCTTTAAACTGAACTTGTTACATAATATTGATATTCCTTAGTTTTAAACTGAACTTGTTACATAATATTGATATTCCTTAGTTTTAAACTGAACTTGTTACATAATATTGATATTCCTTAGTTTTAAACTGAACTTGTTACATAATATTGATATTCCTTAGTTTTAAACTGAACTTGTTACATAATATTGATATTCCTTAGTTTTAAACTGAACTTGTTACATAATATTGATATTCCTTAGTTTTAAACTGAACTTGTAACATAATATTGATATTCCTTAGCTTTAAACTGAACTTGTCACATAATATTGATATTCCTTAGCTTTAAACTGAACTTGTCACATAATATTGATATTCCTTAGCTTTAAACTGAACTTGTCACATAATATTGATATTCCTTAGCTTTAAACTGAACTTGTCACATAATATTGATATTCCTTAGCTTTAAACTGAACTTGTCACATAATATTGATATTCCTTAGCTTTAAACTGAACTTGTCACATAATATTGATATTCCTTAACTTTAAACTGAACTTGTTACATAATATTGATATTCCTTAGCTTTAAACTGAACTTGTTACATAATATTGATATTCCTTAGTTTTAAACTGAACTTGTTACATAATATTGATATTCCTTAGTTTTAAACTGAACTTGTCACATAATATTGATATTCCTTAGTTTTAAACTGAACTTGTCACATAATATTGATATTCCTTAGTTTTAAACTGAACTTGTAACATAATATTGATATTCCTTAGTTTTAAACTGAACTTGTCACATAATATTGATATTCCTTAGCTTTAAACTGAACTTGTCACATAATATTGATATTCCTTAGCTTTAAACTGAACTTGTCACATAATATTGATATTCCTTAGCTTTAAACTGAACTTGTCACATAATATTGATATTCCTTAGCTTTAAACTGAACTTGTCACATAATATTGATATTCCTTAGTTTTAAACTGAACTTGTTACATAATATTGATATTCCTTAGTTTTAAACTGAACTTGTTACATAATATTGATATTCCCTTTGCTTTAAACTGAACTTGTCACATAATATTGATATTCCTTAGCTTTAAACTGAACTTGTCACATAATATGATATTCCTTCTTTAAACTGAACTTGTCACATAATATTGATATTCCTTAGCTTTAAACTGAACTTGTCACATAATATTGATATTCCTTAGTTTTAAACTGAACTTGTTACATAATATTGATATTCCTTAGTTTTAAACTGAACTTGTTACATAATATTGATATTCCTTAGTTTTAAACTGAACTTGTTACATAATATTGATATTCCTTAGTTTTAAACTGAACTTGTTACATAATATTGATATTCCTTAGTTTTAAACTGAACTTGTTACATAATATTGATATTCCTTAGCTTTAAACTGAACTTGTCACATAATATTGATATTCCTTAGCTTTTAACTGAACTTGTCACATAATATTGATATTCCTTAGTTTTAAACTGAACTTGTTACATAATATTGATATTCCTTAGTTTTAAACTGAACTTGTTACATAATATTGATATTTCTTAGTTTTAAACTGAACTTGTTACATAATATATATTCCTTAGTTTTAAACTGAACTTGTTACATAATATTGATATTCCTTAGTTTTAAACTGAACTTGTTACATAATATTGATATTCCTTAGTTTTAAACTGAACTTGTTACATAATATTGATATTCCTTAGTTTTAAACTGAACTTGTAACATAATATTGATATTCCTTAGCTTTAAACTGAACTTGTTACATAATATTGATATTCCTTAGTTTTAAACTGAAGTTGTTACATAATATTGATATTCCTTAGTTTTAAACTGAACTTGTTACATAATATTGATATTCCTTAGCTTTAAACTGAACTTGTCACATAATATTGATATTCCTTAGTTTTAAACTGAACTTGTCACATAATATTGATATTCCTTAGTTTTAAACTGAACTTGTTACATAATATTGATATTCCTTAGCTTTAAACTGAACTTGTTACATAATATTGATATTCCTTAGCTTTAAACTGAACTTGTTACATAATATTGATATTCCTTAGCTTTAAACTGAACTTGTTACATAATATTGATATTCCTTAGCTTTAAACTGAACTTGTTACATAATATTGATATTCCTTAGTTTTAAACTGAACTTGTCACATAATATTGATATTCCTTAGTTTTAAACTGAACTTGTCACATAATATTGATATTCCTTAGTTTTAAACTGAACTTGTCACATAATATTGATATTCCTTAGTTTTAAACTGAACTTGTCACATAATATTGATATTCCTTAGTTTTAAACTGAACTTGTTACATAATATTGATATTCCTTAGTTTTAAACTGAACTTGTTACATAATATTGATATTCCTTAGTTTTAAACTGAACTTGTTACATAATATTGATATTCCTTAGTTTTAAACTGAACTTGTTACATAATATTGATATTCCTTAGCTTTAAACTGAACTTGTTACATAATATTGATATTCCTTAGTTTTAAACTGAACTTGTTACATAATATTGATATTCCTTAACTTTAAACTGAACTTGTCACATAATATTGATATTCCTTAGTTTTAAACTGAACTTGTCACATAATATTGATATTCCTTAACTTTAAACTGAACTTGTTACATAATATTGATATTCCTTAGCTTTAAACTGAACTTGTCACATAATATTGATATTCCTTAGCTTTAAACTGAACTTGTCACATAATATTGATATTCCTTAGTTTTAAACTGAACTTGTTACATAATATTGATATTCCTTAGCTTTAAACTGAACTTGTCACATAATATTGATATTCCTTAGTTTTAAACTGAACTTGTTACATAATATTGATATTCCTTAGTTTTAAACTGAACTTGTTACATAATATTGATATTCCTTAGTTTTAAACTGAACTTGTTACATAATATTAAATTCCCTTTGCTTTAAACTGAACTTGTCACATAATATTGATATTCCTTAGTTTTAAACTGAACTTGTTACATAATATTGATATTCCTTAGTTTTAAACTGAACTTGTTACATAATATTGATATTCCTTAATTTTAAACTGAACTTGTTACATAATATTGATATTCCTTAGCTTTAAACTGAACTTGTCACATAATATTGATATTCCTTAGCTTTAAACTGAACTTGTTACATAATATTGATATTCCTTAGCTTTAAACTGAACTTGTTACATAATATTGATATTCCTTAGCTTTAAACTGAACTTGTTACATAATATTGATATTCCTTAGTTTTAAACTGAACTTGTTACATAATATTGATATTCCTTAGTTTTAAACTGAACTTGTTACATAATATTGATATTCCTTAGTTTTAAACTGAACTTGTTACATAATATTGATATTCCTTAGTTTTAAACTGAACTTGTTACATAATATTGATATTCCTTAGTTTTAAACTGAACTTGTTACATAATATTGATATTCCTTAGTTTTAAACTGAACTTGTTACATAATATTGATATTCCTTAGTTTTAAACTGAACTTGTTACATAATATTGATATTCCTTAGTTTTAAACTGAACTTGTTACATAATATTGATATTCCTTAGTTTTAAACTGAACTTGTTACATAATATTGATATTCCTTAGTTTTAAACTGAACTTGTTACATAATATTGATATTCCTTAGCTTTAAACTGAACTTGTTATATAATATTGATATTCCTTAGTTTTAAACTGAACTTGTTACATAATATTGATATTCCTTAGCTTTAAACTGAACTTGTTACATAATATTGATATTCCTTAGCTTTAAACTGAACTTGTTACATAATATTGATATTCCTTAGCTTTAAACTGAACTTGTCACATAATATTGATATTCCTTAGCTTTAAACTGAACTTGTTACATAATATTGATATTCCTTAGCTTTAAACTGAACTTGTTACATAATATTGATATTCCTTAGTTTTAAACTGAACTTGTCACATAATATTGATATTCCTTAGTTTTAAACTGAACTTGTTACATAATATTGATATTCATAGCTTTAAACTGAACTTGTTACATAATATTGATATTCCTTAGTTTTAAACTGAACTTGTCACATAATATTGATATTCCTTAGTTTTAAACTGAACTTGTTACATAATATTGATATTCCTTAGTTTTAAACTGAACTTGTTACATAATATTGATATTCCTTAGTTTTAAACTGAACTTGTCACATAATATTGATATTCCTTAGTTTTAAACTGAACTTGTTACATAATATTGATATTCCTTAGTTTTAAACTGAACTTGTTACATAATATTGATATTCCTTAGTTTTAAACTGAACTTGTTACATAATATTGATATTCCTTATTGTTAAACTGAACTTGTTACATAATATTGATATTCTTATCTTGTAACTGAACTTGTCACATAATATTGATATTCCTTATCTTGTAACTGAACTTGTCACATAATATTGATATTCCTTATCTTGTAACTGAACTTGTTACATAATATTGATATTCCTTAGTTTTAAACTGAACTTGTTACATAATATTGATATTCCTTATTGTTAAACTGAACTTGTTACATAATATTGATATTCCTTATCTTGTAACTGAACTTGTCACATAATATTGATATTCCTTATCTTGTAACTGAACTTGTCACATAATATTGATATTCCTTATCTTGTAACTGAACTTGTCACATAATATTGATATTCCTTATCTTGTAACTGAACTTGTCACATAATATTGATATTCCTTATCTTGTAACTGAACTTGTTACATAATATTGATATTCCTTATTGTTAAACTGAACTTGTCACATAATATTGATATTCCTTATCTTGTAACTGAACTTGTCACATAATATTGATATTCCTTATCTTGTAACTGAACTTGTTACATAATATTGATATTCCTTAGTTTTAAACTGAACTTGTTACATAATATTGATATTCCTTATTGTTAAACTGAACTTGTTACATAATATTGATATTCCTTATCTTGTAACTGAACTTGTCACATAATATTGATATTCCTTATCTTGTAACTGAACTTGTCACATAATATTGATATTCCTTATCTTGTAACTGAACTTGTCACATAATATTGATATTCCTTATCTTGTAACTGAACTTGTCACATAATATTGATATTCCTTATCTTGTAACTGAACTTGTTACATAATATTGATATTCCTTATTGTTAAACTGAACTTGTCACATAATATTGATATTCCTTATCTTGTAACTGAACTTGTCACATAATATTGATATTCCTTATCTTGTAACTGAACTTGTTACATAATATTGATATTCCTTAGTTTTAAACTGAACTTGTTACATAATATTGATATTCCTTATTGTTAAACTGAACTTGTTACATAATATTGATATTCCTTATCTTGTAACTGAACTTGTCACATAATATTGATATTCCTTATCTTGTAACTGAACTTGTCACATAATATTGATATTCCTTATCTTGTAACTGAACTTGTCACATAATATTGATATTCCTTATCTTGTAACTGAACTTGTCACATAATATTGATATTCCTTATCTTGTAACTGAACTTGTTACATAATATTGATATTCCTTATTGTTAAACTGAACTTGTCACATAATATTGATATTCCTTATCTTGTAACTGAACTTGTCACATAATATTGATATTCCTTATCTTGTAACTGAACTTGTCACATAATATTGATATTCCTTATCTTGTAACTGAACTTGTCACATAATATTGATATTCCTTATCTTGTAACTGAACTTGTCACATAATATTGATATTCCTTATCTTGTAACTGAACTTGTCACATAATATTGATATTCCTTATCTTGTAACTGAACTTGTCACATAATATTGATATTCCTTATCTTGTAACTGAACTTGTTACATAATATTGATATTCCTTATTGTTAAACTGAACTTGTCACATAATATTGATATTCCTTATCTTGTAACTGAACTTGTCACATAATATTGATATTCCTTATCTTGTAACTGAACTTGTCACATAATATTGATATTCCTTATCTTGTAACTGAACTTGTCACATAATATTGATATTCCTTATCTTGTAACTGAACTTGTTACATAATATTGATATTCCTTATTGTTAAACTGAACTTGTCACATAATATTGATATTCCTTATCTTGTAACTGAATTTGTCACATAATATTGATATTCCTTATCTTGTAACTGAACTTGTCACATAATATTGATATTCCTTATCTTGTAACTGAACTTGTCACATAATATTGATATTCCTTATCTTGTAACTGAACTTGTTACATAATATTGATATTCCTTATCTTGTAACTGAACTTGTCACATAATATTGATATTCCTTATCTGTAACTGAACTTATTACATAATATTGATATTCCTTATTGTTAAACTGAACTTGTTACATAATATTGATATTCCTTATCTTGTAACTGAACTTGTCACATAATATTGATATTCCTTATCTTGTAACTAGACTTTTACATAATATTGATATTCCTTATTGTTAAACTGAACTTGTCACATAATATTGATATTCCTTATTGTTAAACTGAACTTGTCACATAATATAACCTTGATTTAGCATGTTGTGTTGTTTTGAAAACGAATTAGTCTAAATACAACAAAACTGGAATGCGAGGATCACGTGACAGTTGTGGTCTTATTTCTAGAATCTTTACCTGAGCCCGCCGACCGTATGTTATCGGAGGTCACAGTTTGATATTATGGTGGATTATGTTTTATAAACAAGGCGTTAACGTTATAGTCTGTTCAACAACCCATGCCCACAGTCCAATGCGAATTATAGCAAAACCATCAATTCTCCAGTAGCGAAGCTTTGCACCCAACCTTAGAATTATACCGAGCGACGCAAATGTCTGATGGAAGAAATTGCTACAGGAAACCTGGATTTTGTAATATAACGGTTTCCTTTGATGTTGGCGCCATATTTGGCGAGTCTGATTCAGAATTTTAGTTTTTACAGTAAATGCACCAATATGACATTTGATGGCAAGTCTCATGCAAAGGCGTATCATCCCAGCTTATACATGGGGCCCAACGTTGATATTTGAAATAGTCATGAAAAAAAAACACACCAGGAAATGTAGACATAGTTGTATTATTGTTTGTAAATAACTTACATTACAGTTAAAGTTAGCTGCCATGTCATAATGCCATCCCCTTTTCACGTCCAGGCTTGGGACTGGCAATGGCAGAGCTACTTTGAGACGTTCTTTTCAAATCACTACTTCTTCGGTACAATGTGCGTGTGTTAACATATGTGGCAGGGAGGTATCACTATAATAAAATAGTTCTTTTCTCTCCTTCTTGTATACTGTAGTACAGATGATCCATATGTGCCTCTTTGTGGAAATGCGCGTATAGTATTAATGATACTTTTTACATTGTAACTTCAAACTCGTTGAAATGTTATAAAATGCTGTTTAGAAGTCAACAATATGATAATAGCTTCACACTAATTTCGCTATCGCCTTTAACTAAAAGTCCGAGTCGTCTTATGACGTCATTTGTTTACCACGGTCAACGGCATTTGGAATCTGGGCGCGGGAATTGCAAGAATCGTTAAAAAAAAACCCACGGATTTCGTCCTGAATGTTCCTATTTTTGTCATCAATGTATTAAATGGCTGTAAACATTAGTTTTCTTCAACCATGCCAATAATAATAATAATTCCTCTCGTACCGTTATACGTTACATAGGGCCTGCAAGTAACTTCTCCATTACGCTCTATCCTGGGCAACTCGCTCAATCTCCTCCATGGATATTTCTTGCCTCTCTCAGCAAAGTTCGTTTCAGGGTCTCCTTAGGTCGACCTCTCTTTCTTGAACCCTTTGCATCCCACTTCAATGCCTGCTGTGATATTCGTTGATCATTTCTCCTCAAGGTGTGTCCAACATATCTCCATCTTCTCTTTCTTATAACAGTTGTCACTAGTGGTTGACCAGACATGTCTCTGATTTCATCACTTCTCCTGAATTCGTTCCGTTTTATATTCATTATTTTCGCAGACATCTATTTTCAAATGCATTCAACTTGCTTTCTATATCTTTAGTCATTTTCCAACTCTCCTGGCATATGTTAGGATTGATACAACATTTGAATTGAAAATTCGTATTTTAGTTTTAATTCTATATAACGCAGTTCCATATTTTATTTAGACTTTAAAAGCTGATGTTGCTTTGCCAATTTGTATCATAATTTCTCTTTTAACATTTCATGTGCAATCAAAATTGCTACCTAAATAGGTGAACTGCTCTGTTATTTTTATCATTTTAGATTCCAGGGCGATATCTGCGTTACTTGTCATAGGTGTCTTCATTATATTTGTTTTCATAGCTTATCTGCAGTCCAACTTTTGATGCTATAGATGACAAGTTGTCTGTTTTTCTTTGCATATCTTGGTTGTTTCTACTTAACAAGGCAATATCATCTGCAAAATCCAAATCTTCTAATTGACTATTTTCTACCCAATCGATGCCAGTTTCGCCCCTGCAGCATTTTCGCATCACCCAGTCAATGGCCACTCCAAACAATAGCGGAGATAGAATACAGCCTTCCTTTACTCCGGTTTCAACCATAAACCAGTCGCTATGTCCACCGTCAGTGCGAACTGCACACTGTGAACCATCATAGAGGCTCTTAATAATGTTTATTATTTTGTCTGGTATTCCATAGCATTTCAGGATATTCCACAGAGAGATTCTGTGTAGACTATCAAAGGCTTTTTAAAATCGATGAAATTTAGTATGAGTGGTTGTTGCTTCTCAATATGTTCCTCCAAAATTAGTCGTAGGGTAATTATTTGGTCTAAGCAGCTATTTTGTAGCGTCGGGAACATGTGTAGTTCACATGTAAGTTTTCAAGTTATTTAATTAAATGGTTACAAAGATAATAATTTTTTTTATCTGTGGGCATGACAAGTTGAACGGACTATAGATGTAGTGTACTTGTTAAGTAAGTATACCTTCAGTTTGAGTTATATTTTTAGGTTTTTTTGTTCTCTTGCTATGAATTCATGCGACACCATGTTGATTAATATGGCACATGTGTCATCTGTGACACCATGGTGCATAATATGGCACATGTGTCATCTGTGACACCATGATACTTAATATGGCACATGTGTCATCTGTGACACCATGGTGCTTAATATGGCACATGTGTCATCTGTGACACCATGGTGCTTAATATGGCACATGTGTCGTCTGTGACACCATAGTGCTTAATATGGCACATGTGTCGTCTGTGACACCATGGTACTTAATATGACACGTGTCATCGTTTTAATGTTAACATATGGCACATGTGTCGTCGTTTTAATGTTAACATATGACACATGTGTCGTCGTTTTACTGTTAACATATGACACATATGTCGTCGTTTTAATGTTAACAAATTGTAACGTCCGAAATAAATAAGAAGAAACCGGATATTAAACAAAATATTTGTATATATTCTTCACAGGATGACAGGACATGAGCAGCCCATTTCTGACAAGTACCAGGGGTCAGCCACCAGTTGTGCAACTTCTTCCATTCTCTGAAAACGACGCAGCACTATCAGGTCCTAGTTGTTCATTAGCCGCACAAAAACATGAAAGGTCATCTAGTGAGAAAATGATAGAACTTCCAGTACTAGCTGTCAGTACATCAGATACAGTAACCAAGTCTTGTTCCAACATTGCTTTCTCTTCAAACAACGAGGATTTGTCAAATACGTCCAGCTTTGAGAATCACATACATAAACTTCCTGTTCTCACATCTCATACAGACAAACGTATCCGAAGACATTCTGAGAACACAGACAGTCAACATGGATTGAGCTTGGAGGTGGAGTCTCTTCCAGGTAACGCGAGGGTTTCTCATACTTTCAGTTTCTTTAGAAATGAGATGAACTTTCAAAGCAAAGACAGAAGCATAGGCGACTCTCACAGCACTACTTCTGCAGAAGCAAGAGTTGATGATTATAACTCGTACAAGAATATGGTTAAGCCATTGCCTAAACCATCATTTAAACCGACTGAATGCCAGTGGTTTCATGGCAATAAGAAATATTCCCAGAATTCAGTTATAACTGATGCAAAAGAAGAAATTGAGAAACAGAAAAGAAACTTGTATCATACAGGTACACGTTTGAGACAGGCTGGAAGAATTAAATTTAACGTGAAAGAGCTCCCCCGCAGCAAGACGCCCATTGCTGAACACGATCCAGACAAATTGAACATGAAACAAGTCATTGAATTTTTGCAGACGAGTAACAAATTTAAGCTTGAGGAGTATGACGAAGCTACCAGTAAGAAATCTGTATTAAAACCTAAAATTCATTTGTCCAAGCGATTATCATTGAGATCTGCAGGAAACAAAACTGGAATGAAAGCGGTATTTTTTGATCAGAAGCAACAATTAATCAAACTCAGCCATTCTTGTGATAAGTTAAGTAGCACAAGTACACGTGATAAAATGGTGGCTACAGAAAGTCAACAAGTGGACCAACGGCCAAAATCTCTCGATAAAAACAAACATGAAAGTCAAAATGGGTATATACCTCCAATTATTTGTAAAATACAGAACAAGATGGACAAATCGTTTAGATTACATCGTTTTGTAACACTTGCACAAGATGTGGTTGGAAGTCTGCCAAACGTGGCTGACAAATCATCACATGACCATACTGCAGATGTCCAAGATATACATTTCCAGAATGCTGGCATTTCAGATAATTCGAAGGAGGTGGTAGTTACAAGTGTTTCTAGTTCTGAAAAATCAGAAAGGTCTTCGAAAACATACGAGAGACGGCATTCCGAAACTGCACAATCAATATCAAGCACCGAAATGACAAATAACAAACTATTAACTAGACCAGAGAAACGATCCAATTTGAAATTTACACACATCTCGAATGATGGAACTGAACGAATTCAGAACATGAACAAAGTTATTTGTTTGCCAAGTGCGAATGTAGAAACAGATTCTGACGATGAGACATTCATTCTCTCGGCGCCACGCAACGCAGACAAAAAGTTTAATACAACTGATTACGACATTAACAAAGTCGAAAATACAGCTTTCTCGAATCAAGTCAACAGGTTAAATTCGGAGACAGACGACAAGAAGGTCATAAGTTACAGTTGTCAGGAACCCATCATAGGCGTATCGATAGAAGGTGCAAGTATCCATGTACCCAATACGCCAGGCACACATAATAAATATGCAGATAAACAGATTCAAATCTCGCATTCACATTTAGATCAGTTCTCTATTGACATCACAGCAGACAGTTTACCGATAAGGGCACGACAATCTTTTACCAGTACAACAGTTACAAAAGAAGAACAAACCAGAAAGGAAACAGTTTTACACCCGTACCAACTCAACACACACCAACAAACATTTATACGGCTCTTAAATCAAGAACTTGCCACATTGAAAAGAACAACAACATGGCTAGATCATCAGAACAATGTGTTCTCTCCCCTTATCTATAAACATAAACTGCTTGATGGCACCAAGAACACTTCCGATGCCAGGGAGATGGTAAAATTGTCCTTACGGAGAGAACGAAACAAAACTCGTGTTTCTACATATATGACGGATATGGAAGAGGGCAACACTGAACAGTGACGCTATCTAATAAAAAAAATAACTGGTTGTATCAGTGGCGGTTTGTGATCATTTCTGTTGGTGGGGCCAGACATTTTTTCCGGATAAATCATGATTTTTGGTTGCTATATTTTAATTTATAAAATAAAAATACACGTTATACATTATTTTTAGTGGGGCCTGGTCCCACTGGCCCAAGTTAATGACGAGCCGCCACTGGGTTGCATGTTCCATATTAGACAACTTTCTCACGTATCCAATGTGTGCCGTCTACTTGTACAATGTTAATCTTCTTGAGAATGTAATAGACAATTATCATCATCAGGTACCGTACCGTCTGGCGCAATCATGGATCTCCACAAATCTATCTCTGGTGTTTGATATCATCTCAGATGTTGAGACTCTTCCGTGCCATGAAGTCAGGCTATCCAAAATGTTCTCTCTCTGTCTTGTCTACCCTAGATTTTACCGATTGTCGCAATGTGTTCTAAACCTCCCCTCCTCATAATATGTCCGAAAATGATGACTGCCTCTTTCTTATATTGATGATAAGCTTTCTGTGTCTCGACCTCTTTCAACACACCAACATAAGTCATTTTAGCAGTCCATGGAATTCTCATAATTCTTCTGTAAAATCACATTTCTATGGCCCTCAGAGATTTTTCGATCTGTTTGTTCTTGACTTGCATTCTTATGTCAGTACTGGTTCTATGTAGCACTGAATAACTCTCATTCTGATATCAATTGACAATGACTCGTTACATATAATGCTTCTTATTTTCTGGAGCGATGCTTTCTCCTACACTATTCTGCGATTTCTGATCTGCATCTGATGTTACCATGACTCTGTTGTTAAGTAGTTAAATTACTGTACTTGTCTTAGATCAATAGACAATAGATTTCAATAAATGGAAGAAGAGCAATGACTGAAAAAGAAATAACTAAAGGTTAGAGAGAGAGAGAGATGCATGGAGTATAAAAAAACTGAGCATAATTAGCAGACAATCTTGTAGCTGTCAAGGTTAGAGAGAGAGAGAGAGATGCATGGAGTATCAACAAACTGAGCATAATTAGCAGACAATCTTGTAGCTGTCAAGGTTAGAGAGAGAGAGAGATGCATGGAATATCAAAAACTGAGCATAATTAGCAGACAATCTTGTAGCTGTCAAGGTTAGAGAGATGCATGGAGTATAAAAAAACTGAGCATAATTAGCAGACAATCTTGTAGCTGTCAAGGTTAGAGAAAAGAGAGAGATGCATGGAGTATAAAAAACTGAGCATAATTAGCAGACAATCTTGTAGCTGTCAAGGTTAGAGAGAGAGAGAGAGATGCATGGAGTATAAAAAAACTGAGCATAATTAGCAGACAATCTTGTAGCTGTCAAGGAGTAAATGGCGTAGATGCTAAGTGCTAGTCTCTCACGCCAAAGGTATCTGGTTGCTCCTCGTGGAGGTATCTGGATATTTTTCAGAGATCTATGATCCCAGTGCGCTGCCAGGGTCCGCATGGGAAGCAAAGAACTGCAACCTACAATGCATGTTGTAAGAGGTGACTGATGTAGGCCCTAGGGATGCTACCCTTGTAAATAAAAAGCAGCGCAGAAATCGGATGTGATGGCCTACTTATAGGCGCATAACTGGCACATCATACAATCGCTCTTACGCTCAGATCACATACAAATCACACAAGAGTTTTTGACAAGTAGTCAATATCGAGCGTTCGAAGAGTGTATGTGAGATCACGTTCCAAGTCCTATCAGAGAAGTCCTATCAGAGACATATGATAAAACGTAGGTCTTGTGTTCAATTTGCCCATGTAAAAGATCCTGTGACAGTTCAAAAGAGAAATTGAAGGCTGGACAGCCATTGCCCGGCAAAATTAATTAGAGATGAAATTCCCACAAAATTGTCTTCACCATCTTCAAAATTACATCGGGTACCCTCGCTGATGTTATGGAGTTTTGTGTACTGCAGCTGAGATCTACCTGTTTAAGAAAGAGATCGGAGCACACATGGTTACTCACCGAAGTGCAATGATGATGGTCCTATCAATCAATCAATCCTGAGGTAGGGACAGAATTCCCTCATGTTCATTTTGATAGAATTGCATAATTCGGAATCATATCTGGAGTTGGCAGAATATCCGTGGTTGAGTAGAATATCCGTGGTTGAGTAGGCTATCCGTGGTTGAGTAGGCTATCCGTGGTTGAGTTGGCTATCCATGGTTGAGTAGGCTATCCGTGGTTGAGTAGAATATCCATGCATATCCCAGTTGTGAAACACTATGATAGGTTCACATTTCAACAATGTGATGTTTATCAAAGTATTATAAAATATCCAAGAACACCAAACACACAGAAAAATGTGAATATGACCAATTTTATTTGACACAAGCTGGTTCAATTGATTTGAAGAATGATAATATGATCATATGTGACAAATTCTAGCCACAAGTTAATACAAGCAAGTCAAACATAAATAGAGCTAATGAGGTGGGCTATTGAATGTCCACAGTCACATGTGGGCTGACATTATGTTAATAACAATTTAATACACAGACAATATTTCTGACTTCTTTTTTCAATAATTCATATTGATCACTTATTAAACCACTATTTGTGATTTGTATGTAATCTGGCCCATGTGTTGCTGTGGCCCGCAGGAGGAGCAAAGACTAGTACCACTGCGACCTACAAGGTCTGTCATAAGAGGCGACTGAGGTAGGGGTCTCGCCCGAGTGGTTACCGGGCCCAAATTTGGGGTCTAAAGAATAGAACCACTGTTACCTACCATGCATGTCGTAAGAGGCGACTAAGGAGGTTTGGTTGAAATCGGATGCACATGTCCTAAACATGTACAAGTCTATGCGTTTAGGGCCTACCAAACCAATATGCAACGTATACATGCTCTTGACAAAGATCAAACATATCACAAAGTGATTAAAATTGGTTGTAAAGAACGAACGCAAAGAAGAAGAAGAAGACATGTTCTTGACAAAGATCAAACATATCACAGAGAGTGATTAAAATTGGTTGTAAAGAACGAGCAAAGAAGAAGAAGAAGAAGACATGTTCTTGACAAAGATCAAACATATCACAGAGAGTGATTAAAATTGGTTGTAAAGAACGACCGCAAAGAAGAAGACATGTTCTTGACAAAGATCAAACATATCACAGAGAGTGATTAAAATTGGTTGTAAAGAATGAACGCAAAGAAGAAGAAGAAGACATGTTCTTGACAAAGAACAAACATATCATAGAGAGTGATTAAAATTGGTTGTAAAGATCAAACATATCACAGAGAGTGATTAAAATTGGTTGTAAAGAACGACGCAAAGAAGAAGGTAGGGGTCTAGGAAGCTATCATAGTAAATAAAAGCCTCACAGAAATCAGGTGTGCTGGCCTGGCCTACTTGTAGGTGCATACATGACACAATGCACAATCACTCTTAGGCTCAGATCACATACAAATCACAGAGAGTGGTTAATAAGTGATCAAAATGGAGCATTTGGCAAAGTGTGTGATCTGAGCCTAACAACGATAGGGTAGCTTCCCTAGTCCCCTCACTCAGTCGCCCTTTACGACATGATTGTAGGTCGCAGTGTTACTAATCTTTGATCCCCTTGTAAGCCCTGACAACATACAGACAATATTTCATGCAGCTTCAAGGTGTCTTCGTTGAGTCATGCTGTTACATAGGGCTGTATACTTTCTGCAACTTTATCTGCAAACATTTTCATACACAAATTTGATGATATGTCCAGTAAACAGTAGGCAAATAAATTGATCAATTCCTCAATAAAATCTAATTTATAATGATACTTCATACTGACACAAAAGGTGTACCTAGGACATAACAGAGGTAATGAAAACACTGTTTAGGAAGCGCACATAAAAGCCAGATC
The DNA here is from genome assembly GCA_020796225.1 of Arion vulgaris. Classification (NCBI taxonomy): domain Eukaryota; kingdom Metazoa; phylum Mollusca; class Gastropoda; order Stylommatophora; family Arionidae; genus Arion; species Arion vulgaris. The sequence goes on along the minus strand of CM036762.1, from coordinate 62,065,583 downwards.
TAGAAATATCTTCTTATCCTGACGATGTGAGACAAAACAGGATTACAGTAAAGAAGATGATACTGCAGGCACATACACTTTATCATGTTTTTATATGTTGGTTATATGTTTTTATTACAGATGTTTCAACTAGATAGTAGCATCAATATTAATGAAGATAGAACAAGTAGTCAGTTAGTTTTGGTGACGGTAGAGTTGTAGATACATCCATATCTATCTATGAGATACTTCATCACATTTGTTTGAGACAGTCAAATTAAAACACAACAGTTGGTTAGTTTCTTGATGAAAGATTAACATAACAGTTGGCTAGTTTCTTGATGAAAGATTAACATAACAGTTGGCTAGTTTCTTGATGAAAGATTAACATAACAGTTGGCTAGTTTCTTGATGAAAGATTAACATAACAGTTGGCTAGTTTCTTGATGAAAGATTAACATAACAGTTGGTTAGTTTCTTGATGAAAGATTAATATAACAGTTGGCTAGTTTCTTGATGAAAGATTAACATAACAGTTGGCTAGTTTCTTGATGAAAGATTAACATAACAGTTGGCTAGTTTCTTGATGAAAGATTAACATAACAGTTGGCTAGTTTCTTGATGAAAGATTAACATAACAGTTGGTTAGTTTCTTGATGAAAGATTAACATAACAGTTGGCTAGTTTCTTGATGAAAGATTAACACAACAGTTGGCTAGTTTCTTGATGAAAGATTAACACAACAGTTGGTTAGTTTCTTGATGAAAGATTAACACAACAGTTGGCTAGTTTCTTGATGAAAGATCCACTGACACATCCAAGGAATTTGCAAACAATAATCTTAACCTTTTGAGCCCGCCCTCCCGATATTACGGTATTATCATTAGTACACGTTTACCCGGGGTGCCTACATATCGGGATGAGAACTTCTCGTTATTTGTCTGTGTTCAGCGATAACTTGTGTACTAGTGTGACGTCAAACACAGGAAATGCTTTCCTTAAAGGTTTATCTAAATGGCGGTTTGCATCGTGTTTTGAAACATAGTGATTTGTTATTTGTTTATTAATTTTAAAAAGATGAAACGACAAGCTGAAAATTTCGGAAATGGTCACTCGAAAAGGATAACCACAGAGCAAGCTGTTGAACTTCTTTTAAATGATTCTGAAGAAGAATTAGACTTAGAATATGATTATTCTGATAACGAAATCGAAAGTGAGAGGGTTTTTAACGTATAGTTGGCCAGGGTTCAAAGGGTTAAAGCTATGCCACTAACTGAGTAGAAGAATAATGTTTCAATTTGAGTGTACAAAATCCATCAACAAGACATGTCACTTGACTTGTATACAATTCACAAAGATGGCAACATATCACTGTAGAGTATTACATATAACTAAATGTATCACTTACAGTCAATGGTAACTCAAGAAATGATATGATAACAATGAGATATGAAAATGTATACAAAATATTCAGATAGCAGTATTGATACCACATCATATAAGACTTTCTTCCATTCTTAGTTTTCTGCATTTATTTAGTTTTACGTCACATATTTTCATCTTAGCGCCGCTAGGGATTTATTGCCCAATTCTATATGTTATGTCTGCCATAAAAGAAGTGAATTTCTTCCCTTCTGACCGTTGCTTGATAAAGGCCTTTTGGTTGAAAAGTCGCTGTATATTGTTTTGTTAAACTACAGTACAGAACTGAATCCTTGATGGAATATTTGATGAATCTAGTTACCTGTTCATTGTACTTTGTTAAACTACAGTACAGAACTGAATCCTTGATGGAATATTTGATGAATCTTATTACCTGTTCATTGTGTTTGTTGTTGTTGACTGTGTGTCTAGAAGATGCAACATTTGTATGTGCATACCATGTAGATAAACAAACAAATATGTCAGTTTTATTTCACTTATATCATCATCATCATCATCATCATCATCAAACAGCTTATCCTGAGCAGATCTTTGCTATTCTAACAATTCTGAAGGATTTCTCTCTCTCTCATAGGTCAGATGTCATGTCTGCAGCCATCATATCATCAGTTACATCATGAATTCATCTTTTCTGTGGTTTTCCTCTTCTCCTGTTTGCCCTGATGTCTCCTGTTATAATGGTCTTCTCCAATCCTTCATATCTTTTTATATGTCTAAAATACTTCAATTTTCTCATTCTTATTTGTAGCATCAGTCAGTTGTCTTTGATTTTGAGTTCTTTCCGGATAGATCTATTTGTTCTCGTCTCTGTTCAAAATTTACAGAGGACTCTTCTGTTAAAAATTATATTCTTCTTCTGCAGTGATCTCTGGTCATGCATTTTATTTACTGTGGACCACAAACTGGGCAATCAGCTTCAGGTCTGTAGGCAGGCAAAATAGCATGGATAAGATAATATAGTAGAACCTGGTTAACCCTTTCGCTGCTACATACTTTCCGAAGGCTGAGCTAAAAATAGCTACTTTTTGTTTCTAGATCACAAAAGTGAATTTACGCATATAGCAGTGACAGTAGCAATGTATAACATGTTAATACGTCTTTAGCCCACAGAGGAGAGATAATAACAGACGTGTTAATGCGTCTTTAGAAGTGAATGGGCAAAACGTATATATACGTCCTTAGCAGCTAAGAACGTATATATCGTCCTTAGCACTAAAGGGTTAAGACAAACAGCTCTGGATTGAGATAACTAGACAAGACTTGGCAGAAATTCAGGCTAAAGAAAACACTGTGAGACTCCCAGTGATTGCGTACAATGGTCAAGAGTGAAGAATCGGAATGATTGCTTACAATACTAAAGACTGTCAAAGACAAATCCTGAAATAATCAATTAGATATGGCACAATAAGTTTATGTGAAACAAAACTGATTCATTTATTATGTTAGTTTTCTAAGTTGTTTAAACTGGAATTTTGTCTGTGCATTTGATTGTCACTTCTCATTTTCTATTTGACTTGAAGAAATATATTGTCTATCAACATTTCAAATGATATATTTATCTTATGATGTGCTGATAAATTTAGATACAGCCTATTGATGATGGTTGGAGGGACAAAAATTCCTCAGATTCTCAGATGTAAACAGTACAGGAGCATCTGGTCGAATGGATTAGAGCACAGCTTCCATGTGGGAGACTCGTGTTCAATTCATGGTAAGGCCAAGGATTTCTTCTGTCTTGGGAATAAATTAAAAATCCTAACCTTAACAGCTGCACTGCGACTGCACTGCGCTGCGATTGCACTGCGCTACGACTGCACTAGCCATTAAATTCCCCAGGCTCTTGTCCCACACCACCATAAAAAGATGTACTACCGGCAGTAACGAGTTTTAAAATTATTTTTGTCAAATCAACCAGGATGACAGCCGCCAGTAGTACATGTCTATTGTGTTCTTCTAGATCTATTTATATCATCTTTGTGTTACAGCTGACATATAAAGCATTCACACATGATTCTCATTCTTGCCATGGTATCCCATCTCAGTCAACACTTTCATTTCCCATTCCACTGTGCTATCTCAGATTTCCTTTGGGTCTGCCCCATCTTTTGTACATCAAAGAGTTATCTTTGCCAAAGTGTCTGGCAGCATTGCACACATATAAAAAAATTCTATGTTGATGATATTTTTGGGTGAAAGGAAATATTGAACCTCAGAGAGGTTCTCTACATATTAGAAGTCATGTTTTTTCCTTGGCCACATCCCACAAAATTATTGTTTTGTCTCGGTTGCAACATCCCACAAATAGTTATTGTTTTGTCTCGGTTGCAACATCCCACAAATAGTTATTGTTTTGTCTCGGTTGCAACATCCCACAAATAGTTATTGTTTTGTCTCGGTTGCAACATCCCACAAATAGTTATTGTTTTGTCTCGGTTGCAACATCCCACAAATAGTTATTGTTTTGTCTCGGTTGCAACATCCCACAAATAGTTATTGTTTTGTCTCGGTTGCAACATCCCACAAATAGTTATTGTTTTGTCTCGGTTGCAACATCCCACAAATAGTTATTGTTTTGTCTCGGTCGCAACATCCCACAAATAGTTATTGTTTTGTCTCGGTCGCAACATCCCACAAATAGTTATTGTTTTGTCTCGGTCGCAATGGAAATATTCACTCAGAATGATTGTGTACAATAGTACACTTCTTCTTCTAAGCAGGGATGCCAGTTTTCACTCTTGAACAGCCAATGTCAAATTCTGCAGTTGTGCGAGTCTACCATAAAGATATAAACAGATGGATATGGTGGGAGGAGTTAGAATATGATGATAGGTTTGTATAGGAATTAATGCTATAGATATATATATACACACACATTGGCAACTGAAAATCTATAACAGTAGGCTGGAAAGTCAAAGCCTAGGCAAAAATAATTAATATTAATTCAAATTTTCACCATTCTTTCAATTACGGCAAGATCTTTGTCAGTGCATGGAATTCGTGCACAGCCGCAGATATTATTCTGCGCAAGAAAGAGACAGGAGTACATCTTCCATTACTTAGTGAAACAAAATGATGTTGCTAATAATTAAAGAATCAATATATACATATATATCACATATATCAGAATGAATGAATTGTACACACAGCTATCATCAAATGTCAGGTAGAAATAAATGTACAATTTGATATAATCAACAAAAAGCTAAATAATATTGATCAAAAAATATTCATGAAAGACAAATACAGTATTGACTTGATGACAGTAAATGGATACATTATAATACAAACATATTTTCATAGTACATGTACATACAAGATGTATCATCAAGCAACAATTGTTGAGCTAGATGTTACTGTGGCTGTAGACAAGTTTAATGTAACTTTAATATGACAAGTTCAATGTAACTTCAATATGACAAGTTCAATGTGAATGATGGCTGGTAGTGTTACATGTAACTTCAATATGACAAGTTTAATGTGAATGATGGCTGGTTGTGTTATATGTATCTTCAATATGATAAGTTCAATGTGAATGATGGCTGGTTGTGTTACATCTAATTTCAATACGACAAGTTTAATGTAACAAGTTCAATGTAACTTCAATATGACAAGTTCAATGTGAATGATGGCTGGTTGTGTTACATCTAACTTCAATATGACAACTTCATTGTAACTTCAATATGACAAGGTCAATGTGAATGATGGTTGGTTGTGTTACATCTAACTTCAATGTCAAGTTCAATGTGAATGATGGCTGGTTGTGTTACATCTAACTTCAGTATGACTAAACAGAATACAAGAATAACTGATATCTAATTTGATAACCCTGTGCTATTGACCATGTGATGTAGGAATTTCAGGGTTCAAAGGCAGTGCGCCAAAACCAAAACAAATTCATGGTGTGCACATGGTATGCAGTTGGACTACAGGAGACCCTGATCATTTACCTTTGGATCTAAATTACAAATGCCCCAAAAGTCAAAGTAAAACTCGTCTGAATGGTGAGGGACAATGGTAATAAGGAAAGTAAGCCTGTACACAAATATCAGTCAGAGGTGCTATGACTATGCCCAAATTCATAGCGATTGAAAAAAAAATATAATTCAGAGCATGAAAGTACTGCCCATGAAAGTACTGCCCATGACTAACACTGATCTTTATTTGAAAAATAAAATCCTCATCTCAAACACAATGTACCCTGTCTCTAAGTTGTACTGTTGTCCTACTCTGGGAGATAAGTCAATTAATAGTTTGCTAAGAAGATTACACAATACAAATCCCATAGTATTGTGAAAGTTCTAAGGCTGCCTGCTGACAGTATAACTCTAACAAAACTGGGAGATATGACAATCAGGAAAAGATGGATAGACTAATAGAAGAAGTAGTTGAAACAGGACTAACAGCAAATACAAACAAAATAAAAGAAATAGGATAAATAGCATACAAAATGAGCGCATTGTGGCTGATAACTAAATAATTGAAGAAATAGATAATTTGACTAGCATATATTTCAGTAACAATACTAGCAAAGATATCAGAACTAGATGTCAGTCAAATGTTAGGATTAGTTCTGACAGTTTGACATACAACTTTCTCCAGTCAGCTTAACCCCTTCTGAGATGAGATATCAGAACAAACTAACATGTCAGTCAATGCCAGGATTAGTTCTGTCAGTTTGACATACAACTCTCTCCAGTCAGCTTAACCTCTTCATCCTTGTGAGATGATAAACTGGCTCTCCTCAGTGATTATTGAAGATGCTTGCGGAGAATCCAAGTTATATATAATTTGGTAGCCAATGACAGTTTTAATTGTATATTCTTCTGGGAAAAGAAAGATTTAGTAGTAATATTAATCTTCTTCTTCTTCATGCGTAGTCAGGATGCTTGGTATGACACTCCTGATTTTTGCGTGAAAGCCTGCTTTCCCTTTTCTCAGTGTCCCTCGCCATACATGCGTAGTATTAATATTAAATATTGATTTTATTGCAGCAGGCTTACCCCCGGATGGTTCAGTCTCTCGTCTCAGAAATGGCACAACATCTGCATAAGATGGGGTGGTTGGCTGAAATCGGATGCACATGTCGTAAACATGTAAAAATCTATTCGTTTAGGGGATTACCAAACCAATATGCAACGTATTCATGTTCTTGGCAAAGATCAAACATATCACAAAGAGTGATTAAAATTGCTCGTAAAGAACGACGCAAAGAAGAAGATGGGGTGGTTTCTAATGAAATTTGTCAACATAATAATGGGAAACAAATCTACAAGATTTGAAGGTCAACAAAGTATTAAACAACAATACATTAATTATCTCCCTTACAAAAGCGTACTACATAATACAAATTTCTTAAAACTATTGTACCTAATAACTGAGTAGATTTAAACAAAATAAAGAAATATCAAGAACTGTACTTACTTATATATATATTAATGAGACTAATATGTTGCTGTGAGAAAATTATGTTATGACAACTGTTATAACACACTGACTTCACCATCAAATACATAACGCTTGGATGCAAGCATTGACACAGAAATCAACATGATCTTTATCCCCTGAGAGAAGAGTTAATGTATAAATAATTGATTTATGCAAGAATAATTACAGTCTTGTTTTCTGATTACAAACTATTTTATGAAAGAAAATAACAATATGTAGAATTGAATGTACTTGAGAAATAGCATTTGTTGAGAATAGAATATTTTGGGTAAAATTGTCCTTCATGATAGTGTACAAATAAAGAAAGAATTCAGCAATGTTTAGTTGACTCCTCGATAGAGAGGACACAGAGAAGATATGGCCTACAGAGACAGTAATTTGGAATCTGAGGAGCTTAACATATTATATGAAGTGAAGCATACAGTTCAATCATGCTGTGATTTGATAACTAAGAGAATACAATGGAGTAAGTATAGCTGTCAAGTTTCATGTGTGCTCAACTAAAATGAGCTGCAAGCAATAAATACAAGTCTATATAGACAAAAACAAATGGTGTCTCTCAATGAACACATCAAGAGATACCTACACTTTATACAAGATGTTTGATTTTAAATATATATTCCACAACATACAATCAAAATGATACTTTCATACAAGAATCGTCAGGCAAAATCCACATGAAATTATCAAGAAACCAACAAATAACTCATAAGGTTTGTTCCATGATTTTACTTTTGTTAATTTTTTCTGATATCCACTTGAATGTTTAGTTTGGTCGTCGGATCATCATCACTGCACATCGAACCAATTAGTCATTAAGTGCTCCGATCACCTTCTCAGTATATCTCTCATTGTGTGGTGACTAATGACACTAGTTCTTAGCTGGTTTACTATTCTTCTTTGGCTACCAGCATAGTGTTCTTGTCTAGCTACACCACATTTGACTTGGTATTCTTGCAGTCTGGTTAGTGTTGTAGATTCATCACTATTTCTGGAATAATTTACACATCCTCTATCCCTTAGGGAATTTAGAATATCAACCTGGTCAATAGCTCGTCTGCTTTTTACAGCAGCCATACCTGCAAGCCTATCGGCATGTTTGTTCATTTCCGCTTACACCGACAGGTCTTGGCACAAAAATATATCTGATTTCTGTCAGTCTAGACCTCTTCAGAGACTCCAACCATTGTTTTCGAGCCCAGCCTCTGCTTCAAATTTCCTGAGCATACTCATCGAGTCACAGAGAAAATGTATGGATAAATGTCTGTGACTAGCCAGACCATCGCTTTAGTTACTGTCATGATTTCCATAGTGAGACTGCTTATAGTCACGACAAAACCACCACTGTCTTCCTTCCCAACATTCTCTCTGACTTGAACAGTGAAAGCCCATGAGTTCCGCACATGTCGAATCACTAACCCATCTGTGTGAATGATTATATCATCTCAGACGAGTTCTCAGAAATTAACTCCTGAACTTCTGCCTACCCCAGGACCTCATAAGCTCGAGAAAAATAGAGACTTATAATTGCAGAAAGGTAGCAGAAAGGGAGTGGAAGTTCAGCAGAAAATGATACAAGAATACACCAGTATATCTAATTACATTAACCACAATATTATATCGACAGTCTAAATGATCAACTATGGCAAATAACAACAAGATTTGTATATTACTCTTATTTTGCACTCAAAAACTGACATGAACTGACATGAACAAAAGCAGAACAAAGATTGAATAAACAAAATTATATCATAATACATATCTCTGACAAAATAATAGAAATGATATCAGTTTTACATATGATGATAACAGACCTTCAGTCAGTTGCTGAAAGAAACTGCACTTATGTGTATGCTGAAACAACAATTAAGTCAGTTCTGTCAATCATTACTAACCAGTCTTACAAGAACAGTTAAGTCAGTTCTGTCAATTATTACTAACCAGTCTTACAAGAACAATTAAGTCGGTTCTGTCAATCATTACTAACCAGTCTTACAAGAACAGTTAAGTCAGTTCTGTCAATCATTACTAACCAGTCTTACAAGAAGAAAAATCACATCTAAATAAACATAATCAACAAATATATCTTAAAAAATAACATGGATACAGAATCAAAAAGTGGGAGAAATAAAATCATACAATAATAACAAGAAATGCACAAAATGGCAGAAACAGAATTCAGTAATGAATGTTCTGAAAGTCTGCAGTGTTTGCTCCCCGAGATGCCATATATTTTGGATTTCCACCATCATCTCTGAATTTGGATGCTGGCATATAAGGATGACCAGCACTGTGATGATGGTCATGGTAATAGTTGGTACCAGCTGCATGGTTTGCTGGGTAGATATTCACTCTGTGCCCTGTTGCCAATAAACAAAACAGCAAAATTTGAGATAATAAATAACAGCAGATGTGATAGAATGTTGTACTATAACTTTTATAACTGCCCCTAGTTTCAGTTAAAAATCTACTATTAACACATTCAATAGATATAAATATAAATAAATATTCCACTAAAATAACTTGTCAAGTACTGTATTAACAATCAGATATGAACAAACTAAAAGTCAATCTTTATTAATTAATTCACTAGAGAGTGTTTTGGTCTTTGGACGCAATTATTTATTTAGTTCCAAAAGTATAGCTAAACTAAAATATTGTTTCTAAATATGATTTCAACTTTGAGTTAACATTTGTCAAATTAAAGAGAAATTATTGATGTAGCTTAATGTTTACTGCATTATCAAATATAATGTAGTGTTAACTATGCTGACATTTTTTTAAACATGCATTAAAAATAAAAATTCAATTTTTCAGGGGTACTGATGAACAATAAGTTGAAAAAATCCAGTCCCACTGCTGTCTTTATATAGGCAATCCATTTATGAATATATAAACATTAAGAAAACTAAATGGATGTATAGTTTATTAAGTGTTCAACAAATTAGCAATATAAGCATCAGTGAAGACATTTCCACACAAAACATTGTCGAATTAATGGTCAACTCGGTTTCACTTTTATCTCTAGCAAAAACCTTGGTGATATGTTGCGTTATCATTTACACTTGAATTAAAGTAGATGTTTATTAATATAAAAGTTGAATGTGAAGGGAAAGTAATTAAACAACCATGAAATATAAAACGTCTTTTAAAAGACTTTACAACTATAAGTTGCACAGAGAACGTCTTTTAAAAGATCTTGCATATGGAATCAGTTATAGTAATAAGTGTTATCTATGGTCTATTATGGTGGTAAAGTTCTGCATAGGACAAAGAACTGGATGATGATGATGATGATGATGAGTTATTTATGTTGCATTAACAGAAGCAATGATATTGTGTGAAGCTGCATTACATTGGAGGTTAGGGTGGGTATTGGAAGTCTGGAAAGAGAAATATGTTTTCTGAATGTGTTGGAGAAATAAGTATGGTGAAACGGGTGATTAGTGACTACATATACAAGTATTCAACATGTAATGAGTATTTGAAATGTACAGATAAGCTGCCGCATACAGGTATTTGCAAGGATAATGAGCATTCGCATTTACTGGAGCTGCAAAAAACACCAATCTTTCTCATTTCTAGTAAACAACTTCCTATGGGTACAGTGAGCAAGTGGACTTTGGGATGGCTGCTGCAGCGGAGGACAGAGCATGAATGGGAATGCCCAAAATGCCATGATGCCGATTGCATAACAAATCTAATCTTTCTACCTGACATGAGAGATATCAATGAGAGAGGACCATCCGTCCTGTGGTGCCGGGCCCCACAAGGGAAGCAAAGACTAGTACCACTGCGACTTACAAAGCATGTCATAGGAGGCGACTAATGTAAAGGCCTAGGAAGCTACCTAGTAAATAAAAAGCGCAGCAGAAATCGGAGGTGCTGACCTACTTGTAGGAGCATTACTGGCACAATGTACAATCGCACTTGGGCTCAGATCACATTCAAATCACACAGAGTGGTTAACAAGTGGTTGATATGGAGCATTCGAAGAAGAATATTAGAGTAAAACACATAGAAGATCTCATTTAAAAAAAAAATCAATTCTGAGAATTGTACCACCAATGAACCAATAGCTAAAACAACATTATTTCTTTCAACAAAATGACTACACTAATGTTATTGGCATGTCAAATAATAATAATTATTGTTTAAAAAAATGTAAAATAAATGTTGCAATATTTGCAAAATAGTAACAATAACCTTTGAATCTGTGTCAAAGTAGAAATATTGATCGACTACTGACCCTGATGTGTTTCAACACAGGAAATGAGCGACTTAATAATGTTCCCTGGAGAGACCCTAGCAGGAAATGAGTTTAACAAGCTCGTATTATGGTTCGACCCCTAGAGTGGCATCCTAGGAGCACTAAATATCCGGTCTGCCTTTGTTATGTCAATAATATACTTTCTTTTATTGAAATGTAGTCAACATATGTGAATATTTTTGTCATGATTTATTATTTCCCAGATTTATCTCTCCCGTTAGTCACTTTTTCCCACACATGCTTGTTGTAATTACTTTCAGTTTTGTTGATCATTTCTTTCATATTTTATAATGTACTAATAATTATGTTGTAAATTTATCATCATCATCAGGTGCCATCTCCACATTGAAGATTGGCTGCAATGAATCTCCAGCATCCTCTGTTTTTCGTCTTGGTGTTGCACACTGCCAGACTGTAACATGTTCATTTCTTAAAGTTTCCCTCCCACTTATCTCTCGGGCTTCCTAGTAATTTTATAATGTATATTTAGAATGGCAGGTTGCGGTATGAGTGGATGTCATCTATAGAGGTTTCCAATCTCCAGAGACTAATGTGAATCTACTGTCATGGGCATGTGGGTGTTCGCGGCAATGAGAGAGCAGACATGCTTGCATCGAAAGCATCGATTGTTGGGGAGTTTAGGATGGAAAAGGAGGATATTCTTCAGTCTCTTCGCGACCTACTGTTGGATGATGACACTAAAATAGACGTTGAATCAATCTAGTGATTTAGTGAGTTTAGAATTACACACTGTACAAGTAGAACTGGATGCTTGAGGGGACAGAGAGAGAGGTGTGTTTAACCAGCGAGCCACAGGAGCCTCAATATGCATACCCTTCGGCATCTGTTCGGGGAGACTGAGCACCAGAATGCTGTGGCATCAGTTTAGTAACCAATGTACTAAACAGTTGACATTTTTGCCACAAACTTATCCTGGACAATAATGGCACCAAGTTCTAATAATTGTCATTAAAATATATCAGTAACATAAGTCACACAGTTTAAACATTCATTGATTGATGACAATCAAGATAAATTATCAAGTAATTGCAATAGTTCAGATTTCAAAATATTGATTTAGTCATGTTAAATATTGCTCATCATAGATAGTAATAACATCTTCTGTAATTTATTATTCATTTATCTCAAAAACATTGCTAAATGACATACACATTTTATTTATAACCAAAACATTATGAAACATTTTTTTCTCTCCCCATATTTATATATAGATTTTGTTAAAAAGAAATTATTGATTAGAGTTCCAGTTTTGTGTGCAACTTGAAATAAATTTCATTTTTTGGAATGTGACAGTGTTTTATTATTGATGAATTCTACATATATAGAGATATTATTGATCAATTTTACATATATAGAGATATTATTGATGAATTCTACATATATAGAGATATTATTGATGAATTCTACATATATAGAGATATTATTGATGAATTCTACATATATAGAGATATTATTGATCAATTCTACATATATAGAGATATTATTGATCAATTCTACATATATAGAGATATTATTGATCAATTCTACATATATAGAGATATTATTGATCAATTCTACATATATAGAGATATTATTGATCACTTGTATCTATAGATCTTAGATCTATAGATCTTATTATATAGAGATATTATTGAATATATTTCAGCTATAAATAACAAATATGATATTTGTAACGTTAATTAAATATACAAATGTTCCTCCTTAAATGAGAAGATAAAAGTGAGATTTTTGACCGCACATACTCGAAAAGTTAATACTGTTTAATGGAAGAGACCAAGAACAAGATACGAAAGAATAAATATCACAAGCAGATAATAAGATTATATATGATACAAACTCTCAACGTGTGATATATGATATATATATATATATATATATATATATAAACAAACATTTTTAATTTTCATGTCAATATCTAATCTAATTAAATATCTAATAAAATAAATCATTTCTAATAATAAAATCCAACAGCATTATCTGCAACTTTGTCCGGTCAGATTGATCCGTTTTTAGCACTGTGTATTTGGGACCATGTTTTTTCTTTTTACCTAGATTCTTACCTGCTTAGTCAGACTGTTGTGGTGTAACCTGCTACCAGCAATATGACTTGTGTGGGGGGAGAGGGATGGGGTGGGGGAAGGGAGTATAGTGTCACTAGGGGCTATTATTGGTTAATTAAAGGTTGCATGCTGGGACTGTCACCAGAAGTGTGTATTTTTGATTGTACCCCAAAACAATCCACTCTTTGATAATTTGAATAAATCATAATTATATACATTATATATATGAGTTATGACATAGCAATATATATAAGAAATACAGTGAGAAACACTACAACAGGCAGATTATCAAAACACATTTAGCTTTAAGAAGAAATTATTGCATTTGTTGCTGTAAAACCTCTGAAGTCTGTGAAGACCTGCCTGCATGGTGAGGGACACCAGACAAATGGTAAAGCAGGATTTCACGCAAAAAACAGTCAGAAGCGCAAACCAGGCATCATGACTAACGCCCAAATTGACAGACGGTGAATGCAGAAGAAGAAGTTGCTGTAAAACTTCAAGTGGTAGGCACATAAACTGTCTTAGTTTTAAGCTACCAGGTCACAGACTCTCAATAAAATATTTTAATAACATCTTCTTCTGCGACCTCTCATCATGCACTTAAAGCACTGTGGACCAGAAGCTGGACAGTCAGCTTCAGGTTTCCCAAAAGGTTAGTTTTCAGTACGACTGTGTGTGGCCACAAGTTGCTTCTCAGATCATTCAGGAGAGGACAGTCATGCTCCTGTGTCTGTTCCACCAGCTGACACTGGCAGAGAGCTGTTCGACTTATTCCTACTATGTAAGTGTCTGCAGTGTCCGGTATGTAGGTGAAATACAGGGTGTTCAACTTAAAAGCAGCCCGTAAATGGAGCTAATCTGGCATATATGTATGGAAATGGGAAGGTTCAGTTATGACGTAGTATAGGTCAAGGTTGTGTCTTCTTCTTCTCTTCCACCATTTACTTCTTTATAGAAGTGTTGGGGTGAAACTTAGTGATCTTGTGTGTGCTTATTCTTCATCTCTTCCACCATTTACTTCTTTATAGAAGTGTTGGGGTGAAACGTAGTGATCTTGTGTGTGCTTTTTAAGGCACTTTGTAAGCTGATATTCATGTTCGTAAGGCTGTTCTTGATGCAGTCGCTCCATCTTTTGCATGGTCTTCCTCTTGCCTTGTACTCATTATACTTTTTCTGTGTGGCTGTGTGACGGTGTGTAATTGTGGTGCGGGAAGAGGCGATGAACAAATATGACGTAGGGCGAGCTAGTCAGAACCAGTTTAAATAGTAAATAAACACAACTCAATATGTACCTGGCAACTTTTGAATTGTCAATGGGGCTGCAATTATCTTGAACACCCTGTATAATGACCTGGTATGTTCTACTGTGGTCTTTGAGAAAGTCTTATCCATAATCATATCCATTGTTTACACTTCGTATCAAGCTTAGCAACAAGAATAGCATCTTCTCACACCAAAATGGTAACCAGAAATATTGAAAACTATATATGGTCAAATTTATACCAATATTCATCTCTTGAAATATATGTACCAATCTAGAGACTCTCACTGGAGTTATTGAGTCTGAGCACAAATGCAGAGATCTTTCTATGTGAGAGAGATCAGAGCACACACGGTTATTCACCAAAGTGCAATGATGATGGTTATATTAATCAATCAATTAATCCATCTAACCATCAATTTGCTCTTAACTAGAGGCAGACATAGCATGTAATCAATAGAAGATCATGCCTAGATGGTACCTTGTAGGGCAGACACAAATCTTCTCCAGTCAAATAAATTTTCAGTTGTATGTTATAACACAACTAATTGATTGTTTCATGGCTTTCATGACAGTTTCAACAGTTCTCAGCCAAGTTGTCTATAGTTGACCTTTCTTTCATCTTTCCTCTGTGTGTGCTCAGTATCATGATAGTTCTTGCCACTTCTAAAGAAATTCTATTCCTCTGTTACATGTTACATAAAGACTGTAATCAAGTTCTCTCATGGCTTTCATGACAGTTTCAACAGTTCTCAGCCAAGTTGTCTATAGTTGACCTTTCTTTCATCTTTCCTCTGTGTGTGCTCAGTATCATGATAGTTCTTGCCACTTCTAAAGAAATTCTATTCCTCTGTTACATGTTACATAAAGACTGTAATCAAGTTCTCCATACAGTTCTATTCTAGACAACATGTTCAATCTCATTTATGAAAATGAGTTAGACATTTCTCGCCTTTCTCAGTAAAGTTTGTTTCAGGGTTTTCTTGTGATGGCATCCTTTCTTTCTGGAAAAATGGGTGTTTCTGTGGTGTAGAGGTTAGGTGCTTGCCTCTCGTTCCAAAGGTACTTCATATTTTTCCTAAACATCCACTGGAACAAATTTGCTTCAGAACAGCCCGAGCGGAGTTTGAACCAGGTCCTCATCGGTTGTGATCGAACTGGTACATTAATAAATATATAAAATTTGACTAAACTGAAAAAAGAATTTATCAACAGAATGAAGAAAAATTGAAATAAAATGCAATCTTATAAATATATTGAATGTCTTCTCATCAAATAAAAGCAATTTTGTGCTGGAAATAAGAAAATATTCTGTCCATCCTCATACTAAATCTACTTCTTCTATTCTCACAGTAATCTTTCATGTCTGATAACTTATTAGAAACCAAACAATATAAACTATATTCTCACAGTAATCTGTCATGTTATTCAATGTCTGATAACTTATTAGAAACCAAACAATATAAACTATATTCTCACAGTAATCTGTCATGTTATTCAATGTCTGATAACTTATTAGAAACCACAAAATATAAACTATATTCTCACAGTAATCTTCCATGTTATTCAATGTCTGATAACTTAGTAGAAACCACAAAATATAAAATAATAATAAATTCTGAAATAAAAATGATTCACTTCGTGATACATCAAACTACCAAAAAAAAGCAACACGACAGAAAAGCAAGAAATAAAGACAAGTGCATTTGAACACATTGAAACTCATACATTAATTGTGTGATAAGTCAGGCCCAGTGGTACAAATGCTAGCAAAGTGAGTTTTCATAGTTACATGTCTAAATCTAAACCTAATATGTCTTCAAGATTTATCTTGATGTTTTTCATAACTTATTTTCATAAAGTATCTATAAATATTTCTTTCAATACAATATCAATGTATGTAATGTGAATTAATTATGTCTAGACATGGTGCATTAAGTATAGTGTACGTTCATTAAGTTTAAAGTGATCTAATTATGACTGTGTAACCATAGCTTATTTCTTTAGGGATCTCTGTGGTTAAGCCCTTGCCTTGCGATACGAAGGTCATGGGTTCAAATCTGAACAGCGCTGTTATGTTCATGAGCGCATTTTTGTCCATAGATGCTAGGATTATTGCAGCTCGGGTAATACTCTTGGCAGGTCGTATGTCATTTCTGCGGTCAGGGACCAAGCCGTATTGGCTAAAACTCCAGTCAAATAAAGTCAACCCTTTGTATCTTCTTGTTAAGTTTATTAGTTTAATGTGGGCACATGAAACCTTATTATGTGTTTGATTAATTGATCGGACCATAATCATTGTACTTTGGTGATTAACCATGTGTACTATAATCTCTTTCTTACTCAGGAAAATCTCAGTGACAGTGAACAAACACCAGAAAAGTGGGTCCCCTTGATGTCATTTTTGAAGATGGTGTAAGTTATTTGAGGAATTTGATTTTACTATAATAAATTCTGCCTGGGGCAGTGGCTTTGCAGCCTCCTCTCTTTGATTTTACTATAATAAATTCTACTGGGCAGTGGCTTTGCAGCCTCCTCTCTTTGATTTTACTATAATAAATTCTGCCTGGGCAGTGGCATTGCAGCCTTCTCTCTTTGATTTTACTATAATAAATTCTGCCTGGGCAGTGGCATTGCAGCCTTCTCTCTTTGATTTTCAACTGACAGGGGTTCTTTCTTGTGCTCAACTTGAACATGGGACCTACACTTTATCGTCCATCTTCCAACAGGACTAGAAACTTGATCTCACCTATATTGTGAACAGGGATCTCTGGACAAATTCCCTGATTGCTGTATGTGGGGAACAAACCAAGTACCTTTAGAAAAAGTGGTGAAGCCTAACCTACATGCCACAGAACCCTCTAAATTAATTACTGAGCTTTATGTTTCAAATGTCTTATTATGTACAATCACAGATAGGTTTAGAGTGAGTTGAGTATGTCGAATGTGGGGTTCTGTAAATCTAGTCTTTGTCCATTCTGTCTAGTCAAGACTCACCTATTCTGGTAGATTTATGAAGTCAATAGTCAGCTGATTATGTTGAATGTGTTAATGTATAATGAGAGCTCATTACGACTAATGTTGAGAAATCAAATCTAGTATGGAGAATGAAGTCATTAAGTATAATGGATTCATTATGTCACGTGTAGGCTCATTAAGTGCAATATGGGCTCATTATATCTAGTGCCTGATTATTAATTATGCCTAGTGTCTACTCATTATGTTTAATGCTTCTTCATTATGTCTGATACAGTCATACAGGTTCCTTAAGAAAACATGGTCTTACTATGTCTAGTGTTTGCTCATTATGTCTAGTGTTTGCTCATTATGTCTAGTCTAGGCTCATTATGTCTAGTCTAGGCTCATTAAGTACAATATGATGGACTCACTACGTCTAGTGTGAATATCCCATAGCTTTGAGCATCCACAATCTATCTCTGCACAGAATCTATCTCTGCCCATAATCTAACTATGCACAGAACCTATCTCTGCACATAATCTATCTCTGCCCATAATCTATCTCTGCTGACTGCAGTAATCAATGGTGACAAAAGGGTAAATCATGCAAGTGCAATATGTGTCAGGATGTGCACAGACCAATGTCACCATGCTCCATACCTTGTCTAACTCTAAGAGCAATCACGATGGAAGATGGGAATGTTTCAATGCTCTGGAATAGTCTCTACAAAGAAGAAATAACAGTAAGAAAAGAGGCAAATGAATAAATTGATGGTAGGCATAGTTGACAGAGATCTGCCACTAAATGGTGTCAACACTGTCAATTACATACAACTATGTCACAACAATAAGCAAATCAAACAAGTTGAAATAGAGTGCGGAAAACATACAGAACATAAAGTACTCACACATACCCACACACATAAATCACTTATAATGCTTATACATAAAGTACAAAATAAAATATGTTATTAGAGATTCAGAAAATTGGACTCGACGGATATGTCCATTAAAAAAGATGTGACTAAAAACTAAGCAAAGTCAAATCTATCACACTCAACAATAATTGCAATTCCCAGAAATAATATCATTTCAAATGTAGAAGATATGTGGTTATACATCCATCTTGGTTTGATATTCATATAGAGACAGAGAGAGAGACTAGGTCACCAAATAAATAGGTTAGACATCCATTTATCATTAAGAAATGGCCACCTAAGTTGACAATGGATTTGTTATAAGAACTTGAGAAACAGCAATATGTGTACCACTGAAGTCGACGAAGGCCTGTCTGCATGGCAAGGGACACAGCCAGTCAAATGGTAAAGCAGGTTTTCATGCTAAATTCAGTCAGAAGTGCCATACCAGACGACATGGCTAACACTCAAATTTACAGCAAGTGAACGCAGACGACACTCGAGTGGTTATTGGGGCCCAAATTGGGGTGTAAAGAATAGAACCACTATTGCCTGTCGTAAAAGGTGACTAAGGAGAATGGGCATGGGGCTAGCTACCCACCCCGTAAAAAAACCACTAGATAACTACAAAAACCACAACCAGGAAAATCCATAGCTCGCCACCCGAGGAAGAAGGACCCCTGCAAGGAGGGACTCATGAAGCAAAATGAGGAGAAAATGGAGAGATCTGGAAAAGATGGCATTGGATAGGTGGGCTTGGGAGGCCTTGGTTGCAGATCTATGTCTCCCTAGAGGCAAAGGGTGAAGACAAAGAATGCAGAAGAAGAAGCAATATGTGTGCTCTGATTTTCTAATAGTAATTTAAATGATGTAGTGTGACGACAAAAGAAGAAGAAGAATATAAATGATGTAGTGGGTTGAACAGAATGACTAAAAAGAAAGAGAGTCTATGAAAATGTCAGATTTTACAATTGTCTGTATAATGGAAATTAAGAGGTATCAACCAATTAGAAAACATGCTTTAAAAAAGTGCCCTTCAAACAGCCAACATAAAACATAGGCCCTCCATCAGAAGGCAACAGCAAACTTGTGAGCCTACAAGACAGGGCAATAAAGAAACAAATACACCAACCAGCAGCCTCATGGGTAGGTGAGGCTTGCTGAGACACTTACCAAGGTAGTCTAGCTGGTTAAGTGTCATATCCCAAATATGATTCTTCTTGCCTGGAGAGTCAAGGTCACAAGAGTTTAATCATTGCATAAGTTTTACACCTCTACACCCCCAGGAGGTTAGAAGCAGTGAGAATATGTAAGATATCAGTTGTAGATCATACAAGTAGATTAGACAGCTTCTGTTTTAACAGACACTTATATCAAATCAGGCAATGTGTCTACAAGACTAGATAGCAAACAATGTAATCTACATCAAATGAAAGAAATCTGGCCTTGTACACAACAAAGAAAACTTCAACAGAAAGGAAGGAAACAATTACAATTGATAACGTCAACCTGCTCAGTAAATGCCAAAAAAAGAAAGAATTAGTCAATCTTAATTCACTCTGGACAAGTGATTATTAAATGCTTTCATATTGTTCAACTCACTCGGACAGTGATTATTAAATGCTTTCATATTGTTCAACTCACTCGGACAGTGATTATTAAATGCTTTCATATTGCTCAACTCACTCGGACAGTGATTATTAAATGCTTTCATATTGTTCAACTCACTCGGACAGTGATTATTAAATGCTTTCATATTGTTCAACTCACTCGGACAGTGATTATTAAATGCTTTCATATTGTTCAACTCACTCGGACAGTGATTATTAAATGCTTTCATATTGCTCAACTCACTCGGACAGTGATTATTAAATGCTTTCATCTTGCTCAACTCACTCGGACAGTGATTATTAAATGCTTTCATATTGTTCAACTCACTCGGACAGTGATTATTAAATGCTTTCATATTGCTCAACTCACTCGGACAGTGATTATTAAATGCTTTCATATTGCTCAACTCACTCGGACAGTGATTATTAAATGCTTTCATATTGTTCAACTCACTCGGACAGTGATTATTAAATGCTTTCATATTGTTCAACTCACTCGGACAGTGATTATTAAATGCTTTCATATTGTTCAACTCACTCGGACAGTGATTATTAAATGCTTTCATATTGTTCAACTCACTCGGACAGTGATTATTAAATGCTTTCATCTTGCTCAACTCACTCGGACAGTGATTACTGAATGCTTTCATCTTGCTCAACTCATTCGGACAGTGATAATTAAATGCTTTCATTTGGTAAAATGGTCAAACAAAAAAGTTCTACAACTCTACAGAATTATCATCATAATATGATAACACAATTTTGGTCTTTATTTATAAACACAATTGTGTTTCTATTTTTGCAAAAACTATTTTCTTTTTACTTTGTCAACAAAAAAAAAAAAAAAAAAGACCTGCCAAATACTTAAAACAAAAAGATACGAAACAAGAATAAGCACCTAAAATCTTGTATCAGTAACACATAAAATAAAGAATTAAAACTGCAAAATAAAAAATATTTTTAAAAATCAGTTACAAAAAAGAACTACTGCAGAACTACTACTAACTGAAAAGCTGACAATAGATACAAGCTACAACACACACAAATTTAGTCCAGTGAAATATTGAAACAAGCAGGAAATGACCTCCTAAAAAAACAGACTGACTGGTGTTTGGTCATGGATGGGCTACACATGTCTACAACTTTAACAACTGCTACAAAATTGTAAAAAATATTCACCTTTTTGAAGAAAACAAGAGAACAAACACGAGAATAAAAAACAAAAGCATTTACTATCTGCACACAAGAAAAACTGTCATTGACAATAACAAACTTACAAAACAAAATAAAACTTTTGAGCAAGTAATGAAACAAAACAAGAAATATATCAAGATGCAATAACATAACAGATATATATATAAATATCAAATACATCTTTGTACACAGAGTATATTACATCTGGTAAAAGAAATGTACGAAACTGAAGATTTATTGTGTCTAAATTAAAGAAACCGATGACCTTCAACATAGAGACAATGTGTACAGTTCAATAACCATACCATGACCTCCTTGTACATGTTATGCTATTAAAATATTCATGTTATGTACAATGATAACGATGAATGTCTCCATAACATATTACCATTACTCAACAGACTAAAAGTCAAACAAAACACGATTATATATTATAAAACACACAAGTGGTTTCATATCTGAAAACTGGGACCACATAAGAAGAAATCAGTCACATTTCTGTAACTGTTAGAAATGCAGAATGACTGGAAGACTGAAAATCTGAATATGACATTAAGAGAATATGACATGTAGACATCACAGTTCGTTCCACCCATCCAACCATCCATCCCTGCTTCATGTCCAGTTTGACAGATAAGGCTTTCACAACAGATTTGCATTGTTGCTGTTCTGCCTCCTTTCTACCAATTATTGTTTCCCCACATCAGGTCACAATCTTACAACTCTCTTTCCACAGTTCTTCATATTTCCTTTAGACATCCATACCTTCTTTTCCCATCTGCAGTCCATCAGAGAGCTGTTTTAGCCAATGTTCCTACTGGCATAATAGCCATCCATCGCAAGCGATGATGACAACAGTTTCAGACGTGTGCTGCTTCACCTCTCTGGTGTGTGCGGAGGTGGCTGTAGAGTCCAATAATAGAACACTATCCCTACCACAGGTGGGGCATACATGATTAAGGTTAGATATGTGCATGTTGTGTGATCTGTTTTTTAGCGCAGCACGTTTTCTGTGCCTCAATGGCATGATGATTCTCAACTATGTGGGTTCCTCTTGTGTTGTTAAAACGTCACATTTGGTGATCTTGCGCAAGGGATTCCCAGCACGTGGTGTCAATATCGAAGCATTTCAGAGAGACTTTAAGAGTGTGTTTAAAGCGTTTTTTTGTTTCCTTCAAGTTCATCATACATAAACTGTTTTAGGATGCGTTTATCAGGCATTCGAGCAACGTGACCAGCCCATCTCACTTGGGCCTTCTGCAACACGGGGTTGTCGCTTGGAATCTTTGCTCTTGTGAGGACTTCGCTATATGGAATTTTCTCCTGCCAGTTTATTTTTAGTATTCTGCGTAGACAGCTTGTGTGGAAGTGGTTTAGTTTTCTTGCTTGTCTGCTATACACTGTCTATGTCTCGCTTGTGTACAGCAGCGTGGTTAGCACAACGGCCTGGTAAACTTTCAGCATTGTGGCTACCCTTATCCTCTTCCGCTCCCACACAGTGACACATAGCCTTCCGAACGCAGCACTGGTTTTGGATATCCTATTGTTGACCTCAGAGTCTATGTTTGCCGATCTGGATAGGATGCTGCCTAGATAAGCAAAGTTGTCTGTTGGCAGGAGACGCTGGTGTTTAACATTGATGACTGCCCGCCTGCCCAGCATATTCATAGCGCGTTGGACTGCAGGTGACAAGCCCTCTGTGAGAGCGGGTTCAATTCCGTGGGCTGGCAGAAAAAGCCACAGATTCCCCAGATTTACGGTGTTCGTGGCACCGAACCAATGGGTTACGATGTCCATGGCACCATGCCGAAGAGCTGAAAGCTCCAGTGCTTCTGGATCGGCAAAAAAACCAACAAAAACATTGATGACTGGATCATAGTACTGCTCTCTAGGGGCAGGCTGAAATATGACCTCTGTTTTCTTGGTGTTAATGGTAAGGCCAAACTTATCACAGGCCATTGAGAACTTGTCCATGTAAGTCTGCATTTCTTCCTCAGAGTTGGTAGTGAGGGTGCAGTCATCAGCAATCAACAGGTTTGAGATAGTTGATTCTTTTACCTTGGTGGAGGATTTTAACCTCCGAAGATTGCATAGATTACCGTCTGCCCTACTGGCATACAACATAAATGACCAATCCACCTCCATCTTTTAATGATGGTCGCCAATGATGCACAGTTTGTTCATTTTAAAATCTCTTTATTTGCTTTTGTATTTGGCCAGTATATTAGCAGGATTCTTCTTAAACATTTATTTTGAAATGTATCACAAGTCTGATTTCTCTCCTCTCAAAGAATAGTAACACTGTGACCTACAAGGCATGTCATAAGAAGTGACTGAGGTAGGGGTCTAGGGAAGCAACCCTAGGATATAAAAAATGTAGCAGAAATGGATGCGCTGGCCTACGTGTAGGGGCATAACTGACAGAATGTACAATTGCTCTTAGGCTCAGATCACATACAAATCACACAGAGTGGTTTAACAAGTGGTTGATATGGAGCATTTGAAGAAGTAGTAGAATACATTGCAGTACTGTTGAACAATCCTACATTGCAGTACTGTTGAACAATCATACATTGCAGTACTATTGAACAATCATACATTGCAGTACTGTTGAACAAACATACATTGCAGTACTGTTGAACAATCATACATTGCAGTACTATTGAACAATCATACATTGCAGTACTATTGAACAATCATACATTGCAGTACTATTGAACAATCATCAATGATTGATTCATGAAGAGTAAAGATGTTTAGATAACACAGAATAAATAGATGAAACCCACATCAACAACCACGATGAGATTTAACAAATAATGTAATCAAACAAACTCTTGCAATGAATACAAAAAATAAATCTATATTTGTCACCGAAGAAAAGGTTGATACAGACATACAGAACAAAAATCAATAACACCAAAAATAACTTACAATTTAAATTCAAACAAAAAGTCAGTATTATCATAACATGATACACAGCCATGAAAGATAATCCAAACAGAGTGAACTTTATCATGCATGGTCAACAAATGACAACAATTTGAATCAACGATAAATACAAAATTGTATACCTATGCAGTTCTGTGCTGAATTCACTCCTTTGTTTGCAAGAGAATATAAATAAAATACACTAAAAAGAATTGTAAAATGTAGACAAATAATAGATTACAGATGGTAAAATGTCTCTACTGTCATGTACAACAGTGTCTACTAACCTTGATAATAAACAACTAAAATACTGTATGGAATGGAACTGATAGGAAAACAAAGATCAAAATGCTAAGAGCATGCATAATCCCAGTGGAAACATATAGCTAGAAAACATGGACATTTAACACGGTAGTGGAATATGATGTATGTATTTTTTAAAATATAAGTGTGCCCGTGTGTTGCCGGAACCTGCAAGGGGAGCAAAGAATAGTAACACTGCGACCTACAAGGCATGTCGTAGAGGCGACTAAGGTAGGAGTCTAGGAAGCTTCTCTAGTAAATAAAAAGTGTAGCAGAAATCAGATGTGCTGGCCTACTTGTAGGTGCTCAACTGGCACAAAATAAAAACGCTCTTAGGCCCAGATCACAAAGAATGGTTTAACAAATGGTACAAGTGCTACAGAAGAGTCCTCTGTATACCGTGGACAGAGAAGAGAACAAATAGATTTATGAAATAAGTACAACCAATGTGTCACATTGTTAGCCAACAAGAAATAGTAAACACACAATAAATATATAATATTTACTTCTAATAACTACAATAACATGTCTGAACATAACTGCAATAACATGTCTGAACATAAAGAGATAAGAGATTGTGAGTGCAAGACGTTTCAGTCATATTATTTAACAATATGGTCTACAAGGTGTGTTTGTACTCATGACTTTGCATCCAGCAGAGTTGGGGTCGGATAGTCTTTCTTAGGAATGGAGAAACGTGAACATTAGTAACCTGCTGATGACCTGTAGAACATACAAGCCAGCCCCCACCTCCCAATGGTGAAGATCAGGAAACTTTGACTGCGAAGTCAAAGGCTAACAGGGCTCTGGTTCCCTAAGGTTAAGAGGTTTTTTTTTGGGGTACTATTTAAGAGATGACAAAGGTGTTTGTAATGAAATTCCCCACATGTCCAAGCACATATGCATAGATATATTAATCAGCAAGCTGTTGTAGACTGTCTTTATTTATGACTGGTCTATAGTTCAGATCTAGACATTTACACTTGTTGCTAAGTAACAATCTAAACAAGATGGTTTGTTCTTGTTATCAAACAGATGTCTAGATACTTCAGTAATTTGATATCTATCTTCTATCTTGCTATTAGATATTCTATTTCTCATCTTGCATCTAACTTGTACATTAGTTACAATAGTCTCTACTAACCTTTATATTAAACAACTAAAAAATTGTATGGAATGCAATTGATGGGAAAATAAAGATCACAATACTAAGAGCATGCATATTCCCAGTGACAACATATGGTTGTGAAACATGATAATTTTACAAGGCAGTGGAATACGATGTATGTGTTTTTCAATACAAGTGTTACAAAAGAGTCATCCGTATACCATGGACAGAGAACAAAATCAAAGAAAAACTGGCTGACGCTACAGATAAGAAAATTGAAGTATTTTATACATATAAAAAGACATGAAGGGTTGGAACCATTATGGAAGGAGGCATCCCAGCAATGAGAAGAGAAGATCATAGAGAAGATGGATTCAAGATGTAACTGATGATTTGAGCATGATGGTTGCAGAGGCATCCATGAGAGAGAGAAATACAGAAGGATTGTTAGGGTGGCAAAGTACTGCTCAGATCAAGCTATTTGATGAACCTTGATTTAAAACATATAATAAATATATGCAAACATGTCACCATGAACACTAAGAGAGCATTGTACAACCCAATCTGTCTCTCAACATTATGTTATCGGTGCCAAACGTGGACACTGACATCAAAGGATAAAAGAAAACTAGTCACGACAAAGATGAAGTGTCTACGCAGAATGCTGGGAGCATCAAGAAGAGACCCAGTTTAGAACTGAAGCCATCAGGAAAAAAGTGTGTACAACATCAATACTGAACTTCATCAAGAAACAACAAATTAAATGGTCAAGCCACATAAGCCAATTACCAACAGAGAGTACACCTCAAAGAGCAATGCTACCATGATACAGTGGATAAAAAAGCAAAAGACAGTACACGCGAAAGGTGGAGTACACAAATAAAAGAGGCAGTGAAAAACAGTATTTATGAAGCGATACAAAAGCTTGTTCTAGAGATCTCTTCTTATCATGACGTTGTGAGGCAAAACAGAATCAGAGAAGAGAAAGAAAGATAGAATAAATAAATATGTTGTTTTTGCTAAAAGAAATGAATAAGTAAACTTTCTATAATATATCATCTTTTACTAACTTCAGAAAATGTTTTAGAAAATACTTCATAACATGAACAAAAACAGAAATAATCTGTACAGTAAAACTATTCTTTACATTCAAATCAAAAGTGGGACCAAAATAAATATTATTGTAGAAACAAAATCAATCAAATATGTTGATCTAGATATTGTTGGATAAATGAGGTTACAGAATGAGTGGATAAATATGGAAATGTTAGAAGCAGCAATAATTTGCAGTTTAGCTGGCGGATGTACAGAATGAGTGGATAAATATGGAAATGTTAGAAGCAGCAATAATTTGCAGTTTAGCTGGCGGATGCAGGGCAGATAAGAAATGAAAAATTACATGTGTCCTCCACCAATGTAGAAATGATAGAATCAATCAGGAATGTGTACATTCATACCTTCACTACTTGCTCCTGAAGAAAAACACAAGTTGGTTAGTGTACTAGGTGCACAAGATGCTAGTCTCAAATCTACTCTGTGCACACAAAGCTAGTCTCAAATCTACTCGGTGCACATGAAGCTAGTCTCTAATCTACTTGGTGCACATACAACTAGCCTCTAATCTACTCGGTGCACATAAGTAAATTTATGTTATGCAATCATGGCACATTGAGCATTCCCATGCATGCTCCGTTCTTCACTGCAAGCCCTTCCAAAGTTCTCATGCTCACAGTACCCACAAAATGGTGATTATTATATCTTCTCTCTTTAACTACGAAGATGACATTGTCTGGCATGTCCAAACTCAACTTCTAATTCTCACAATGGTCCTAGTGTCTGAGACTCGTTCATATCCCATAACTAAGTGTGTACTGAATCAGTAGATTAATTAGTAGGTCTACTAACATCGTGTACGTCTGTATGTAAAGAACATACATGCAAGTAAGAAAAACTATGAAACCTTTGAATTGTCATTACTTTGGACTGCAGTTCATACTCTAGTAAACCACAATGTGGATGACTATATGACTTATCATTACAGCACAAACTTATGATAACATTCACTTTAGTGGAATAACTATCTTGATGCATTCTTATTTGAGCTATGATGATGATGTTATAGTAACTGGCACATGGACAAGAATGTCCTAGTATTCACTACCACAGATAGACACATTGAAAAAGTTATAGTAACTGACACATGGACAAGAATGTTCTGGTATTCACTACCACAGATAGACACACTGAAAAAGTTATAGTAACTGACACATGGCCAAGAATGTTCTGGTATTCACTACCACAGATAGACACATTTAAAAAGTTATAGTAACTGACACATGGACAAGAATGTTCTGGTATTCACTACCACAGATAGACACATTGAAAAAGTTATAGTAACTGACACATGGACAAGAATGTTCTGGTATTCACTACCACAGATAGACACACTGAAAAAGTTATAGTAACTGAGACATGGACAAGAATGTTCTAGTATTCACTACCACAGATAGACACACTGAAAAAGTTATAGTAACTGACACATGTACAAGAATGTCCTGGTATTCACTACCACAGATAGACACACTGAAAAAGTTATAGTAACTGAGACATGGACAAGAATGTTCTGGTATTCACTACCACAGATAGACACACTGAAAAAGTTATAGTAACTGACACATGGACAAGAATGTCCTGGTATCCACTACCACAGATAGACACACTGAAAAAGTTATAGTAACTGGCACATGGACAAGAATGTCCTGGTATTCACTACCACAGATAGACACATTGAAAAAGTTATAGTAACTGAGACATGGACAAGAATGTTCTAGTATTCACTACCACAGATAGACACATTGAAAAAGTTATAGTAACTGACACATGTACAAGAATGTCCTGGTATTCACTACCACAGATAGACACACTGAAAAAGTTATAGTAACTGAGACATGTACAAGAATGTCCTGGTATTCACTACCACAGATAGACAAACTGAAAAAGTTATAGTAACTGGCACATGGACAAGAATGTCCTGGTATTCACTACCACAGATAGACACACTGTAAAAGTTATAGTAACTGACACATGGACAAGAATGTTCTGGTATTCACTACCACAGATAGACAAACTGAAAAAGTTATAGTAACTGGCACATGGACAAGAATGTTCTGGTATTCACTACCACAGATAGACACACTGAAAAAGTTATAGTAACTGACACATGTACAAGAATGTCCTGGTATCCACTACCACAGATAGACACACTGAAAAAGTTATAGTAACTGACACATGTACAAGAATGTCCTGGTATCCACTACCACAGATAGACACACTGAAAAAGTTATAGTAACTGACACATGTACAAGAATGTCCTGGTATCCACTACCACAGATAGACACACTGAAAAAGTTATAGTAACTGGCACATGGACAAGAATGTCCTGGTATTCACTACCACAGATAGACACACTGAAAAAGTTATAGTAACTGGCACATGGACAAGAATGTCCTGGTATTCACTACCACAGATAGACACACTGAAAAAGTTATAGTAACTGGCACATGGACAAGAATGTCCTGGTATTCACTACCACAGATAGACACACTGAAAAAGTATAATGGGTACAGAGCAAGACCATGAAAAAGTTATAGTAACTGACAAATGTACAAGAATGTCCTGGTATCCACTACCACAGATAGACACACTGAAAAAGTATAATGGGTACAGAGCAAGACCATGAAAAAGATGGAGCAAGGACATCAAGAACAGACTTAAGAAAATGAATAACAGCTTACAAAGTGCTTTAGAACAAGTACACACAAAATCACTACATTTCATTTCCCAACACTTTTATAAAGTAGTAAATGGTGTATACCTAGGGAAACTCTGAAATGAACTTTGCTGAGAGAGGAAAGAAATATCGGTTTCAGTTCCATGGAGGAGATTGAGCGAGTTGCGCAGGATAGAGCGGTATGGATAAATTGCTTGCAGGCCCTATGTAACGTATAACGTACAAGAGGAATTATTATTATTAAATGGTGAAAGAGAAGAAAAAAATAACTAACACATATAAACTATGACAACAAATTTCAGTTAGGAAATGTGTATGTTTAATGTATCCCTTACTGTGACATACAGCTACAGTGATGGAAACTAAAGTTGATGAATGTAGTATATGACTTGTATCATTAGCTAGTGCACACACACAGACAAGATGAGCTCATGCATGACAGACCCCACTGTGACATACAGCTACAGTGATAGAAACTAAAGTTGATGAATGTAGTATATGACTTGTATCATTAGCTAGTGCACACACATACACAAGATGAGCTCATGCATGACACACCCCACTGTGACATACAGCTACAGTGACGGAAACTAAAGTTGATGAATGTAGTATATGACTTGTATCATTAGCTAGTGCACACACATACACAAGATGAGCTCATGCATGACACACCCCACTGTGACATACAGCTACAGTGATGGAAACTAAAGTTGATGAATCTCGTATATGACTTGTATCATTAGCTAGTGCACACACACACAAGTTGAGCTCAAGCATGATTGAGAAACACAAGCTTTAATTGTAAGTACACTTAGCAACATTTTCTAGTCAACTAGAACAGGTTACAGAATATCAGACATACACACCTGCTCCATTTAATGGTGGTACTTTGTTGTTTATAGTTCCATCTGATGTTTGATAGCTAATCATGTCACGTTTTTTTACACTTTCTGTTGGCGTCTCACTTGCTATAATAACAGTACCACGGTCAGCTCCTGTGTTGGTCCCAATGTTATTGGTCTGTAATAGGATGGTATAAGCCAAATCATGAATATTTTAAACATGGTCAATTCGTAAGGGCATGCTCAAAAGTTACAAATTTCATAACATTTCAAATTAGTGCAGACATCAAGTAGCTATGTATAGATCTTCCTTACAAGAAATGAAATACTTATGCATTATCTATCATTATACATCTTATGTATTATAGAGTTTCAATACAAGAAATGAAATGACAAGTCAGTATAGTGACAAGCATGGTTCCTGTACAAAGAACAGATGAGAACAAACACAATGTGTGAGATGATGAAGTTGCTACTGAAAAGTCCCAAATGTTACAGGTAAAGAAAACAAGGACAAGAGGAAATTATGGAGACTATAGATTGCATTGGCACGGTCAGCAGACATTACAAAGATAATATGTACACTGGAAATAAGCGCTGGAGTTTGATGTATATCATACAGGGACCCACCCGAGTGGTTACCGGGGCCCAAATTAGGGTGTAAAAAATAGAACCACTGTTACCTGCCACGCATGTCGTAAGAGGTGACCAAGGAGGTGGCCGTGGGGCTAGCTATCCCACACCATAAAAACACTAGATGGCTACAGAATGGAGAGCGAACCAAGTAAATGCTAGCTGAAACCGGATACATCGCCAAAGGATAAGCACCAGAGCTCCAAATGGTGCTGAAGATGTGATGTAAAACACACCAATGCTAAGGTTGCATGGATCAAATTATTCTATCAAAGTTCTAACCTTATTCCAACTTGTTACATGTTTTAAACCAATCAAATTTAGTTAAAATACCTATCAACTAGAGACAAAACTATAGTAAAATCAAATTTAAAAAAGGCAAAATATCAACAATACAATCTTCTTCTTCTTCCAACGCTCCATATTGACTACCTGTCAACCACTGTGTGATTTGTATGTCATCTAAGCCTAAGAGCGATTGTACGTTATGCCATTTAAGCGCCTACAAGTAGGCCAGCACATCCGATTTCTGCGCTGCTTTTATTTACTAGTGCAGCATCCATAGTGCCTACATTAGTCGCCACTTACGACATGTACTGTAGGTCGCAGTGGTACTATTTTTTGCTTCCCTTGTGGGCCCCGGCACCACACGGGTGAACAATACAATATAAGGTACTATTATAAAACGTAACTGGATAAAGTCAACACTTCTACCAAATAGATACTTTTAGAAACATTCATTTATCTAGTTGTGTTTAATAAAGCTAACCATTATAGTGTTTCAATATTTTGTGAATTTGTTAAACATATTTGTTGAACATATTATTTCACATTATTAATCAGATTAGGTTCAGCAAACTGTACACTATTTCAACTGAATTATATAAGTCTGAGTCAATACATTAACTACCGAGAGCTACTCACAGCGCCACAGAATCTAACCAATTTGACTTAATACTTGTTAATTGACTCAATAATTTATCTATAAAATAAGCTACTATTAATTATGAAAATATGTTGAGAAATAAGTCAACTACAGACAATGTAATTGATACATACATATATACACCTGCAGGGTGACAAAATGAACCAAACAAGTGTTTTGGTGATAACACGTTTTTTCAGTTCAGTTGTGAATGTGTTACAACATGGATTACACAATAAAACACACGCAAGCAGAGGAAAACGACAACATATTTACTGGTGTCCTGTATATGATAAAGATCATTTGACTGAAACATTGACATTGCCTCTGGACTTACTGGCCACTTTTATACATACAAGACTATGCTTCTATACGTTTACTGTCAATTGATTTACTGTAAAACCTGTACTAAAGTTTAAAAGTTGATAAAGTTAATTATGATTTGTTTACGCACCAACACTGTCAATTAATTATCAAAGTTGTTATGCCCTTGCCCTGCAGTCCAAAGGTTGTGGGTCCTAATCCAGACCACACCTTTGTGATCAAAGGTGCATATTTTCCTGAGTCCTCTGGGATTGTTGCCGGAGCTATTAAGCATGCTTTGTACAATTATCTCTGTAGGTGGCATGCCATTTCTGCAGAGAGGGACTGAGCGATATGGGATAAAACCCGGTGCAATGAAGGAGATCCTTCAACTTTGGACCCTTTATCCTAATTTCTTGATGCAGTTAAATATGAAAAATGCTGAATCAAAGTACTATCTAGAAGTAGTACATGTTTTTGTTTAATATTAATCGAATTGACATCCATGTACACAAGATCATCAACCCACACATCACTCTTAAATGTCAAGTCCCTTTCAGCTAGTTGAAAGTGTCAGCTTTTCAGCATCTACACAGTAACTGTGCTGCTGACAGTTCCATGGAAATCAACTGTACCAGGTAAGTAACACTACCCACTTGTGCACTTGCAGAAATGACTGGTACTAAACTGCACCCACTTTTCAAGTCCAAACTAAACTGCACCCACTTTTCAAGTCCAAACTAAACTGCACCAACTTTTCAAGTCCAAACTAAACCGCACCAACTTTTCAAGTCCAAACTAAAGTCTCATCTCAAAGCAACTTTTAAAAATTTAATTTGTTTATTAACGTAAAATGTGTACCTACTTTTTCGCTATTGAAAATTTGCTAGCAACTCACAATTTAAACATGACTAAATTAATTTATTAATATTAAAAGAAGTAAATTATGAAAGCCATATCGACACAAGCAAACATACAACAATACATCAAAGCATTAGGAACAGAAAACAATGAAGAATAAGATCTAAAATCTACCTGGCACAAGACAAGTGGGATAATTAATATGTACAAGAAGAAAAGTACTACATTACAACTACAAGAAATATTGACATTCAAACATTCGACAACAACGATATTGATGTATTAAATCAAAGAAAACTACTGATACCACATAAAATATAGAACACTGTATATCAATGTCAGGAAAACCATATCAAGAAAATAGGGTTGCCGATAGCGGAGTGGATAACACACTTTGCTAGTAACCACTTGTCATGCTAATTCCACGGTTTTAGACCAACTTGGGCACAACAAATGTTTGGTGTGCACATGGTACATGGTTAGGCTACAGATTTCCTGATCTTTACTTGGGGATATAAATTACAAGTACCTCAGAAGTCGAAGTAAGGCTTGCCTGAATGGTGAGGGACGCTGATAATAAGGAAAGCTAGCAATCACGCAAAAATCAGTCATAGATGTCATATTAGGTGCTCTGGCTAATCCTAAATCCAAAAGTTTTCCTATATAACTTCGTCACTCTCCGCAGCTTTGACAATGGAATTGGTCCTAGGAATTGACAAAAAATGCACCCATTAACCGAACCACAACCTTTGGAATGCAAGGTAAACTGGTTTAACCACTTCGCTATAGAGCTCCCCATTCTGACAACATTCAATGTTAACAATATTATGTCTGATATTAATTAATATTTACAAGCAAACAGTTCAGACAAAGCAAAGATAATATTGGGGGAAAAACAACCTAGCAATTAGCTAAAAATGGAAGGAAACAATTACAGGTAAAGTGAGGAACATGTCGAGAGGAACAAAGAAAGCTAGCAATTAGTTAAAAATGGAAGGGAAAGAGTTCAGACAAAGCAAGGATAATATTGGGGAAAAAACAACCTAGCAATTAGCTAAAAATGGAAGGAAACAATTATAGAGGATAAATAATTACTGTATATAACTATCAGTGTTCTTTTTAAGTGTTTAACATGTCTTGACGTTTGATATGTGGTGTGCGTGATGATTGGATGCATGTAATCTGTGAGGCTGCTATGATTTTTCGTGATTTTCTGATGCA
This sequence comes from Arion vulgaris, assembly GCA_020796225.1. Taxonomy (NCBI): domain Eukaryota; kingdom Metazoa; phylum Mollusca; class Gastropoda; order Stylommatophora; family Arionidae; genus Arion; species Arion vulgaris. The sequence continues at coordinate 62,031,505 of CM036762.1, read as the reverse complement.
TATGTATGTTAAGCAATACTAACATACAATACATGTTTATGATAGTCAATCTCTTATGCACCATATATTCGTCTAACTGGCAACCCCCAACCTTTGTATGTGACAAATAACAGAGTTTGCTGTACAAAGAATTGGACACAGTTCAAGGAATTTTTTGTTGTGTGTTAAAAAGCGTCCTGGAAAGATTAAGGATGAAAAGAGAATTGTTGGAAGAGATAAAAAAAATAAGCAAAATAGATAGGTTGTATACGAAGATACCAACTTAAGACATATTAATGGCAGGAGGAAGATAGCATCACAAGTGGGAAGGAAACATCAAGAGGTGGATAATTATGTCTGTCAGAATGTATAAACATAACAACACGTAGAAAATGTTGAGATGGATTCATCAAATGTTGATGCTGAGATGGCACATGATCTGCACACTCATTTACTACCGTACAACTTGAGAGAAATATATTTGATTGTCATACTGATAATTAAAGTATGGCTATGTTACTGTTAACTTTTAAAAAAATTAGAACGATAAACCTGTTTTTTTCTCTCCTAAATTTTCTTAAAATCAATTTAACTTTGAAAATGTTTTAACACTAGAATAAGTATTTTTCCTATTTGACATAATACATATTTTCTTGTTCTTTCCCTTTAACAGAAATTTCATTTGATCTTTCTAGCTATTTCTGAAGGCAATTAGCATAAGCACAAAGTAAAGTAGTTTTACAAAGTACAAAGTAAAGATAGAGCAATGTTTCAACAAAGAAAGAGTTTATCAAGCAATGGATACAAAAACAAACTGGATACAAGATTATGGATGGTTCTATCTCATATATAACAGACATCACAGATGCAGTGAAATAATTAATTTCAACCTGCATGAAAATGGAAATATGTGACTAAAAAATAAATGTGAAAAACTAGAAATAGACAATGAAAAATAAAAAAATATCCAGTTAATATATATATATATCTAAGGGAGCATGAGAAAAGATAGGATTTGTCGGGTCCAAGAGGTTGCAAGGTAACATATATAGATACAAAAAACGATTTTCAAGAGAAGATCAACTCAATCACCAGAGGAACATAATCAAGTGACTGTGACCTGGATGTCACAAGCTCCTAAATAGCCAGCGTCCTTAAAGTGAGTGGCTACTGGGGTCAAAAAACATTTGTATATATCATGTAGATGTTGACCAAAATGATCACCAAGTTTTTTACCAGTTTCACCTATATAAGCCTTAGTACAATGTTTACATATGATGGCATCGATAATGTTGCAGGATTTTTTCATTGAGGATGGTTTTGCATGAATACATTTATAATGGAAAAAATATTGAATATTACAAAATGTAAATATTTGTAGAAATGTAACTACAAGAAATCATATGTGAGATTATTTGTTCATGAAAAATTATAATAAGTCAACAAAAAATTACATCTATTTCCTTTTGAAATTGTGAAGAAAAGCCAGCTGTAACAATGCAATAAATAAATGTACTGATAATGGTGCTGAACATATTTCTATACAGAGTGTGATAAGAACCAAACAATATAGACTGTTAGGTGCATTATATATTTCTACAGTCAACCAGAAACACCAAGTGTTTTATGAAAATATTGCTGCAAGCATGTGAATTCTTGTGTGTTTGTTGTGGTTATATTCCTTGCTTATTCTTCTCCACTTCTCCTGGAGCATTAGGTCTAAATAGTTGTTCCCTACTTTTTCCAGTCTCTTGTCACTTCCCAGGATCATCCAGCTTTCTTCAGATGGCCCCAAGTCTGGCAGGTGTATTCCCTTTCATTCAAGTGTTGTTAGTGGTCCTACAATCAAGTGCTTAATAATTGAATCCTATACTTGTACATTTGTATCATAGGACATACTTGATCTTCCAGTTTGTTGTCAAGAGCAAGACAGTAGTAGTCTTCATAAAGAGTTTAGTCAAATTCTCTGGTTTACAAAGAGGAAGAATAATTTTATGACAAACTTGTTCATCACTTAATAATGATGTCATGGGGGACACTCCCATTGAGGAAGTTCTGTTGTTGTGGGAATACTGATGAGAATGATCAATGTGTCAGCTTCTGTCATGTCCGTCTGTGATAGATTTGTTTCTGAATATCATTTACATGGAGGTCTGTACATGTTTTAAGGTTGTCAATACTATTTTTCTCTCTCTGCTTCATTTTATTTTCTCTTCCATGGCTCCGTGAAGGATAGATTTAGTAAGTCCAAACAATCTGATCACGTCCATATAACTGTCCTTTATTTCTTTTTGATAGATAATATCTTCTCTTATATAGTCTAGCCTATCTCTCAGATAATATACTATTTGCTTGACAACTCTGTGTCCATGTTTGAAGTAAGTAATCGCCCATGTGTGCAGATCCGAGTATGTTTCCATGACACTAGGAACTATACACGATATTGGCACCCAAGCGGGCCCGGGGCCTGCAAGGGAAGCAAAAGAATAGTGCCACTGCAACCTACAAGGCATGTCGTAATAGGCGACTGATGTGGAAGCTACCCTAGTAAATAAAAGCATCACAGAAATTGGATGTGCTGGTCTACTTGTAGGCGCACAGCTGGCACAAAGTACAATCGCTATTAGGCTCAGATTACAAACAAATCACACAGAGTGGTTAACAAGTGGTCAATATGGAAGGTTAGAAGAAGAAGAAAAAAAGAAGTAATACTCTGTGAAATTATCTTATTTTCATTGTTCATATTTTCTTCTTAAATTCAGATATCAGTATCCAAGTCTCACTGGCACATATAGAAATGTAACTGATTACTGCTCTCAGCAATCTATCTGCGATGCTGCCAGAGATATTTATATTTTTCAGTAGAACAAATCAACACAAGACATAAAAAAACGAATTATTCAACATATTATGCCTTACCTAGAATGTTAATTGCTGATGTTTGAGAAGTATAATTTGAATTAGAGATGAGTATTTCGGAAGATGCTCAATTAAAAAAAACCCCAACAATTCAGCTGATGCAACACATGTCAACTAGTACATGTAACACACTAACTGTACAACTTTCTCATATAACTGCAGCAAAAAAAATACATACTGGCGGCAGGAATAGACGAAATGATATTTCTCACTTTTATTTCTTTAGGCTGCCAGTAGAACACGGAGCTGCAAATTATCACTAACATTTATATTACTTGTTCAATTCAGCGTTCATAATGGACTATAGTAGTTAACTTGTTCCTAACTAATTAAGACACGGAAATAAAAACTAAACAAAGAACAAAATATTTTAAACAAATAGAGAGAAATGACACATTGATTCAAACCTTAGTAGAGGAGAAAGTTGAAGGATGACAAGAATGAGAGAGACTAAGATACAAGTGGGAGGGAAACATCGAGAAATGGACACATTACAGCCTGGAAAAGTGTAACATCAAGACAAGAGACATGGTATGCTGGAGGTACATTGCAGCCAACCTTCGATGTAGATACAGCCTCTGATGATGGCACACTGATAAAACATATTACAGGAATTAAAAGTGATCTTTCTTTGCAAACATTTTCTGCAGTTTTCAACTATATTCCATGTTTTGTGTGTGTGTGTGTGTCTGTGTACAGTTTTTGTCTATTTGACATAAACAGTTTTTACATAATGATCTTTAATAATATTCTGTTCTGATTAACTCCTTGTGAACCGAAAGCCACACTATGTGGCGTTTTTTATTCTAAAAACATATCTGCCCGGGTCCACTAAGAGTTTAAAACAATTTCATGTTGCCATGTATGGCTGAAATTGAAATAAAAAGTTGATAAAAACTAAACTTGAAAAAAAAAATGGTCATTAGAGATTTCATTTCAAATTATTTCTATATATTATGAACAAATATATTTCCAAATGCACATTGGACTCTGCACATGTTATACAACATAAAAAAAAAAAAAATGTGCTTAAATTCTGTAACATGTGCTGCCGAAAGAAGTAAAACTATGGATTGTGCAAGAACTGCAAATTTTGGTGTTAAATCTAAGACCTATGCTATAACTTGACATTTCATGCTGATTGTAAACATGAAAACATTGTCAAGAAATAGATAAGAAGCCGTTGTCAACAAAGAAATCCTAGAGCACGACTTTAATGTATCTTTAAGACTTTACAAATTAGAAATTAAAATTTAAAAAAAAAAAATCAGGGTGCACTAGTTTAATAATAATATGAAATCAATGTGTCCATCTCAACACCATCATAGACTAAAGCAGACTCATGCGCATGCTGGGGCAACACACGCAAGCAAGCGTGCAAGCCACCACAACATGACACCTACTTTCTGTGTTGTAATGTGTGTGGAGCCGTAGTAGTCATGGTGAGCATTGACTGCGTTACTCTCTTTCTCTGACTGACCAACACTTACATGAGTTACTGGCTCAGGATCAGGTATCACATGTCCTCGTCGATCTAACAAGCTACAGAAGAGACAAAAATATATAAGGGTATTTGTGAATCTTTCTGTTAAAGAACTCACTTCAAACAGTGGAAATTGTTAAATAGTACTAATACTACTACAAACAGTGGAAATTGTTAAATAATACTAATACTACTAGAGCTAGATCTTATTTAAAACTTGAGATAAGAAATGACAATTTAATGGAAAAAAACTAATTCAACTGGACAAATTGGTTATTGGTTACTAAACTGACGTCATTGCACTCCGGGCAGACCCATAGGTGCTCAGTCTCCCCCAACAGATATCGAAGAGTATACATACTGATGGTTCCTGTGGCTCGCTGATTAAACACACCTCTCACTCTGCCTATCAGGCATCCAGTTCGACTTGAACAACGGGTAACTCCAAACTGCCTAAATCACTTGATCGATTCAACATCGATTTTAGTGTCCTCATCCAACAGAGAGTCGCGAAGAGACTGAAGAATGTCTCCCTTACCCATCTTCAACTCCCCAACAATCGATGCTGTTGATGCAAGCCTGTCCGCTCTCTCATTACCGAAACACCCGCATGCCTAGGACAGTATATCCACGTAAGCCACTGGAGGTTAGAAACTTCTATAGACGACATCCACTCATGCCGAAACCTGCCCTTCTGGATCTTGTGAAGCATCGACTGAGAGTCAGACACAACAACTGCCAAAGTAAATGAAATCCTAGAGATCCAATGGAGGGCAGCAGTACGGCCTCAACCTCCATCCTCATACTAGAAGTAGTTGTCCTGTATGCCCCACTTCGCTCTGCAACAACCCTACCATGCACATTAGCCTAGAAACCCAACTGGACAAATTAGTTAGCATAAAACTAACTAAAACACAACATTTGTATACCGTTTCCCACTTCCCTGGGAGGAACGCCTCTCAGGTTTGAGAACTACTGGTATAAAGACTTTTCTTGTAGAAATGATCCAACTTATTTTTCTTCAAACACTCCATATCGACCACTTGTTAAACACTCTTTGTGATCCAAGCCTAAGAGTGATTTTATGCTGTGCCAATTATATAGGCCAGCACATCAAATTTCTGCAATGCTTTTCATTTACTAGGGTAGCTTCCCTAGGCCCCTACCTCAGTCGGGTCTTATGACATGTCTTCTAGGTCACAGTGTTACTATTCTTTGCTCCCTTTTTCGAGCTGCCAGCAACACTTAGGCGAACCAATGATCCAACAATGTTAAGGCTCTCATAATTTGATTCAATGTTATACTGCAGTCATGTCATAGTACTGATATGTCTTACTTTTCAATTCCTGTTTTGTTAGAATTGGATAATTCTGGCACTAGTAGGACAAGTGGGATCTATGGGCTGCCTCATGATAGAGTGATGGTTGGTTGTCAACAGTTTATCATTCTTGGCAACTGTAATGTGAGAGTAGGTGAAGATATCTCCTGGAAAGGTACTATAGGAAAATATGGAGAGGGTCACTGCAACAGCAATGTACCACTCCTGCAGATATGTGCAGCACACAATCTCCCAATAACCATTACAATCTGTCAACTTTCCATGTGTAATAGAACATCTTAGATACAGCTTTGATACAAGCCCTGGCATCTGATTAGCTATGTAATTGTCTGGAAGTTGGACAGACAAGATGTCCAGGTGACAAAATCTATGTGTTGTGCACACTGCAGGATGTGATGCAGCAGTCAAGGTAGGGTTTACTGTGAGATCATATGCTAGAATTAACAGAGCAATGGGACTCTCTGAGCTGTCTGATAGCCTAGTAACAGAAGTAGGGTTGACTGTGAGATCACATGCTAGAATTAACAGAGCAATGGGACGCTCTGAGCTGTCTGATAGCCTAGTAACAGAAGTAGGGTTGACTGTAGGATCACATGCTAGAATTAACAGAGCAATGGGACTCTGAGCTGTCTGATAGCCTAGTAACAGAAGTAGGGTTGACTGTAGGATCACATGCTAGAATTAACAGAGCAATGGGACGCTCTGAGCTGTCTGATAGCCTAGTAACAGAAGTAGGGTTGACTGTGAGATCACATGCTAGAATTAACAGAACAATGGGACTCTCTGAGCTGTCTGATAGCCTAGTAACAGAAGTAGACTTCACTGTAGAATCACATGCTAGAATTAGCATTAACGAGACAAGGAAGTTCTCTGCGTTGCCTCCTTATATAGTAGCAAAAGTGGGGCTCACTGAGGCAGCAAAAGTGGGGCTCACTGAGGTAGCAAAATATGAAATGATAAATCAGATAGCTAATATGCAAGATACATCAGAATAGTAAAGCTACAAGGGTAAATATATAATGAACCAACTTCACAACACTCCAGGTAGACCCATAGATGTTAAGTCACAATCACCTGATGTTGATTCTTCAACAATGTTTATGCTGATGGTTCTTGATACACACTTGTTAAACACACCTTTTATGCAATCTATCATGGGTCTAATCATATCTGCATAAAATTTGATTCAGAAATGATGGAGATGCATATTATTTGCTGTGTCATTACACAACAGGTGGTTGCTAAGCAGCGACAATATGTCTCCCATGTCCATCTTCAACATACTGACTTAGATGTTTTTGAAGCAAGTCTATGTTCTCTCTCTCTTATTACCATGAACACTCACACATTCAGGTGGACAGCATAGCCACTCAATAGTTCAAAGGTTGTAGATATCCGTATATGTCATGCACTCATACAAGACTAATTTAACATGATAATCATAGATGGAACTTGTGTGGATGTATGATATGGTTGCTTAACACATTATAAATACTAACGGACATACCTAGGGGGTGTAGGACCACACAAGACCCCCATACAGTTTTTAAACAGAGATCCTTTACTAAAAGGGTTATAGTTTTCCTGGCCACGTTTGACTGTGAATGTACCTTTGATCTGCAAAGCAAAATCAACAAGTCAAAACTAGAATAACCACTAAATTTATACTTTATGAATATCATTCATGCAATTTCAACAAAACTAGTGATATTTTGGCACTGTAATAGACACTTTAATGAATACATCATCTAGTCTACAGTTTCTATATCAATCTAAAGACACTAAAGGCAAAGGATTGACTACATTGCAAAGGATTTCCATATATGGTTCCGTCCATATTGACAGAAATCTACTGAGTGTTGCACAAATAGTGAACATTGTAGCTCCAGCAACAATCATAGGGATACAATAAACATATTGCATATGTGACTCAGTCTGGATTTCAACCCACACCATTCAGAACAACAAGCCATCGTCATAGAGACCCCCAATGCTAACTGGCATAAGAGATCACAGATCTGCATAAACACATACCCTAAGTACTGGCAATCAGTTTGGATGTTTACAAGAGGTTAGGCAGTCCAGAATTTTGCCTCCCTCTATGTCACTCTGTTTTGTCCTTCAATGATTTTGTTGATTGAGACAATATGTTTCAACTCTTCTTTTATTATGACCTGTCTGAAGAATACTGATTGTCTATTTTTCTCATAGATACATATAAATTGTTCTAATAGTGTATATTGTCTATATTTCTCGTAGGTACATATAAATTGTTCTAATAGTGTCTATTGTCTATATTTCTCATAGATACATATAAATTGTTCTAATAGAGTGTATTGTCTATATTTCTCATAGATACATATAAATTGTTCTAATAGTGTGTCTATTGTCTATTTTTCTCGTAGGTACATATAAATTGTTCTAATAGTGTGTCTATTGTCTATTTTTCTCGTAGGTACATATAAATTGTTCTAATAGAGTGTCTATTGTCTATATTTCTCGTAGGTACATATAAATTGTTCTAATAGAGTGTATTGTCTATATTTCTCATAGATACATATAAATTGTTCTAATAGAGTGTATTGTCTATATTTCTCATAGATACATATAAATTGTTCTAATAGATTGTATATTGTCTATTTTTCTCATAGATACATATAAATTGTTCTAATAGTGTCTATTGTCTATTTTTCTCATAGATACATACAAATTGTTCTAATAGAGTGTCTATTGTCTATTTTTCTCATAGATACATATAAATTGTTCTAATAGAGTGTCTATTGTCTATTTTTCTCATAATAACATAATAATATAATATATAATTTCCTGTGCAATCAAAATTGCTACCCAAATAGGTGAACTGCTCTGTTATTTTTATCATTTTAGATTCCAGTGTGATATCTGCATTACTTGCCATAGGTGTCTTCATTATATTTGTTTTTCATAGCTTATCTGCAGTCCAACTTTTGATGCTATATATGACAAGTTGTCTGTTTTTCTTTGCATATCTTAGTTGTTTCTACTTAACAAGGCAATATCATCTGCAAAATCCAAATCTTCTAGTTGACTATTTTCTACCCAATCGATGCCCCTTTCGCCCCTGCAACATTTTCGCATCACCCAGTCAATGGCCACTCCAAACAATAGCGGAGATAGAATACAGCCTTGCTTTACTCCGGTTTCAACCATAAACCAGTCGCTGTGTCCACCATCAGTGCGAACTGCACAATGTGAACCATCATAGAGGCTCTTTATAATGTTCATTATTTTGTCTGGTATTCCATAGCATCTCAGAATATTCCACAGAGAGATTCTGTGTAGACAATCAAAGGCTTTTTTAAATCGATGAAATTTAGTATGAGTGGTTGTTGCTTCTCAATATGTTCCTCCAAAATTAGTCGTAGGGTAATTATTTGGTCTAAGCAGCTTCTCCCAGGTCTAAAACCAGCTTGTTCTTCTCTCAGGGTTGTGTCCACTGCTCCTTTGATTCTATTAAGAATGATTTTGCAGAAAGTCTTGGTCATTACTGATAATAGGGTGATCCCTCTCCAGTTGTTGCAATCTTTGAGATCACCTTTTTGGGGATCTTAACAATTATTCCCTTCTTCCATTGATCTGGGACAGTTTCTTCTTCCCATACTTTATTAAATAGTTCTTGCACCTGGCTAATAGTTGTATCATCAGCCGCTTTGAGCATTTCTGCAGTAATGTTGTCATCACCCGCTGCCTTATTGTTTATCAAGGAATTGATTGCCTCCTTGACCTCAGCTACACTTATCATTTCTTCGTTAATTGGTAGGGAGCTGTTTCTTGCCTCTTCATCAAACTTGAGTAGTACTGGTGGATCAGGTCTATTTAATATTTCTTCAAAATGTTCTGCCCATCTTTTCTTCTGCTCGGTATCTGATGTTAGAACTTTACCATCTTTGCTCTTGATTGGGCCACCCTTTGAAACAAATGTTCCAGTAAGTTGTTTTGAGTGTGTTGTATAGCATTTTACTGTTTCCAGTCTTAGCTGCCTTTTCCCCTTCTTCGGTCAGTCGATTGACATATGCTCTTTTATCTCTTCTAGCTGCTCTTTTCACTTCCTTGTCTTTTAGTCTATATTCCTCTTTAGCTTGGATTTCATCTGTTGCATCCTTAGTATTAAATATTGCTAGTTTCATCTTTCTTGAATACATTTCCAGGTGTCATCGCTTATCCAGGGTTTTCTGTCTTTCGTCTTTAACCCTGCGCTACTATTTGTTGCCCCCAATAGTGTGTCCTTTATCTTAGTTCATTTGTCTTCAATGTTCTGTTCATTTTCACCATTGAGTAACTCGAACCTATTCTTAAGTTCGAGCTGATGTTCCTCTTTTACCTCATTATTTTGTAGTCTTTGACTACAAATATTTTTCTCATAGATACATATAAATTGTTCTAATAGATTGTCCATTGTCTTTTTTTCTCATAGGTACATATAAATTGTTCTAATAGTTTCTATTGTCTATATTTCTCGTCCAATTGGACAGAACTAGCAAGGAATATTGATTAGACATTAACATACAGAAAACAAAAACTATGGTAATCAACAAGAAAATGGAAAAACCTAAAATGAATATAAAAATACATGGAGAATTACTACATCAAGTAAAAGCTACTCCTATCTCGGTCAGATGATAACAGATGATGGCAGATGTATAACAGAAATTAAAAGAGAATAGGAATGGCCAAGGATAATTTCAATAGTATGAGAAAGTTACTGACATCCAAACAAATCACAAACAGGCTAAAAATTAGAATGATCAAATGCTATATATATCCTATATTAATGTATGGCTCGAAACATGGACAATGAACAAGCAGTTAGAAGACAGAATTGATGCATTTGAGATGTGGATATATAGAAGAATAAGCAGTTTCATGGACAGAAAAACAGATAAATAAACAAGTTTTAGGAAAACTAGGCATGAAGAAACAATTATTAAGAGAAATAAAATTCAGACAAGTAAAGTATTTTGGGCACATAAAAGGCATGACACCATGATAAAACATTTACTAGAGGGAAAGTTGAGGGGGAAGAGCAAGAGGAAGACCGAGAGATAAGTGGGAGGAAACTTTAAGAAATGGACAGGTTACAGTCTGGCAGTGTGCAACACAAGGGCGAAAGACAGAGGATGCTGGAGATTCATTGCAGCCAACCTTCGATGTGGAGACGGCACCTGATGATGATGATATTCTCGTAGGTGCATATAAATTGTTCTAATATAGTGTCTATATTTTTCATAGGTGCATATAAATTGTTTTATTAGACAACACAATTTTTACATTACTGTCTAATATACTCACATCTTCATTGGTGGTGAGTTCAGATGCAGTTAGGTAGGAATGGAAACCAGCCAATCCTACTACTGACCAGATGGAGAAAAAACAGACAACTGCCTCAATGACAGTGATTTTCAGTTAAGGAAATGTATCAACAGTTTCTGGAAGCAGTGTATACTACCACTACTAATACAAGACTGATTAATCAACATCGATCTGGCATGTTGGGCAGCTGGACACTGCTGAATTTGTTGATGCAGGGATCGGAACACCAATGGACATGTCTGAAGCGCTGTGATGATAGTCCTCATATAACTGAATACATCTCCGTCTTTGTTACAGATAGACATAAGGCAAAAATCTCGCGTTTAAATTTCTTGTTGGCAGTGAAACACAATACTACACCTACTGCTAGCCACTAAAATCTATGTCATATTTCGCTCTACACAAGCCATGCTGACCACTTATTTGCCAGATATCTTTACCTTCCCCTTCTTCTTTTCCCCTGTGGATTCCAGTCGAGTTCATGACTCATTATGTTGTGCAATTATTTACTGAAAGTGTGTCCAATTCATCAAACATTTTTTTCTCTTTAACCACCAGCTGTATTTGTTTCTTTCTTGTTTTCTTCCACAAGTCTGTATTTGTTATCACTTCTGGTCATCTGATATGATGTATACATCACAAACATCTGTTGGTGAATGTCTGCAGTTCATATGCGATATTCCTAGTCATATAGCATGCCTCATAAATCACAGATCAAGACATATTAAACATATATGTTACATATTTTACCAAACAAACATTGTGATAAACAAATCACACACACACCCATCCACGCGCACACACACACACCCACCCACGCAAACACATATAAGAAGAATATGTTCAGAACAGCCAAAAAGGATATCTGGCTGGTGATTCTTTCATAGCAGTCAAAAAATTGTCTTCTTGTGCACCTGACAAGAGAAATAAAACAGAAATAAAGATACTTAACCATTACGTTTAAACATAATCAAGTCAAGATATAAAAATATATATATCAACGGAGAATAGATTAAATATTCTTGTTCATCTACAATCTCTTCTAGAAAATGATTCCATGAAACTCTTGATTAGTTCACTTATTAATGTTACCTACAAACACACAGGAAAGTCCTGCAAGGTTAAGTATGCCATCATTTGCTAATATTGTGACATGACTTACATATGTGAAACTGGCTAGAGGCTTGGTAATCGTTCTAGCAAAAATTGCCATGATATATGCCACTGCACTTTGACCCATGTAATACTCACTTTAATAGCATGTCAGAGTCATCTGAATGTATTTAATATGATGATTTTTGAACTGAGTCAATTTGTCCTAAAAAACTTGTTATTTTTATACTGTATCTTGCAACCTTTCTAACACAGATCTCTACATTTCTATACTTGATGATAACTTTGTCTTGACTTCTTCTTTTGCCATGCCACAGTATTTCTGGCATTATTTCCAATTATTTATTTCTCCGCCCCTTTCGTTCTACATTAAATCATGTTTTTTTTTAAAACCAAAAGGACTCATCAGCCATTTTGTTTGGTAACATCATCAGTCTGGGTGTTCAAGATAATGACAAAACAGACATACTTACGTTAACAGTACTGATCATTAGGGAATTAAAGGTGGATAAGTGGGGACATTCTTCGGGAGATCAGTGATCATTTGCTGGATGGAGACTTGGTTACTAATGTTAAGTCTATTCTTTTTTTAAAAGAAGTTTATAGTCACAAGTTTTCTAAGCAGGATTAAATATTTGAGTGGCAGAATGAGAAGTGTATTTAACCAGTGAAACATGGAAACCAATAGTATGTACACTCTTTAATGTCTGCTGGGGGAGACTGTGCACCTATGAATCTGCATGGAGTGCTATGACATCATTTCAGTAACCAATAACCATTTTCTATGCAATATCTCATACATTGTCAGCATCAATGTTTTTGCCTAAAATGTATCTAGTATGATCTCCTTGAAGAAGACTATTTGGTAGAAATGTTGAAAAGACAAGAGTAAACCAGTGACTGCAGACAAGTAATGTCAGAAATATGTGTACTAGCATTCCGTGAACGGCTTTCCCTCTCCATTTAATGTATTATTGATGCAACAACAACAAGTGGTTACACCTTTGCCTTGCGTTCTGTAAACTGCTTTCCCTCTCCATTTAATGTATTATTGGTGCAACAACAACAAGTGGTTACACCTTTGCCTTGCGTTCTGTAAACTGCTTTCCCTCTCCATTTAATGTATTATTGGTGCAACAACAAGTGGTTACACCTTTGCCTTGCGTTCTGTAAACTGATTTCCCTCTCCATTTAATGTATTATTGGTGCAACAACAAGTGGTTACACCTTTGCCTTGCGTTCTGAAGGTTGTGTGTTCAAATCCAGGCCACACCTTTCTGCTTACAGGTGCATTTTTTTCTGACACCCTTAGGGTTGTTGCCAGAAATACAGAGTTTGTGCTTTGTGTAATACTCTCGGAAGGTGGTGTGACATTTCTGTAGAGAAGTGCAGAGCCATATGGGATAGAACACGGTGGAATGAAGTCAATGTGTCGGAAGGAATACTATGACGTCAGTTCAGTAATCAATAAACCAAGGCTACAAGGTGGGAACCATGCTTGGTTTAAGTGCATAAAGAGTTATAAGAAACCAAACCATGCTTGGTTTAAGTGCATAAAGAGTTATAAGAAACCAAACCATGCTTGGTTTAAGTGCATGAGTTCTAAGAAACCAAACCATGATTGGTTTAAGTGCATAAAGAGTTATAAGAAACCAAACCATGCTTGGTTTAAGTGCATAAAGAGTTATAAGAAACCAAACCATGCTTTGTTTAAGTGTATAAGAGTTCTAGAAACCAAACCATGCTTTGTTTAAGTGCATGAGTTCTAAGAAACCAAACCATGCTTTGTTTAAGTGTATAAAGAGTTCTAAGAAACCAAACCATGCTTTGTTTAAGTGTATAAAGAGTTCTAAGAAACCAAACCATGCTTGATTTAAGTGTATAAAGAGTTCTAAGAAACCAAACCATGCTTGGTTTAAGTGCATAAAGAGTTCTAAGAAACCAAACCATGCTTTGTTTAAGTGTATAAAGAGTTCTAAGAAACCAAACCATGCTTGGTTTAAGTGCATAAAGAGTTCTAAGAAACCAAACCATGATTGGTTTAAGTGCATAAAGAGTTATAAGAAACCAAACCATGATTGGTTTAAGTGTATAAAGAGTTCTAAGAAACCAAACCATGATTGGTTTAAGTGCATAAAGAGTTATAAGAAACCAAACCATGATTGGTTTAAGTGCATAAAGAGTTCTAAGAAACCAAACCATGCTTTGTTTAAGTGCATGAAGAGTTATAAGAAACCAAACCATGATTGGTTTAAGTGTATAAAGAGTTCTAAGAAACCAAACCATGATTGGTTTAAGTGCATAAAGAGTTCTAAGAAACCAAACCATGATTGGTTTAAGTGTATAAAGAGTTCTAAGAAACCAAACCATGATTGGTTTAAGTGCATAAAGAGTTCTAAGAAACCAAACCATGCTTTGTTTAAGTGTATAAAGAGTTCTAAGAAACCAAACCATGCTTTGTTTAAGTGCATAAAGAGTTCTAAGAAACCAAACCATGCTTGGTTTAAGTGCATGAGTTCTAAGAAACCAAACCATGCTTGGTTTAAGTGTATAAAAAGTTCTAAGAAACCAAACCATGATTGGTTTAAGTGCATGAGTTCTAAGAAACCAAACCATGCTTGGTTTAAGTGTATAAAAAGTTCTAAGAAACCAAACCATGATTGGTTTAAGTGCATAAAGAGTTCTAAGAAACCAAACCATGATTGGTTTAAGTGCATAAAGAGTTCTAAGAAACCAAACCATGCTTGGTTTAAGTGCATGAGTTCTAAGAAACCAAACCATGATTGGTTTAAGTGCATAAAGAGTTATAAGAAACCAAACCATGCTTTGTTTAAGTGTATAAAGAGTTCTAAGAAACCAAACCATGCTTGGTTTAAGTGCATAAAGAGTTCTAAGAAACCAAACCATGATTGGTTTAAGTGTATAAAGAGTTCTAAGAAACCAAACCATGCTTTGTTTAAGTGTATAAAGAGTTCTAAGAAACCAAACCATGCTTTGT
Source organism: Arion vulgaris (assembly GCA_020796225.1). Taxonomy (NCBI): domain Eukaryota; kingdom Metazoa; phylum Mollusca; class Gastropoda; order Stylommatophora; family Arionidae; genus Arion; species Arion vulgaris. The sequence goes on along the minus strand of CM036762.1, from coordinate 62,016,325 downwards.
TTAAGTGTATAAAGAGTTCTAAGAAACCAAACCATGCTTGGTTTAAGTGTATAAAAAGTTCTAAGAAACCAAACCATGATTGGTTTAAGTGCATAAAGAGTTCTAAGAAACCAAACCATGCTTGGTTTAAGTGTATAAAAAGTTCTAAGAAACCAAACCATGCTTGGTTTAAGTGTATAAAGAGTTCTAAGAAACCAAACCATGATTGGTTTAAGTGTATAAAGAGTTCTAAGAAACCAAACCATGCTTGGTTTAAGTGCATGAGTTCTAAGAAACCAAACCATGCTTGGTTTAAGTGTATAAAAAGTTCTAAGAAACCAAACCATGATTGGTTTAAGTGCATAAAGAGTTCTAAGAAACCAAACCATGATTGGTTTAAGTGTATAAGAGTTCTAGAAACCAAACCATGCTTTGTTTAAGTGTATAAAGAGTTCTAAGAAACCAAACCATGCTTTGTTTAAGGTATAAGAGTTCTAAGAAACCAAACCATGCTTGGTTTAAGTGTATAAAAGTTCTAGAAACCAAACCATGATTGGTTTAAGTGCATAAGAGTTCTAAGAAACCAAACCATGCTTGGTTTAAGTGTATAAAAAGTTCTAAGAAACCAAACCATGCTTGGTTTAAGTGTATAAAAAGTTCTAAGAAACCAAACCATGATTGGTTTAAGTGTATAAAGAGTTCTAAGAAACCAAACCATGCTTGGTTTAAGTGCATGAGTTCTAAGAAACCAAACCATGCTTGGTTTAAGTGTATAAAAAGTTCTAAGAAACCAAACCATGATTGGTTTAAGTGCATAAAGAGTTCTAAGAAACCAAACCATGCTTGGTTTAAGTGTATAAAAAGTTCTAAGAAACCAAACCATGCTTGGTTTAAGTGTATAAAGAGTTCTAAGAAACCAAACCATGCTTGGTTTAAGTGTATAAAGAGTTCTAAGAAACCAAACCATGCTTGGTTTAAGTGCATGAGTTCTAAGAAACCAAACCATGCTTGGTTTAAGTGTATAAAAAGTTCTAAGAAACCAAACCATGATTGGTTTAAGTGCATAAAGAGTTCTAAGAAACCAAACCATGCTTGGTTTAAGTGCATAAAGAGTTCTAAGAAACCAAACCATGATTGGTTTAAGTGCATAAAGAGTTATAAGAAACCAAACCATGATTGGTTTAAGTGTATAAAAAGTTCTAAGAAACCAAACCATGATTGGTTTAAGTGCATAAAGAGTTATAAGAAACCAAACCATGATTGGTTTAAGTGCATAAAGAGTTCTAAGAAACCAAACCATGCTTTGTTTAAGTGCATGAAGAGTTATAAGAAACCAAACCATGATTGGTTTAAGTGCATAAAGAGTTCTAAGAAACCAAACCATGCTTGGTTTAAGTGCATAAAGAGTTCTAAGAAACCAAACCATGATTGGTTTAAGTGCATAAAGAGTTATAAGAAACCAAACCATGATTGGTTTAAGTGTATAAAGAGTTCTAAGAAACCAAACCATGATTGGTTTAAGTGCATAAAGAGTTATAAGAAACCAAACCATGATTGGTTTAAGTGCATAAAGAGTTCTAAGAAACCAAACCATGCTTGGTTTAAGTGTATAAAAAGTTCTAAGAAACCAAACCATGATTGGTTTAAGTGCATAAAGTTCTAGAAACCAAACCATGATTGGTTTAAGTGCATAAAGAGTTCTAAGAAACCAAACCATGCTTGGTTTAAGTGCATGAGTTCTAAGAAACCAAACCATGATTGGTTTAAGTGCATAAAGAGTTATAAGAAACCAAACCATGCTTTGTTTAAGTGTATAAAGAGTTCTAAGAAACCAAACCATGCTTGGTTTAAGTGCATAAAGAGTTCTAAGAAACCAAACCATGATTGGTTTAAGTGTATAAAGAGTTCTAAGAAACCAAACCATGCTTTGTTTAAGTGTATAAAGAGTTCTAAGAAACCAAACCATGCTTGGTTTAAGTGTATAAAAAGTTCTAAGAAACCAAACCATGCTTGGTTTAAGTGCATGAGTTCTAAGAAACCAAACCATGCTTGGTTTAAGTGTATAAAAAGTTCTAAGAAACCAAACCATGATTGGTTTAAGTGCATAAAGAGTTCTAAGAAACCAAACCATGCTTGGTTTAAGTGTATAAAAAGTTCTAAGAAACCAAACCATGCTTGGTTTAAGTGTATAAAGAGTTCTAAGAAACCAAACCATGATTGGTTTAAGTGTATAAAGAGTTCTAAGAAACCAAACCATGCTTGGTTTAAGTGCATGAGTTCTAAGAAACCAAACCATGCTTGGTTTAAGTGTATAAAAAGTTCTAAGAAACCAAACCATGATTGGTTTAAGTGCATAAAGAGTTCTAAGAAACCAAACCATGCTTGGTTTAAGTGTATAAAGAGTTCTAAGAAACCAAACCATGCTTGGTTTAAGTGTATAAAGAGTTCTAAGAAACCAAACCATGCTTGGTTTAAGTGTATAAAGAGTTCTAAGAAACCAAACCATGCTTGGTTTAAGTGCATGAGTTCTAAGAAACCAAACCATGCTTGGTTTAAGTGTATAAAAAGTTCTAAGAAACCAAACCATGATTGGTTTAAGTGCATAAAGAGTTCTAAGAAACCAAACCATGCTTGGTTTAAGTGTATAAAAAGTTCTAAGAAACCAAACCATGCTTGGTTTAAGTGTATAAAGAGTTCTAAGAAACCAAACCATGATTGGTTTAAGTGCATAAAGAGTTCTAAGAAACCAAACCATGATTGGTTTAAGTGTATAAAGAGTTCTAAGAAACCAAACCATGCTTGGTTTAAGTGTATAAAGAGTTCTAAGAAACCAAACCATGCTTGGTTTAAGTGCATGAGTTCTAAGAAACCAAACCATGCTTGGTTTAAGTGTATAAAAGTTCTAGAAACCAAACCATGCTTGGTTTAAGTGTATAAAGAGTTCTAAGAAACCAAACCATGCTTGGTTTAAGTGTATAAAGAGTTCTAAGAAACCAAACCATGATTGGTTTAAGTGTATAAAGAGTTCTAAGAAACCAAACCATGATTGGTTTAAGTGCATAAAGAGTTATAAGAAACCAAACCATGCTTTGTTTAAGTGTATAAAGAGTTCTAAGAAACCAAACCATGCTTGGTTTAAGTGCATAAAGAGTTCTAAGAAACCAAACCATGATTGGTTTAAGTGCATAAAGAGTTATAAGAAACCAAACCATGCTTTGTTTAAGTGTATAAGAGTTCTAGAAACCAAACCATGCTTGGTTTAAGTGCATGAAGAGTTCTAAGAAACCAAACCATGATTGGTTTAAGTGCATAAAGAGTTCTAAGAAACCAAACCATGATTGGTTTAAGTGCATAAAGAGTTCTAAGAAACCAAACCATGATTGGTTTAAGTGCATAAAGAGTTATAAGAAACCAAACCATGCTTTGTTTAAGTGTATAAAGAGTTCTAAGAAACCAAACCATGATTGGTTTAAGTGCATAAAGAGTTATAAGAAACCAAGGGGAAGCACCCATACAAATGTGCATAGTAAATAAATAGACATTAGACAAGTATTTCAGGATCCATAATAAATTCTTACAGAACACTAAATCAAACCACTATCTTTGTTTCTCTCTGCGCCCAACTTCTTCTTCTTTTCTTCTTTTGTCGTCACACTGCTGCCGGGTTTTTGCTCAGTGTCGTCGTTTTCTGTTTTTGTCTTGCGCTGTTCTGGTGGCTTGTGTGATTGTTATCTTTGCTCTTTCACAGGATTCTGCTATGCCATCTAACCATCTTTTCCGTGGTCTTCCTCTTGCCTTCTTTCCCGATGTTCTGCTGTAGAAGACTGTATACTGTGGAGTTTGGATGCATTCTTATTAAGTGGCCAAACCACTTCATTCTTTGTGTATCTATGTAATTCAAGCACGGTTTTGTGCCAACTTTCTTTCTTATGCTGATGTTGGTGATTCTGTCTTTTCTTGTGTTGTTGGTAACTTTTCGCAGGCAACGCATTTCACATGTAGTTATTTTTGTGACTGCGCTTTGCTCAATGTTCATGTTTGGCTCTGGTAACACAAAGTAGGTATAAAATGCTGTTGATCATCTGTTGCTTAGCTGCCTGTGAAATTTTTTGGGTGCCTTAACAATGGGGCTAGCTGGTAGGTTACAGCATTTGCTTTTGTACTCTAGCCTCTATCTCTCTATCCAGTTTTCCGTCTTCTGTGAATATGCTTCCTAAGTATTTGAATTCTTTCACTTGGTTTATTTTAGTGCCATTGACATGGATGTCTAGATTATTATGTTTTCTTCCCATATTCATTATTTCTGTTTTAGTGTTGTTGATTTTCATGTCATGTTTTACACAATTTTTGTTCAAGGTGTCAATATGATGTTGTAGATCTTGTTCATTTTGATGTATCAGGCACTGATCATCTGCAAACAACAGTTCATTTATTTCATCATTATCTGAATTTGATTCTTGAATTATTTTATCCATATATGCAATAAAGAGTAGTGGTGAGAGGACACAACCTTGTCTAACACCTGATGTAATGGAGAACCAGTCGGTCATTCCTTCTGTTGTTCTTACTGTACTCTGGCTATCTTGATATAAGGCCATGATATTACCTAATAGTTGCGCCCAACTACTAGTAGTAAAGACAAGCGTTTTTTAAGGCCACGACCAGCTAGCTCTCCAAAATAAGAGCCTTGCTTTTTGATGTGTTTCCAACAGCAACAACTACACAACATGGGAAATCGGGTCGGACTTCACAGTGTTGGCACAAGTACAGATGTATATATATGTGTGTGTGTGTGTGTATATATATTTATCTCTAGTGTGCTTGTATATATGACCGGTAACAATTGCAAACATAATTGTCAGTGGCAGGACACTGATTCATAGAGGGAAACATTTTGGGAAAAATAAGGTCAAAACATTTCAGTTATGTCCATTTAAACATAGGGGTCGCAGGAAGCGAAGTTAACAACACTCTGCTGTAGTGCATGGAAATTTCGAGGTTCAAGACCAACTTGATTCCACAACCCCCTCCTAAAAAAACCCCTTGGTTAGCACACCATACGCGGTTGGACTACAAGAAATCATGTCTCCTAATTCATATCTAACGGACATATTTTTACAAAAAGAAAAACCTCACACACATTAGAAAGAAGTGTCTTGCTCATTAAAACTAACAACCCATAATAAAAGATCCAGTACATAAATTGAGAAAGTCTTCAGGGTAAATCAATAGCAGACGTGCCCCATTATATCCGCAGAGGTATACGACCTGGGGTTACTTTCTCCTGACATTAGCACAAGCTACCACCAGGCGCTCCAAACTCATGGTATTCGAATAACTTTGCTTAATGGGATCACGTACAAAATTTGGTATTTCCCTAAGAGATATCCAAGTTTAGCTTCCTGCCTGTTCTATTTTGCTAGTTACTTTAAGAACAAGGAAATATGTGGTAGAGGAGGTGGCAGGAGGATAAGAGACAAAGAATTAGCTTTAAATTGGACAAGTCGATGTGTGTGGGCATGCACTTTTGTATGTGTAAAATGATATGATCCAACTAACATAGTTGAACAAGAAACAAAACCTCAATAGAAGTATGCTTGCTAATCAGACAATATGGGAGTCTCTGTGGCTAAGTGGTTAAGCCCTTTGCCTTGTGACCAAGAGACTCCTAGGATTGTTGCTGGAGCTACGGAGTTCGTGCTTTGTGCAATACTCTCGGTAGGCGGCGTGCCATTTCTGTGGAGAGGGACCGAGCTGTATGGGGTAAAACCCGGTGCAATGTACTCAATCCTTCGGCTTTTAAACCCTTTTTTAATCAGGCACACTGACAACAAAGCAGAAAGATGTAACCACTTCCTAAATAACCTTTTGAAAACAGAAAAACGCAACATGAAGAAATGAGGCAAGGATAATGGCATTTTTAAAGCAACATTTTGTTTCCGTGACAAGGAAGATAAAATAATTAGGCTCAAACAAACATAGTTTAAAGAGATTAGTAAACAAAAGAAAGAACGGATATCAATAAGAAAACACAGAATAGATTTTGTCTTCTTATATTAATCCCAAGATAAGACGATGTGTGATGTCTTGCTAGAAAACAAGCAAAGTGCTTTGTACGGCCCCAGGAATGTTATTGATTTTTTCAGACAAGGCTATTTTGAAGACAAATGCCATCTCTATGACTAAAGTTAAAATAGATCAGCAGCACATAGAGAACTAAACATTATATCGAACTATCTCTTGTCTTTGTGACATTACTGATCAGAGTACAGGTCTACTCTCTCTCTCTAACGTTCTCTAGCAAAGGGTAGTTTTTCCACCTGATTTCAAATATAATTACTGCCTAAGGTTGTACAATATTAGATTCCATAAATGTACCATATCTTGTTTATTCTGTGTGAAATATTTCAGTGCTTGGGTTTTCTCCATAAAGAGATAGATAAAGACAGAAGTGTGAGAAAGATAGATTAATAAGAATTAGACAGTTATGGTTAGACGACTTTGAGGACAAAAACTTGTGTGATTTTTGTCAGTCTGAGAAACCTAAAATTAAATTAGAAAAAAATTAGTTTCATCGATCAATGTTGTAAAATAGCCAGTGTTCCTGCAACAACAACAACAACATCAACAACAACATCATCATCAAATAGTCATAATCACATAAAAAACATTGATTGTTCTATAGGTTCCAGCCAACAAGTCATCGTCTCTGTTGAAATCTTACATTTCAAAAACAATTTTCATTGATCTCTTAACAATGCAACAACTAAAACCCATTAAACAGATACATATATATATATATATATATATATATATTTATATATAAATGCAGGGTACAATGTTAAATATCTGTAGACAGAAAACAGGCAGAAAATATAAACAGTCACGATAGTTTGGGTCAAAGGTCATGACCATAGACAGTCAAGTAATACAGTATGAGGAAGTAAAAACGAAGTGTGATATTCTTCAAATCTGTCCAGTACTAGTAGTCATACAAGTTGAGTTCCTTAAAGAATGAGTAGTGAAGACTGAACAACCATATAGGATAAGTTCCTCAAAAAATGAGTAACAGGACTGCAGTAGTAACGTGGCATGTAATAGCAACATGGTCTGTAGTAGTAGCGGGGACTGTAGTCGTCAATATAAAAACATGTTTGGAATCTTCCTCTTCATGCGGCGTACTTTTCCTCCCGTCTTGACGCAGCAAATACAATTTGTATCCGTCAGTCATCTCTTCGTAACCGATACACATGAAGACTACAGTAATACTATGTACCAGAGGCGACATATCAAGATATGTAGTATGCTAGTTTTATGTAACACACACTACATATTAAAGTTACTGACTCGTGTTGTATTTACTCCTCTTTGCTCCAGATAACACCAATGTTTTGTATCCCGTGTTGTATTGTATTATTTGCTTGATAAAGACCTTTTAGACTAAACGTCAATTTTTGTGTCAGGGCATGCAGGTGTAAGGGGGAATGAACGTGCGGATAGGCTTGCAGGTATGACCACTGTACAAAGCGGGCAAGCAATGGACCAGGCTGATATTCTAAATTCCCTAGGGGAGAGAGGACGTGTACATGATTCACGTAATAATGGTGAATTTACAACACTAACCAGACTGCTATATTTTATAGAACTCCAAGTTAAGTGTGGTGTAGCTAGACAAGAACGCTATGCTGGTAGCCACAGAAGAATAGTAAACCAACAAAGAACCGGTGTCGTTAGTCGCCACACGCTGAGGGAAATACTGATGGGGAGATCGGAGCACTTATGAACTAAGTGGTTCGACGTGCAGTGATGATGATCCGACGACTAAACTAAACTGAACTAAACTAAACTAGCTTGTTTTTGAAATTTGTTTACAAAGATTACCCTCACTTTCTGTTTGCATATTTCTCTCTGAGAATAATTTGCACGGCACATTTGTGCTGTCTACATGCGCAAGAAAAACAACATGACAAATGATGTACTATATTTGATTGTGAAGTAAAACACAGCTAAACAATTAATCCAATTACAAATACAAACTAAAGTAAACCTTGGCACAAATGCCAGAATTGTAATGAGTTATTGATTAGATGTTTTCTATAAAAGGTTTTATCGATTACTGATCAAAGGCAGCTCGAGGATGTCTCTAATGTGTGAATTCTTCTGATGGAAGCTGTCCATGTGACAAGACACAAAGAGAATAACTAGCATGTTGAACAGATTCAAAGAACTTTCATTTGATTCTGATGTGACAAGACACAAAGAGAATAACTAGCATGTTGAACAGATTCAAAGAACTTACAATTCTTTCATTCGATTTCGTGTGACATTTGTGTCTGTTTAAATCTTTGTAATCTTTCAATGTAAATTCTATTATATTCCTCTCCTCTACAGTTATACATTACATAATGCATGCAAGACATTTTTCTATACTGTTCTATCCTGGGCAACTAGTTCATCTCTTCTATGGAAATGAATCCGATATTTCGCATTCATCTCTCAGGGTTCCCTTTAGGTCTTCATTTCCTGTGAGAGCACTTTACCATCTTCATTCTTAGTTGGGGCACTATTTGAAATAAAAGTTCCAGCAAGTTGTTTTAATGTATTGTAGAGAATGTTACTGTTTCCATTCTTAGCTGCCATTTCTCCTTTCTTGGACTAGTCACTCGACATTTGCTCTCTTATCTCTTCTAACCGATCGTTTCACTTCCTTGTATTTTAGTCTATATTTATTCTTCTTTATAGCTTTAATTTTGTCTGTTACCTTTTTAATATTGTACATTATCACACGTTTCAACATTCTTCTTTCTGGAATACATTTCCAGCTGTCATTACTTATCCAAGTTGGTAACACTTATCACATATCTGCTACTACATGCTGCCACCAACATTGTTATCTTTATATGATTCCATTTTCATTTTGTCTTCAATGTTCTGCTTATTTACCTCATAAATTGACTGTGTTATGAACCCATTCTAGAGTTCCAGCTGATTTATTGAAGACAATTTGACTTTATATATTCGTTATCACTCTTTTGTAGTATTATAAATGTTTAATGTAAACAGGAAGAAAAAAGTCGAGATTTTCTGGATAAATAATTAGAAGTCCCAGTTGGACAAATTTAGGAAACATTTTCTGTGGATCAGCGCAGATTATAATGACGTCAAAGTTAAACATGGCGACGTAGGTTTTTCACAGGGTAAAAATATTAAACTAACTCTAATGTTCCCATGCTGGCTGGCGTAGGGGATCATGAACCATCCTAATTTCATATCCTTAGTGATGTTAACTACTTCAAGAGAAGCAAGCGTACTTACCCTACTTTGTTAACAATCATCTTTAAATTCTACAATCTTATGGCAAATATGTTTCATCTGACTACAGAATCAATATTTGACAGGAACATCAATGAGATATGTACCTGCACACACCCCCCGCCGCATCTAATGTGCGAGTATAAAGCTACACTGTCAGTCTATCTATTACCGCGAGCACCTGATGCCAATAAGTAACCAGCTACTATCCTTAGTGTGACATTTATATTCAACTATAGCATGACATACCAATCTTCAGTAACAAAAAGAATGTACAAACTCTGATGGAAAAAATAAAACAATAAAACAACTGTCTTGAGAAAATTGATGGCAACTCAAAACAAAACCACCAAATAAAAACACAAGAACCCAGAATCACCCCTCCTCCCAACTTCTGCAATAGAAAGTCTCTGACTTATATTGATCTGGAAACGAGATGAACTATGGGTAGAACACACACACTATAATATCGGATAAGAATAATGTATGGTAGCATAACCTACTACTACTACATGTGAAATATGTTTGTGTGTCACGCAAGTCTTGATATTTCTGATTTATTTTGTGTATTATTTCTTTGTTTACAATAGACGCTATTTGATGCTGGTGTAATGTATGGCTGCTACTATTCTATATATCTCGACAATGTATCTATCTTCAGGCATCGCTTCTTTCATTGATTAATAGGAAAGCTCTAACTATCGTGTGAAGGATTTCGATTGTTAGACTAAAAAAAACCACACAACAGGAGAAACGAAACAAACTGGTAAAATCAACATATTGATTTCTATCACAATGTCAATGAAAATGTTAATGTCTGAATGTACTGCAGCACAAGAAGGACAAGACTGGAAGTATGGTATTAAGTCAATGAAAACGTTAATGTCTGAATGTACTGCAGCACAAGAAGGGTAAGACTGGAAGTATGGTGTTAAGTCAATGAAAATGTTAATGTCTGAATGTACTGCAGCACAAGAAGGGCAAGACTGGAAGTATGATGTTAAGTCAATGAAAACGTTAATGTCTGAATGTACTGCAGCACAAGAAGGGCAAAACTGGAAGTATGGTGTTAAGTCAATGAAAACGTTAATGTCTGAATGTACTGCAGCACAAGAAGGGCAAGACTGGAAGTATGGTGTTAAGTCAATGAAAACGTTAATGTCTGAATTTACTGCAGCACAAGAAGGACAAGACTGGAAGTATGGTGTTAAGTCAATGAAAATGTTAATGTCTGAATGTACTGCAGCACAAGAAGGGCAAGACTGGAAGTATGATGTTAAGTCAATGAAAACGTTAATGTCTGAATGTACTGCAGCACAAGAAGGACAAGACTGGAAGTATGGTGTTAAGTCAATGAAAACGTTAATGTCTGAATGTACTGCAGCACAAGAAGGGCAAGACTGGAAGTATAGTGTTGAGCTAAGAAAATAAATCTATTAGAATCGAAGATGAATTCATCCATAGACAGAAATAATCGAAGATGAAGTCATCGATAGACAGACAACGAATCGAAGATGAATTCATCCATAGACAGACAACATATCAACTCTAAGTGATGAAAGATGTATGAAATCAGATGACAGAAGTTCCCGAACCAGAACTGATCAACACTCACATCCAAGTGGTAGTAGTAGTACCAGGAAGCAGCTATCCATGTTGGATGACTAAGGGATGTAAAGATGGAAGAAAAGAGACACACCCAGTCACAAAACATACCGTGACGAAGAACGAATGTGTCGATGGTGACAGCAAGGGAGGGGATGTCCAGAAGAAAGTCTTTTGATAGATACAATGCTTATATGATTTTCCTTGTGTCCTTGCTTCACTAAAATAACCAGTTATTGTACTTATTTCCGTATCTTCGCCAGTTTGACAATATTCCCATTTCAACCAAGAATGGCCAGTACAAAACGATATAACTCGGGCGGCGGTTGGTTCTAAATGTCTTTACTAAACTCATCGGGTAGGGTAGGTCTGTATGGAATGAGAATCGTGACATATCCTTTACAGAACTTAGCCATCAACAACAGTAAACGAGTCGTCGATTTTCTAGGCACCACTTATACGGTCAGTAGTTTGCCATTGATTTCTGAACGGCGAGGTCTATTTTGATCGTTCGTAAAAATCCAAGAGAACTAATTTGCTTCCAAACTTACCCGCTGTGGAGTTTGAACCAGGTATACTTGGGTTGTGATTGAGCGCACTACCGCTTAAGTTACAGACGCTCACTAGGTCTGTACACACATTTTAAATAATATCTTATGACAACATAACAGGTTTACAACAGCAGGCGAACAACAAGTGTTTGATTGTTACATCATTAGTGACAAGTTGATGGCTAGCATCATTATTTATTTGATCTGTGTGCTCGTCTCTGACCAACTTTGATCCGAGGGGTTCTTCCTTGATAAGATGCATCTGTTGACCTCAACTATGAAAGTTTTTTTAGCGTCGGGACGGAGAAGGATGGGGGAAAGAGATGGAATGAAATGGTAGGTGGGGCTCGAGATGTTCACTATTCGAAGAGTGCAGACTAACATTGACATCCAACTACTATCATCTATGGTTGGTCTAAGTCAGTGCCGTCCAATGAGCGGATGCATCTGACCAATAACTGTCGAGACACGGTCACCATGTGGCAATCACAATAATAATACTAATAATAATAAAGTCATACTAATGGTAACATTAATAACAAAAGTATAACAGAAGAAAACCTAGTCCTGGCTAAACATTTAATTACCAACAAATATATTGTGCGTATTAAAAAAAACAAGATTTGAAACAGACTGTTATTTAGAAATTATTTATTTTTCTGGAAATTCTGATTACTATTAAAGCTGGTGAAGTCAAATAGGGCTTCAGAAATGTATCGCAGTGGGACCATGGACAATGATACTAAACAGTAGCCATGTTCATAAGGTCAAGAGTTATCGCAGTGTCGACATGGACAATGATACTAAACAGTAGCCATGTTTGTAATGTCAAGAGCTATGTCAGAACATCTTACGCGTCTCTTGGTCCCGGTGCAAATATACACATTTTAAAATTTTATATTCAATTTATCGTTTCACTGTGTCTGTGGTGTCTGGTGTCAAGGTCTACCGTCTCTATTCCGTGTTTTTCGATATTATTTGCTTGATAACGGCATTTAGATAGACACGTTTTTGTACTTTGTAAAACTATCTCACTTTTTATGTGTTTCTAATTAGTTTTAAAAAAATTGACATCTTTGAAAGTTGAGCTCAGTTATGGTTATTGCAGATGAAAAAATTATGCAGATTCTCTACAATCAATCTAATTGATCGTTTTGTCAGTTATACATGCATTGAAAGACTCACTAAGTTAGAGAGAGTGTAATTGATCACTTTGCCTGTTATGCATGCTTTGAAAGACTCACCAAGGTAGAGAGAGTCTAATTGATTACTTTGTCAGTTATACATGCATTGAAAGACTTACTAAGTTAGAGAGAGAGTGTAATTTATTACTTTGTCACTTATACATGCTTTGAAAGACTCACTAAGTTAGAGAGAGTGTAACTGATCACTTTGTCAGTTATGCATGTAGTGAAAGATTCGCTAAGTTAGAGAGAGTATAACTGATCACTTTGCCAGTTATACATGCTTTGAAAGATTCGCTAAGTTAGAGAGAGTGTAACTGATCACTTTGTCAGTTACGCATGCATTGAAAGACTCACCAAGGTAAAGGGTGTGATTAGGAAGGATATTTCAAAAACAGAATAAGAACACTGTGACCTGATCCAAGTTGAACCCACACCCACCCACGCACACCCATATTGTTATTACGATACATTGGTTATGAGTCATCACCAGGTCCCAATGTAATCATTAATGACTTAGTGTAGTGAAGAAACAAATTAATGTGCAGGACGACATCACGCACAGATTAGGCGGGTGAGAGAGATAAAATAAATGTCATTAATTCACTTCCTCGTGAGCTCACCTTTTATTCTATTCTTTTCATGACCAAAATGTCTTTATATAATTCACTAAAATTGAGTTCATCGACGGAAAGGAGCGTGCCCAGGATTAATAAGGCTATAATCTCATATAAAACAAACAAATAAAGGGTGAGTGAGTGAGCGAGTGAAAGACGGAGAGAATGCAATATCAAAGCACAGATCTGATTAGAGGACGGTGAGAGAGAGAGAAATAAACAGATACTTGAAAGCACATATTTGAAATGGAGGATGGGAAAGTACTCGATATATGAAGGTTATCTATGCATGGAACGTAAGAGAAACAGTACGGTAGCTATGTGTGTATAGATGCGCAAACAAGACGATGACAGATTAACTCTCACATCTAGTTCAGCCACACATCGCTAAAATAACCGTCAGATTTCTCTAAAACGCCAACTCTGTTATGTGAAAGTGAATCATGGACAAACACGATGATTACTGAAGTCAACAAGTTTTACAGAAGAGTATTAAGAATCCTTTGGACACGGATGTTATTATTAGAGAAGAGTTAGAGGACGCGCTAGTAATGATAATATTTGTCTTTCTTCCTTCAGTCTGTGTTTTTCAACGTTGTAAGAGAGGAGGCAGCAGGGTAGTGAGGCAACTACATTCAGCAAACTATGTAAGAGAGGAGACAGTAGGGTAGTGAGACAACTACATTCAGCAAACTATGTAAGAGAGGAGACAGTAGGGTAGTGAGACAACTACATTCAGCAAACTATGTAAGAGAGGAGACAGTAGGGTAGTGAGGCAACTACATTCAGCAAACTATGTAAGAGAGGAGACAGCAGGGTAGTGAGGCAACTACATTAAGCAAACTATGTAAGAGAGGAGACAGTAGGGTAGTGAGACAACTACATTCAGTAAACTATGTAAGAGAGGAGACAGTAGGGTAGTGAGGCAACTACATTCAGCTAACTATGTAAGAGAGGAGGCAGTAGGGTAGTGAGGCAACTACATTCAGTAAACTATGTAAGAGAGGAGGCAGCAGGGTAGTGAGGCAACTACATTCAGCAAACTATGTAAGAGAGGAGACAGCAGGGTAGTGAGGCAACAACATTCAGCAAACTATGTAAGAGAGGAGGCAGCAGGGTAGTGAGGCAACTACATTCAGCAAACTATGTAAGAGAGGAGGCAGTAGGGTAGTGAGGCAACTACATTCAGAAACTATGTAAGAGAGGAGACAGTAGGGTAGTGAGGCAACTACATTCAGCAAACTATGTAAGAGAGGAGGCAGTAGGGTAGTGAGGCAACTACATTCAGCAAACTATGTAAGAGAGGAGGCAGCAGGGTAGTGAGGCAACTACATTCAGCAAACTATGTAAGAGAGGAGGCAGGGTAGTGAGGCAACTACATTCAGCAAACTATGTAAGAGAGGAGACAGGGTAGTGAGGCAACTACATTCAGCAAACTATGTAAGAGAGGAGGCAGTAGGGTAGTGAGGCAACTACATTCAGCAAACTATGTAAGAGAGGAGACAGGGTAGTGAGGCAACTACATTCAGCAAACTATGTAAGAGAGGAGACAGGGTAGTGAGGCAACTACATTCAGCAAACTATGTAAGAGAGGAGACAGGGTAGTGAGGCAACTACATTCAGCAAACTATGTAAGAGAGGAGACAGTAGGGTAGTGAGGCAACTACATTCAGCAAACTATGTAAGAGAGGAGGCAGTAGGGTAGTGAGGCAACTACATTAAGCAAACTATGTAAGAGAGGAGACAGTAGGGTAGTGAGGCAACTACATTCAGCAAACTATGTAAGAGAGGAGACAGTAGGGTAGTGAGGCAACTACATTCAGCAAACTATGTAAGAGAGGAGGCAGTAGGGTAGTGAGGCAACTACATTAAGCAAACTATGTAAGAGAGGAGACAGTAGGGTAGTGAGGCAACTACATTCAGCAAACTATGTAAGAGAGGAGACAGTAGGGTAGTGAGGCAACTACATTCAGCAAACTATGTAAGAGAGGAGGCAGGGTAGTGAGGCAACTACATTAAGCAAACTATGTAAGAGAGGAGACAGTAGGGTAGTGAGGCAACTACATTCAGCAAACTATGCAAGAGAGGAGACAGCAGGGTAGTGAGGCAACTACATTAAGCAAACTATGTAAGAGAGGAGACAGCAGGGTAGTGAGGCAACTACATTAAGCAAACTATGTAAGAGAGGAGACAGTAGGGTAGTGAGGCAACTACATTCAGCAAACTATGCAAGAGA
Source organism: Arion vulgaris (assembly GCA_020796225.1). Lineage (NCBI taxonomy): Eukaryota > Metazoa > Mollusca > Gastropoda > Stylommatophora > Arionidae > Arion > Arion vulgaris. The sequence continues at coordinate 62,000,841 of CM036762.1, read as the reverse complement.
GGAGACAGCAGGGTAGTGAGGCAACTACATTAAGCAAACTATGTAAGAGAGGAGACAGTAGGGTAGTGAGGCAACTACATTAAGCAAACTATGTAAGAGAGGAGACAGCAGGGTAGTGAGGCAACTACATTAAGCAAACTATGTAAGAGAGGAGACAGTAGGGTAGTGAGGCAACTACATTCAGCAAACTATGTAAGAGAGGAGGCAGTAGGGTAGTGAGGCAACTACATTCAGCAAACTATGTAAGAGAGGAGGCAGTAGGGTAGTGAGGCAACTACATTCAGCAAACTATGTAAGAGAGGAGACAGTAGGGTAGTGAGGCAACTACATTCAGCAAACTATGTAAGAGAGGAGGCAGTAGGGTAGTGAGGCAACTACATTCAGCAAACTATGCAAGAGAGGAGGCAGGGTAGTGAGGCAATTACATTCGGCAAACTATGTAAGAGAGGAGACAGTAGGGTAGTGAGGCAACTACATTCAGCAAACTATGTAAGAGAGGAGACAGTAGGGTAGTGAGGCAACTACATTCAGCAAACTATGCAAGAGAGGAGGCAGTAGGGTAGTGAGACAACTACATTCAGCAAACTATGCAAGAGAGGAGGCAGGGTAGTGCGGCAACGACATTGGGTAAACTAACAAAGAGAGCGTGGGGCAACACAAAATTACCATTGCAGACAAAGTTTCAAATCTATAGAGCATTTGTAATTAGCTTTTTATTTTATGGCTCAGAAACATGGACAGCATACTCAAGGCATGAGAGAAGACTTAACATCTTTCACCATCGATGTTTCCGCAAGATTATGAACATCAGGTGGTACGGCAAGATAACCAACTCTGACTGCAACGCGCAAACCTTCCATCATGGGCATGCTCAGCAATAGAAGACTTAGATAGCTAGGGCACGTAAGAAGGATGGACAATAGCCGCATATCTCAACAGGTGTTGTTCTGTGAACTTTCGGAAGGAAAGATGCACTAAGACAGACCAATGCTCAAATATAATGATACCTGCAAGATCTCAATGAAGAACTTTTCTATCGGTTCCAACAAGTGGGAAGAACTAGTTAACGACAGAATTATGTGGACAACAACAAAACGCAAAAGTGTCTTTTCAAAAGAGACTTAGGGATGAAGTGAAAGTCAAGAGAGGCTAGCGCAAACTCAGAAGTTGCCACCGTAAAACACTTGTCAATTGACAGTCTGTAAAGATGAAAAAGGACATAACATAATGTTGTTTACATTCTGGATGCTATAAATGTAAATGGAATATATATATATATATATAGAGAGAGAGAGAGAGTAAATGCAGTGACAGCGAATAGTTGAACATGATAATATCAAACAAATTCACACAAACAAATATCAATAAAACTAAAGATATATCCAGGTTTATGATAGTTGTCGTCTACAGATGACATAGCACTGATTAAACAAATGTCAGATATCTACTGTATTAAGTAACAGGCAATCCGGCAATGTTTATAGTAAACTTCTTGACGTGTTCTCTTAGATTGGAAATAAACAGAGACGGGGCGGGACACAATACTGTATACATGTATTTCTCTGTGTGCGATCAGAAACATATAATACAGTTAATATTATGCAGTCTGAGTGAGAGAAGTGATGATATATCTAAATATCACGCAAATCTATGGGTGTCAGAGAGTTGACCAGAGTTTTAGACATTGAGTACAATCTGCGATAAACGCCAGATTAATTTACTGCACACATTTACAGTAGCAAACCGAACGGCAATGATATTTTCCTTAAGAGAGGATGGGACAAGAGCTATAACACATTATCTAAATAGCCCACATATCCAATGGCATGCAGGAAACAAGAGTCATTATTCGGTTGTTCTAGCGGCCGGGGAGGGAAGATATAAGAAAGGGAACTAATGCTATGTAGCAAATTATGACAAGATGGATATTGTTATGTAAGATAATAATAGCCGTCCATGGCAAGCGATGATGACAACAATCTCAGACGTGTACTGTTGCACCTCTCTGGTGTGTGCGGAGGTGACTGTAGAGTCCAATCCTAGAACAGAATCCCCGACCACAGGTGGGACATACATGATCAAGGTTAGACATGTGCGTGTTGTGTGCTCTGTCTTTCGCGCTGCTCGTTTTCTCTGTGACTCAACAATACGATGATTCTCAGCTATTCGGGTTCCTCTTTGTTGTTACAGCGCCACATTTGGCGATCTTGCGCAAGGATTCCCAGCACGTATTGTCTATATCGAAGCATTTCAGAGACACTTTAAGAGTGTCTTTAAAGCGTTTTTCTGTCCACCAGCTAAACGTCTGCCCCCTTCAAGCTCGCCATACATCAACTGTTTTGGGATGCGTTTATCAGGCATTCGAGCAACGTGACCGACCCATCTCAGTTGGGCCTTCTGCAACAGGGTGTTGACGCTTGGGATCTTTGCTCTTGTGAGGACTCGCTGTCTGGAATTTTGTCCTGCCAGTTTATTTTTAGTATTCTGCGTAGACAGCTTGTGTGGAAATGGTTTAATTTTCTTGCGTGTCTGCTATACACTGTCCATGTCTCGCTTGCGTACAGCAGCGTGGTTAGCACTATGGCCTGGTAAACTTTCATCTTTGTGACTATGCTTATCCCCTTCCGTTCCTACACAGTGACACGTAACCTTCCGAACGCAGCACTGGCTTTGGATATCCTATTGTGGACCTCAGAATCTATGTTTGCCGATCTGGATAGGAGGCTGCCAAGATAAGCAAAGTTGTCCGTTGACTGGAGACGCTGGTGTTTAATGTTGATGACTGGATCGTAATACTGTTCTCTAGGGGCGGGCTGGAACATGACCTCTGTTTTTGGTGTTAATGGTGAGGCCAAACCTATCACAGGCCATTGAGAACTTGTCCATGTAAGTCTGCATTTCTTCCTCAGAGTTGGTAGCGAGGGCACAGTCATCAGCAAACAACAGGTTTGAGATAGTTGATTCTTTTACCTTGGTGGAGGATTTTAACCTCCGAAGATTGAATAGGTTACCGTCTGTCCTGTATCTAATCTTTACCCCATGTTCGTCGCCTTCCCAAAAGACATCCGTGAGCATGGCAGCAAACATCATGCTGAAGAGTGTTGGGGCCAGTACACAGCCCTGTTTGACGCCGTTGGTGACATAGAAGGCTTCCGACAGCTCCCCTTCGTCAAGTACACGTGCCATCATGCCCTCGTGAAACTGTTGGACGATCTTGATGAATTTCCTTGGGCATCCAAATTTTTCCATGATCTTCCATAGACAGTCCCTGTTAACCGTGTCGAAAGCCTTTGTCAGATCGACAAAGACCATATAGAGGTTACGGTGCTGCTCTTGGCATTTCTCCTGTAGTTGACGAGCAGCAAATATCATGTCTGCTGTTCCACGACCTGCTCTGAAGCCACATTGGGTCTCAGGGAGTAAGTCCTGTTCCAGGTAATCGATTAATCGATTGAGGAGGACTCTGGCCAGTATTTTGCCAGCGATTGACAGGAGGAGATCCCCTGTGGTTATCGCAGGCCTGGCGGTTTCCTTTCCGCTTGTACAGGTGGACAACCCTTGATGTAAGATAACCCTTGATGAAAACACAACTCAATCTGTCCAAGACGGGAAGTGTCTCAACTACGGAACCTACGTCATGCAAGACTGTCCCCTGTATGTCCCTCTCAGAAAGGTATGCTGGCCCTACATTCAAAGCTACATGCTACCAGAGATGAGCTCCAGACAACAGTCGACCTCATCATAAGAACGCCTCTAATGGTATAATCATAAAAACTACATGCTACCAGAGATGAGCTCCAGACAACAGTCGACCTCATCATAAGAACGCGTCTGACGGTATAATCATCAAAACTACATGCTACCAGAGATGAGCTCCAGACAACAGTCGACCTCATCACAAGAACGTGTCTGACGGTATAATCATCAAAACTACATGGCACCAGAGATGAGCTCCAGACAACAGCCGACTTCATCATAAGAACGCGTCTAACGGTATAATCATCAAAATAGCGATCGCAAAGAAAAGAATCTACGGCCTAGAAGCGGGATAAATCAGGACCTATACACGAGTGCAAGTTGCCTCTGCAGAAAAAAATATGCTGGTGGCCCTTATCTAGACCATCTGTCCCCACAAAACAAGGACGGGGTGCTAAAGACCACTTTAACAATGAAGAAACGCTATTACTGCCATGTAGACAGTGTGGAGACTATCACGATCTAGGGAGAGGTAGTTACTGCCATGTAGACAGTGTGGAGACTATCACGGTCTAGGGAGAAGTAGTTACTGCCATGTAGACAGTGTGGAGACTATCACGGTCTAGGGAGAAGTAGTTACTGCCATGTAGACAGTGTGGAGACTATCACGATCTAGGGAGAGGTAGTTACTGCCATGTAGACAGTGTGGAGACTATCACGGTCTAGGGAGAAGTAGTTACTGCCATGTAGACAGTGTGGAGACTATCACGGTCTAGGGAGAAGTAGTTACTGCCATGTAGACAGTGTGGAGACTATCACGATCTAGGGAGAAGTAGTTACTGCCATGTAGACAGTGTGGAGACTATCACGATCTAGGGAGAAGTAGTTACTGCCATGTAGACAGTGTGGAGACTATCACGATCTAGGGAGAGGTAGTTACTGCCATGTAGACAGTGTGGAGACTATCACGATCTAGGGAGAGGTAGCACAAACAAAACGCATGCTGGACTCGGATGTAGTGGACATAAACACGCTATCACAGCTGAACCCATGTAAGCCAAAGAACAACATATTTAACGAACACTGGTTCAAATCCCCCAAAAGAGTGGTTTATAAGTGGTTATTCCATAACGAACGAAAGAAAACAAATAGACAAAAACGGACACACGACGCAAATACAGATATTTGAATATGCAACAAAAAGATGATTTATCATTATGGCATTGCATCAACTACAACAACAGTGTCAGAGAACGAAGTAACATCTTTTATGATGTTGTCTCTTGTATCTTAACAAAAATGTCAACTCTGGCCTGTCGATCACTTGAATGCTGCGAACACATAAGAAGAACACTAGCACACATGACAGTGTTTCAGAAAAGTTCGTCTTATAATCATCGCTTTGCGAACTCTTCAACATTTTTTTCTCTGGACTTAATCATCGTTTAAACGTTACTCTTCAAGACGTTTTCTCTATTCTCTTTAGATGTGAATGCATATTTTGCGCACCAATTAGAGATATTTCTTTAAAAAGTTATCTTAGAGGAGAGAATAGTGTGAATACTTTAGCTATAACAAAAACTGACAAATGTAGAGTTGTAGAAGAAAACTAATTGACACACATCCATGGCAACCACAATTAGAAGAAGATGATGGAGATAATTTAGACATGTGCATAGCATTTTACAAGGCATTTTAGCCAAGACGGGGTGAGCCAAAAAAAAAAACAAGGAGAAAGAACAGTTGGAAGGTAAATGAAAGAGTATGGACTGACAAGGGATACCAATGGTAGAAAGGCAGTAGACCATCAACAATGGGTATGACGTGTGAATGACATGTCATCTGTGACATAAGCGTCTGACCGAATGGATTAGAGCGCGGGCTTCCATTTGGGAGACCCGGGTTCATTCCCCAGTACGGCAAAAGAGTTTTTTCTGTCAGTGGCAAAGAGAAAAAATCATAACCTGAACCTGCACTAGCCATGCGACCATCAAATTCTTCAGACTCATATCTCCCTTGTCCTACACAACGCTAACAGGCGGCGTTACAGGTATAATATGATAATTTTAAAAAATATGTGGCATTAAGAGGTCATAGCTATGATTTACTATGGTAATATTTTCATATGCATCTCCAGCTATGTCGACAAGATATGGACTATCTAAAAACTATAAGGAGAAACAGGACTATCTGGAAGTGCTAGTATCATACATGTTGAGATCACATGACATACAGTTTGATTTAGAAACATGAAGATATGCACGTAATAATAAACATGACACTTGTGATTCTTGGTCAACACAACAGAACAAGAACGGTCCAGTCAGAACTGTCAGGTGAAAGGATTTGATCGATCAACATTTTTTCAATGACAGATTGCTGTTATAACTTTTTCATACAACAATATTCACGAATTCATTGACATCTTACTATCTCTGTCTCACACTACATACATTCACACACTCACTCTTCTCACACACATTCTCTCATTCACACTAAATCTCTCTCTCACTCACAGACACAACATTCTCTTTCACTTTCTCTCTCACACTCATTATACACTCTCCCATACAACAGTATTCCTCCTCCACCTCTCTCCCGCCACAAACACATCTTTTCTCTCTCTCTCTCTCTATGTCTACACTCGATGGTAGATAGAAAGAACAAACAAAACCAAACATCTACACTCCGATGGTAGATAAAAAGAACAAACAAAACCAAACACCTACACTCGATGGTAGATAGAAAGAACAAACAAAACCAAACATCTACACTCGATGGTAGATAGAAAGAACAAACAAAACCAAACATCTACACTCCGATGGTAGATAGAAAGAACAAACAAAACCAAACATCTACACTCGATGGTAGATAGAAAGAACAAACAAAACCAAACATCTACACTCCGATGGTAGATAGAAAGAACAAAGAACTAACCAAACATCTACACTCCGATGGTAGATAGAAAGAACAAAGAACTAACCAAACATCTACACTCCGATGGTAGATAGAAAGAACAAAGAACTAACCAAACATCTACACTCCGATGGTAGATAGAAAGAACAAAGAACTAACCAAACATCTACACTCGATGGTAGATAGAAAGAACAAACAAAACCAAACATCTACACTCCGATGGCAGATAGAAAGAACAAACAAAACCAAACATCTACACTCGATGGTAGATAGAAAGAACAAACAAAACCAAACATCTACACTCCGATGGTAGATAGAAAGAACAAAGAACTAACCAAACATCTACACTCCGATGGTAGATAGAAAGAACAAAGAACTAACCAAACATCTACACTCCGATGGTAGATAGAAAGAACAAAGAACTAACCAAACATCTACACTCCGATGGTAGATAGAAAGAACAAAGAACTAACCAAACATCTACACTCCGATGGTAGATAGAAAGAACAAAGAACTAACCAAACATCTACACTCCGATGGTAGATAGAAAGAACAAAGAACTAACCAAACATCTACACTCCGATGGTAGATAGAAAGAACAAAGAACTAACACACTAGATATAGTTTAGCAGTAATGATTTCTAAAACGAAATGTCTACAGAAGTAATGTTTAGTGAGAGTGAGAGAGAGAGAGAGAGAGAGAATTGTACTGTAAATATCTCCTTGAACTTTAGACATACAAGAATATAACGTTGTTTTCCATCGACTAGTAAGAATATCAGCTTGTCAGCGTAGTTACTTGCAGATATTATAAAAACCAGTAAATGTCGTCAGTTCAATTTATTTCAGTATCATTGAAGATGATAACGGACAAAAGATGAGCGATCACATTTGTTGATATTCTGGGAATCATCGATAACAATAACAATCGCTTGTACAATACAATCAACAATAATAAATAGGAAACAGGAAACACAGTTAGTTATACACATGCGCAGTAATAAAAAAGAAAAAAGTTGAAGTATGGCGAGCTTGAAGGAGGAAGACGATCGGTTGGTGGACAGAAAAAAAAAAGATTGAAAGAAACTCTTAAAGTGTCTTTAAAACGCTTCAATATAGACACCACATGCTTGGAATCTCTTGCGCAAGATCGCCAAATGTGGCGCTGTAACAACACAAGAGGAACTCACATAACTGAGAATCGTCGTACTGTTGAGGCGCAGAGGAAGGGAGCTGCGCGAAAAGACACAACACCCACACGTCTAACCTTGATCATGTATTACGGGATTGACCTATGGTAGGGGACTGTGTTCTAGGATTGGACTCTACAGTCACCTTCGCACACACCAGAGAGGTGCAACAACACACTTCTGAGACTGCTGCCATCATCTCTTGCGATGGATGGCTATTAAAAGTCGACAAATTGAAAAAAAAAAGTATTTGAAAAGTGGTCCGCTACTGATGAAGACCTTTTGATAGAAACGTCGCAATCTCCAGAAAACCTAAACAATATAATCAAATCTAAAATATCAGTTATTTGACTTGATCTATTACTGTCTGATCCTCGTGGAGCGTAGGGTCTCAACATTTGTTCACCACTTTTCCCGGTCTCTAGCTGTTTTCTTGATGGTCTCCCCGGTTAGTCGAGTACCTTTCAGTTCCTCTACTTCGTATTCTGGTCTGTTTCGGACGTCCTCTTTTCCGTTTTCCTCATAATCAGTTGATCTAGTCTTGTAGAAATCTGATGTTAGCTAACTAGCAACAATGATGTTGTAAAATAATAATCTCAGATGTAATATATCAATAACCAAACACCAACACCAACAACAACAAGAGAGATATCATACAGAGAAATCGTGATGTACAATGCTAGATATATCTCTCTGTCAACAATCAACAAACTAATTCATCATAAAAACAGGATCAAAAGACGAAGGATTGACTTAATTGCACTGGGTTTTACCCCATATGGTTCTATGTCTTTCTGCAGAAATGGCACATATAGTATTGCACATATCACGAACTCCATAGCTCCGGCAACAAACCTAGGGGTTTATAGAAAAATGCACTCGTTAACAGAATCCGGATTCGAACCAACGACATTTATAACGCAATGCAAGGACGTAGCCACTTAGACCTCCCAAATGTATGCTGTTGTGTAATAAGTTCATGCAGGTATCAACTGAACACGGTTTATAATGTTTTCTCAATAGTTTATATATTCATGAAATTGTGGTATAAAATCAAGTGAACAAGTGAACAAAAAAGGAAATAATATGAAGTGCATGTTAAAACTGGATATATACAACACAACAGCTGGTGCCATCAAGTCTGTCACAGCTCATCAGTTTGATGCAGCCCAAGACAAGTAACTTATTGATCGTCTCATTCGTCCAGACTGAGATGCGTCTGTGAGTCATGGGATCAATTTGAAACTATGTTCGACAAATGTATAAAAGTGGAGCATTCAATTAAGTAAATGTTAATTTCACATATTTTCCTATTTATTAGTTTCAGTTTTGTAGTTTAGTGGCAACCCTGATGTGTTGTCAATACAGATTGTTTCTAGATTTTGGAAATCAAACGATCACCAGTTCCCTATTTATAATTGTGTCTAGTTCTGTCATCTTCAGTTCAAGAAAGTTTGTCAACAACGACAAGGTACACATGATGCCTACTAATGGTTACATGTTTAAAATTCAGTATTTCATTCATCCGATCTCTGCAGCGTTCAAGTAAGGCTGTTGCCCAACGTTTTTTTTATATATTGGGGTGTATTTGGCTGATGGCTGGCGATGCGAGCGGGCGCCATGTGGGCATTGCAGTAATAATACAAAGAATACTGAGAGATGGGCATACATATATACACAGAGAGACACATACAGAGAGACACATACAGAGAAACGGGCGGAGATAGATACAGAGAGACGGACAGATATATACAAAGACAGGCATAAATATACAAACAGAGAGTAAGACACAAACGGGGACAAACAGAGTGTGATAAAGATATACAGACACAAATATACACACAAAAATAGAAAAATACATATTAAGAGAGATACTGACAGAGACAATTCGTACAGACAGACAACTTATACATACAGATAGAAATGCAGATGAAGCTAGCTACATACAGAGATAGATAGAGAGACTTGTGAAGTCATGTCAATAGCAATCAAACAGTTAAAGGTATTACTCACGTAAAATCAGATTCGTCAGTGCACATGCAAAGATATATATGCACAGTAGTGATAATGATAGGATGAATAAGTAAAAATAACGGTAGTTTCTTCGTCCCACACAGTTGCCAACCCAAGGACAGTGATGGTCAAAGCGTTCTGAAACAGTTCAACAATATCCCAGTGTGTTAGCAAAATACTTCCATCTAAATACTTCTATCATTATTCAATAATAATAATAAATAAGATATTCTATTGTATTCATCTCATATTCGTTATTCATTACATAGGGTCTGCAAGTAATTTCTCCATACCGCTCTATTCTGGGCAACTTGTTCAATGTCTTCATGAAATTAAGACTGATATTTTCTCATATCTCAATCAAGTTCGTTTTTGGTCTCCTAGAGAGTTCTTTTGTTCTGAAAACCTTTGTCTTTCACTTATGTAGGACAGTCGCATTCGTGAGAGTTTGTGCCTAACTTTGCTATGTGATTATTTACTGTTCATGACTGGCATCTATATGTCAGTATTGGCTCTATTTACAAGATAGTATTTACTTACTTATTCCTATCTGCCCCTCGTGGAGCATAGGGTATCAAAAGTTTTTCGTCACTTTTCCCGGTCTCTGGCTGTTTTCTTTATGGCCTCCCAGGATAGTCCAGCACCCAGAAATTCCTCAAGAAGACTCTTGTCTCCAAGTCTGTTTAGGACATCAACGTGTCCACTTTACTTGCAGGTTTCACTCAAGTGCTTATCTAGTGACACTCAACTGTGTCTTCCGTAGGGTATGCCCGACATATCGCCATTTTCTCCTCTTAACCTGGGTCATCATGGGCTCTTGTCCTGTTCTTATTCACAGATCTATGTTTGCAACTCTGTCATACCATCTCAGTCTGTGTTTGCAACTCTATCATACCATCTCAGTCTGTGTTTGCAACTCTGTCATACCATCTCAGTCTGAGAGTACATCGAAGACATCCGTTGACAAAGGTCTGAATCTTTTTTGTACTTAACTTGGTCACGAGATAGTACAACAATCTTTATTTCAATGTAGAGTGTACATCACATTGATATTGTCAAGCATATTTCAATGTGTACATCACATTGATATTGTCAAGCATATTTCAATGTGTACATCACATTGATATTGTCAAGCATATTTCAATGTGTACATCACATTGATATTGTCAAGTATATTTCAATGTGTACATCACATTGATATTGTCAAGCATATTTCAATGTGCACATCATATTGATATTGTCAATCATATTTCAATGTGTACATCACATTGATATTGTCAAGCATATTTCAATGTAGAGTGTACATCACATTGATATTGTCAAGCATATTTCAATGTAGAGTGTACATCACATTGATATTGTCAAGTATATTTCAATGTGTACATCACATTGACACTGTCAAGCATATTGAATAAATCATGTGTTCAGTGTAATTAACAAAGACTCAATGACTGTCAACCCATACAATAACCTCCCATGACAATATTATAAAGATTGTGCAAGTAAAGTTTAGCTTCCATCACAATCTAAGGAAAGGATCATGGTACTTACCTACACAATTGTCACACAAGCTGCAGTGTGAGGCCCTAGGTGGGCGGAATATTTTACATGTGAAGCAATACTTCAATTTGATCATTTGACCTTTGATCACAACTTCTTTTGTCCTGGGCGGAGGTCGATATGTCCCTGGTGAATTAGGGTTGGCAACTTCTGAAAATGGTTAAAGTTGAAACTGTTTGAAAGTCAATGCAGAAATAACACAACTAAGAAATTTGAAACAAATTTGAATGAGAATCTCAGTCTTCTTGTAATGTTTCACTGACAGACAAAACTGGACAGAAATGACAAGTTTATTTACTATATTTTGCCATCTGTTTTATGCATGTCATTTTTGTGACCAGGCTTGTCTTTCCTACTACGGAGTTCGTGCTTTCTGCAATGCTCTCGACAGATGGCGTGCCATTTCTGCGGAGAGGACCGAGCCATATGGGGTAAAACCCGGTGCAATGAAGTCAATCCTTCGGCTTAAAAACCCTTTATCTAGCTTGCTTAGTCAGACTACATTGATGAAGTTTCTCAACTAGGGTCATCACATGAATGTGGAACATGTTATGTGCAGTTTAGGCTCACAGGCCCTTGACTACTATAATCTTAATGACTGTATCTTAGATATCAGATATGAGAAATTATGATTACTAAACATCGAAACTGGCGTTGTGAACCGACGGACATATTGAGATGGTTAGAAGTACAAGATGGTGGACATGATAATAGCCGTCCATCGCAAGCGATGATGACAACAATCTCAGACGTGTACGGTTGCACCTCTCTGGTGTGTGCGGAGGTGACTGTAGAGTCAATCCTAGAACAGAATCCCCGACCACAGGTGGGGCATACATGATCAAGGTTAGACATGTGCGTGTTGTGTGCTCTGTCTTTTCGCGCTGCTCGTTTTCTCTGTGACTCAACAATACGATGATTCTCAGCTATTCGGGTTCCTCTTTGTTGTTACAGCGCCACATTTGGCGATCTTGCGCAAGGATTCCCAGCACGTATTGTCTATATCGAAGCATTTCAGAGACACTTTAAGAGTGTCTTTAAAGCGTTTTTCTGTCCATCAGCTAAACGTCTGCCCCTTCAAGTTCGCCATACATCAACTGTTTTGGGATGCGTTTATCAGGCATTCGAGCAACGTGACCGACCCATCTCAGTTGGGCCTTCTGCAACAGGGTGTTGACGCTTGGACATAATACATCATAGATTGGATGTGTTTGTGACATACAACATATGTTTGTTTTTCAAGTTCAGGTTAGAGAGACACAATCACAGTTTGCATTACAGATAACTTTTTCAGAATGAGCAACAATCACAGTTTGCATTACAGATAACTTTTTCAGAATGAGCAACAATCACAGTTTGCATTACAGATAACTTTTTCAGAATGAGCAACAATCACAGTTTGCATTTCAGATAACTTTTTCAGAATGAGCAACAATCACAGTTTGCATTACAGATAACTTTTTCAGAATGAGCAACAATCACAGTTTGCATTACAGATAACTTTTTCAGATTGAGCAACAATCACAGTTTGCATTACAGATAACTTTTTCAGAATGAGCAACAATCACAGTTTGCATTACAGATAACTTTTTCAGATTGAGCAGCAATCACAGTTTGCATTACAGATAACTTTTTCAGAATGAGCAACAATCACAGTTTGCATTACAGATAACTTTTTCAGAATGAGAAGAGCAACAACAAGATGAGAAAAGTGTCTCTTACCATTCTGTCGCTCCATCTCAGCTGCTTCCTCTGCAGAAGCTCTGGGTATGACACCAGGATCGCTGAAACTTGTTCGCAGCAGAGTAGACATGACAAAAATGAAGAGAGCGCCACCTATGGCTGGGATGGCTGGTGTTACTTTCTGAGCAAGATACACACAACTGAAACAAATGTGACAAACACACATGCGATTATGACAGGACTAGACGAGCATATTTTACACAGAGTAAAGCTTCTACATGTCTATATAATATTTCAATAAAAGCAAAGAAAACAAAGTTTAAGGTACAAATATATGTTCAACATGCATCGACCCCTACGTAATTTGACAATATTCTAGTTATTTTTTTTTCGTTCGCCCACTATACATTAAGGCTTAGTCACGGCGCCTCTATCTAATTTTGCATGAAGGCTTTCTTTATCACCAGTGTCCCTCACCATTCAGGCGAACCGTACTCCGACTTCAGATGTACTTGTAATTTAAATCTCTAAGTAAATGATCAGCGTTTTCTGTAGTCTAACCATGTACTGCTTACACACTATGAAATGTTGTTCAAAGCTGGCGTTGAACCCAGGAATGTTCACAGACATGTGGTAACTAGGACAGAGTGTTATCAACTTTGCTATCCTCAATCCCGTTTTTAGCAATAGAAATTGATAATAGTATGATGATAATAGTATGTTGAAAAGTGCCTGCCTAACAAAAGCAACTAAAAACTAAAGAAAATGCTTGAATTGTCAACATACGGAAACAAAATGACAACACAGACACTGGACATATGCTAGGAAGTTCGTGTACTATTATAATACAATTTTACGTAGCTATTTTCAGACCTTAGGGTTTGAAATCATTTCACTTAACATTTCTAGCCTCACTTATGCAGGAGGTCCAATTTCTTTCCTCATGTGTGAACTGATGAGTGTGGGATTGAAACCATAACCCTTTTGTGTCCGAGTATTGTTTTACTGGAATCTGTCCCACAGTTAGTGTACTATTGCTGAGATATTATGTTTTACTGGAATCTGTCCCACAGTTGGTGTACTATTGCTGAGATATTATGTTTTACTGGAATCTGTCCCACAGTTGGTGTACTATGGCTGAGATATTATGTTTTACTGGAATCTGTTCCACAGTTAGTGTACTATGGCTGAGATATTATGTTTTACTGGAATCTGTCCTACAGTTAGTGTACTATTGCTGAGATATTATGTTTTACTCGAATCTGTTCCACAGTTAGTGTACTATGGCTGAGATATTATGTTTTACTGGAATCTGTCCTACAGTTAGTGTACTATTGCTGAGATATTATGTTTTACTGGAATCTGTCCTACAGTTAGTGTACTATGGCTGAGATATTATGTTTTACTGGAATCTGTCCCACAGTTGGTGTACTATGGCTGAGATATTATGTTTTACTGGAATCTGTCCTACAGTTAGTGTACTATTGCTGAGATATTATGTTTTACTGGAATCTGTCCTACAGTTAGTGTACTATGGCTGAGATATTATGTTTTACTGGAATCTGTCCTACAGTTAGTGTACTATGGCTGAGATATTATGTTTTACTGGAATCTGTCCCACAGTTGGTGTACTATGGCTGAGATATTATGTTTTACTCGAATCTGTTCCACAGTTAGTGTACTATTGCTGAGATATTATGTTTTACTGGAATCTGTCCCACAGTTGGTGTACTATGGCTGAGATATTATGTTTTACTGGAATCTGTCCTACAGTTAGTGTACTATTGCTGAGATATTATGTTTTACTGGAATCTGTCCTACAGTTAGTGTACTATTGCTGAGATATTATGTTTTACTGGAATCTGTCCTACAGTTAGTGTACTATGGCTGAGATATTATGTTTTACTGGAATCTGTCCCACAGTTGGTGTACTATGGCTGAGATATTATGTTTTACT
Organism: Arion vulgaris; assembly: GCA_020796225.1. Lineage (NCBI taxonomy): Eukaryota > Metazoa > Mollusca > Gastropoda > Stylommatophora > Arionidae > Arion > Arion vulgaris. The sequence continues at coordinate 61,985,826 of CM036762.1, read as the reverse complement.
CGAATCTGTTCCACAGTTAGTGTACTATTGCTGAGATATTATGTTTTACTCGAATCTGTCCCACAGTTAGTGTACTATGGCTGAGATATTATGTTTTACTGGAATCTGTCCTACAGTTGGTGTACTATGGCTGAGATATTATGTTTTACTGGAATCTGTTCCACAGTTGGTGTACTATTGCTGAGATATTATGTTTTACTGGAATCTGTTCCACAGTTGGTGTACTATTGCTGAGATATTATGTTTTACTGGAATCTGTCCGACAGTTGGTGTACTATTGCTGAGATATTATGTTTTACTGGAATCTGTCCCACAGTTAGTGTACTATTGCTGAGATATTATGTTTTACTGGAATCTGTCCTACAGTTAGTGTACTATTGCTGAGATATTATGTTTTACTCGAATCTGTCCCACAGTTAGTGTACTATTGCTGAGATATTATGTTTTACTGGAATCTGTCCTACAGTTAGTGTACTATTGCTGAGATATTATGTTTTACTCGAATCTGTCCCACAGTTAGTGTACTATTGCTGAGATATTATGTTTTACTCGAATCTGTCCCACAGTTGGTGTACTATTGCTGAGATATTATGTTTTACTCGAATCTGTCCCACAGTTGGTGTACTATTGCTGAGATATTATGTTTTACTGGAATCTGTCCCACAGTTGGTGTACTATTGCTGAGATATTATGTTTTACTCGAATCTGTCCTACAGTTAGTGTACTATTGCTGAGATATTATGTTTTACTCGAATCTGTCCCACAGTTAGTGTACTATTGCTGAGATATTATGTTTTACTGGAATCTGTTCCACAGTTGGTGTACTATTGCTGAGATATTATGTTTTACTCGAATCTGTTCCACAGTTGGTGTACTATTGCTGAGATATTATGTTTTACTCGAATCTGTTCCACAGTTAGTGTACTATTGCTGAGATATTATGTTTTACTCGAATCTGTTCCACAGTTGGTGTACTATTGCTGAGATATTATGTTTTACTGGAATCTGTTCCACAGTTGGTGTACTATTGCTGAGATATTATGTTTTACTGGAATCTGTTCCACAGTTGGTGTACTATTGCTGAGATATTATGTTTTACTCGAATCTGTTCCACAGTTAGTGTACTATTGCTGAGATATTATGTTTTACTCGAATCTGTCCTACAGTTAGTGTACTATTGCTGAGATATTATGTTTTACTCGAATCTGTTCCACAGTTAGTGTACTATTGCTGAGATATTCTTTTACTCGAATCTGTCCTACAGTTAGTGTACTATGGCTGAGATATTATGTTTTACTCGAATCTGTTCCACAGTTAGTGTACTATTGCTGAGATATTATGTTTTACTAGAATCTGTTCCACAGTTGGTGTACTATTGCTGAGATATTATGTTTTACTAGAATCTGTTCCACAGTTGGTGTACTATTGCTGAGATATTATGTTTTACTGGAATCTGTTCCACAGTTGGTGTACTATTGCTGAGATATTATGTTTTACTAGAATCTGTTCCACAGTTGGTGTACTATTGCTGAGATATTATGTTTTACTCGAATCTGTCCCACAGTTAGTGTACTATTGCTGAGATATTATGTTTTACTGGAATCTGTTCCACAGTTGGTGTACTATTGCTGAGATATTATGTTTTACTGGAATCTGTCCCACAGTTGGTGTACTATTGCTGAGATATTATGTTTTACTCGAATCTGTTCCACAGTTAGTGTACTATTGCTGAGATATTATGTTTTACTCGAATCTGTCCAACAGTTAGTGTACTATTGCTGAGATATTATGTTTTACTGGAATCTGTTCCACAGTTGGTGTACTATTGCTGAGATATTATGTTTTACTCGAATCTGTTCCACAGTTGGTGTACTATTGCTGAGATATTATGTTTTACTGGAATCTGTCCTACAGTTAGTGTACTATTGCTGAGATATTATGTTTTACTCGAATCTGTCCAACAGTTAGTGTACTATTGCTGAGATATTATGTTTTACTGGAATCTGTTCCACAGTTGGTGTACTATTGCTGAGATATTATGTTTTACTCGAATCTGTTCCACAGTTGGTGTACTATTGCTGAGATATTATGTTTTACTCGAATCTGTTCCACAGTTAGTGTACTATTGCTGAGATATTATGTTTTACTCGAATCTGTTCCACAGTTGGTGTACTATTGCTGAGATATTATGTTTTACTGGAATCTGTTCCACAGTTGGTGTACTATTGCTGAGATATTATGTTTTACTGGAATCTGTTCCACAGTTGGTGTACTATTGCTGAGATATTATGTTTTACTCGAATCTGTTCCACAGTTAGTGTACTATTGCTGAGATATTATGTTTTACTCGAATCTGTCCCACAGTTAGTGTACTATTGCTGAGATATTATGTTTTACTGGAATCTGTTCCACAGTTGGTGTACTATTGCTGAGATATTATGTTTTACTGGAATCTGTCCCACAGTTGGTGTACTATTGCTGAGATATTATGTTTTACTCGAATCTGTTCCACAGTTAGTGTACTATTGCTGAGATATTATGTTTTACTCGAATCTGTCCCACAGTTGGTGTACTATGGCTGAGATATTATGTTTTACTGGAATCTGTCCCACAGTTGGTGTACTATTGCTGAGATATTATGTTTTACTAGAATCTGTTCCACAGTTAGTGTACTATTGCTGAGATATTATGTTTTACTGGAATCTGTCCTACAGTTAGTGTACTATTGCTGAGATATTATGTTTTACTGGAATCTGTCCCACAGTTAGTGTACTATTGCTGAGATATTATGTTTTACTGGAATCTGTCCTACAGTTAGTGTACTATTGCTGAGATATTATGTTTTACTGGAATCTGTCCCACAGTTGGTGTACTATTGCTGAGATATTATGTTTTACTCGAATCTGTCCTACAGTTAGTGTACTATGGCTGAGATATTATGTTTTACTCGAATCTGTCCTACAGTTAGTGTACTATGGCTGAGATATTATGTTTTACTGGAATCTGTCCCACAGTTGGTGTACTATTGCTGAGATATTATGTTTTACTGGAATCTGTCCGACAGTTAGTGTACTATGGCTGAGATATTATGTTTTACTCGAATCTGTCCTACAGTTAGTGTACTATTGCTGAGATATTATGTTTTACTGGAATCTGTCCAACAGTTAGTGTACTATTGCTGAGATATTATGTTTTACTCGAATCTGTCCTACAGTTAGTGTACTATTGCTGAGATATTATGTTTTACTCGAATCTGTCCCACAGTTGGTGTACTATTGCTGAGATATTATGTTTTACTCGAATCTGTCCTACAGTTAGTGTACTATGGCTGAGATATTATGTTTTACTCGAATCTGTTCCACAGTTAGTGTACTATTGCTGAGATATTCTTTTACTCGAATCTGTCCTACAGTTAGTGTACTATTGCTGAGATATTATGTTTTACTCGAATCTGTCCTACAGTTAGTGTACTATTGCTGAGATATTATGTTTTACTCGAATCTGTTCCACAGTTAGTGTACTATTGCTGAGATATTCTTTTACTCGAATCTGTCCTACAGTTAGTGTACTATTGCTGAGATATTATGTTTTACTCGAATCTGTTCCACAGTTAGTGTACTATTGCTGAGATATTCTTTTACTCGAATCTGTCCTACAGTTAGTGTACTATTGCTGAGATATTATGTTTTACTCGAATCTGTTCCACAGTTAGTGTACTATTGCTGAGATATTCTTTTACTCGAATCTGTCCTACAGTTAGTGTACTATTGCTGAGATATTATGTTTTACTCGAATCTGTCCTACAGTTAGTGTACTATTGCTGAGATATTATGTTTTAGTCGAATCTGCCCCACAGTTAGTGTACTTTTGCTGAGATATGTATTGTTGAAAAAGCCAGAGCCTGCATGGTATTCACTGAAGTGCACTGGATATGATCCATTCAATCAATCAATCAATCAATCAATCAATCAGACTTTAGTTTAGTACTTACACGGCAGGTCTGAGGACGACGGAAGCTGGGCTAATGCTAACCGCCTGTCACGTTACACTAGATATATACACACCCTAGATAGCATATATTATCACAAAATGGTAGAGACATTGATTCCTCTAGACAAGTTGCCTCTAAAGAAACTAGAGAACGGAGAAACACAAATTAGGTTGCGCTATATCAATCATATTTGCATTATCGATTGGAACCAAGTCAGGGGAGAACATATGACATTTCACACGTCATTGAATAATGTCATCGTAAGTCACCTAGCCTAAGACAGTCATTCACAGACAGCAGACACAATCCAGACCAGAATTGTTGATTAATAATAAAACAGTATTTATATAAGTGTAGATATGCTCTCAGTGAGCGAGAGATGTGGTCACACATACAAGTATTGTATGGACACAAAAGCACATTGACAAAGCAATCATTTATAAAATGAAGACATAGCGAAACAATATCTATATAAATATAATTATCATGGGCCTCTTTGTCTCAGAAGACGATAGGTTTTGCGTCACAGAGTTTGTTCTGCGCTAAATACATGGAAGACAACAAAAGAAACCACCAGAAAACTACAGACATTCATAAATGGATGTTTACGTAGAACATATGGACTTCGTCTTCTTTGCGATCGCTTTTTGATGATTATACCGTTAGACGCGTTCTTATGATGAAATCGACTGTTGTCTGCAGCTCATCTCTGGTGCTATGTGGTTTTGAATGTAGTGTTGTGTTGTAGGGCCAGCATTCCTTTCTTGGGAGGACATACAGGGCAGTCTGCATATGGACTGAGATGGTATGATAAGATTACAAACGAGGAACTCAGAGAAAGAGCTAAGCAGATACCAGTGGAGAAAGAGCTAAGGAAGAAACGCTGGCGATGGATAGGACACACATTGAGAAGACCGACCGAGAATATTGCAAGACAGGCAATGTTTTGGAACCTGCAGGAAAATAGGAGATGGGGAAGGCCTAGACATACACGGAGAAGAGAGCTGGAGGCGGATATTAAAAGGATAGGTAAAACATGGAAAGAATTGGAAGGGATGGCAAGAGAAAGGAAGAGATGGAAGAAGTTTGTTGAAGACCTGTGCTTCGGGAGTTGAAAGATGAAGAAGAAGAAGAAGAAAACAAACAATAATATGGGTAAATAAAATCCAGATGACACTGTTTGTTGTATGAAACCTCAAATGAAGCACGAGCGTTGATTTCTTCATCTCTCATTATATCTCTCTCTGCGAATGTTCTCCGGAAGATTTCTTTCATACATAGAAGACTTACGGCTCTAGATTGTGTGTGTGGTGTATGAACTTTAAGATAGGTAGATCTCACTACTCGGAGTGGGCATACGACGATGTTTAAATACAAACTATACTAGAAAGTAACATTGAAGCTGAGCTGTGATACGTTTGTGTCGTGACAAGATAAATGTGTGAAATAACACATGACGTATGATGATGATGATGATGAGAGACAGAGAGAGAAGGTCACATAATACAAGAAGATTGATAGATGACTAGAAATGAGATACAGCTAATCTTCCACACATCCTAATACTTATCATTTCCTTATAATAATTCAAATATTCTGTCCGTAACATAATTGTAACGGTAACCCAGTCACGTCAACGCCAACACTGAAGAATAAGGATTCTATATATATGGGAGTTTTGAAAAAAAAGGTATCCATGACTGGCCTCCTTTTTCTATATGACGAACGGATAAAGAAATCAAATCAAATCAATGAATACTTTCTGTATAAATGCACTAGAACAGAAGTGACATTCTGTGGCTAATTTGATAGGAAAATTATCTGAGCAAATCTGCTTGTCTTGCAGTGAGGTCACAGTGGCGATGACGAGCATCATTAGAAAGGCTATTTTTGGTAGATTTTCTTATTACCGGTTTTGATATGATAATGTATTTTGATATTATGCTGACAAATATGGGTCGGTTCGTGTATTATAATCTTTTCCTGTGCTGTCAGTTTACATGTGTGATCACACAACACACACACATACAAACCAACATGAGTATGATATGTGACCTAGCTTCACACAACAAGCAGCATGATGATAGTGTTTGACACACATAAAATGCACCACTTCTGGAGACAAGAACTATACAAATAAAAATTTCCCATAGCGTTTTCAGACCTTAAGGCATGAAGTTAATGCTACTGTACATTTCTAGTTCCTTCTGTGCAGGAGGTAGGAGGGACAATTCCTTTCCTCGGGCGTAAAGCTTCGAATGTGGTATTAAGCCCACAACTCTCTTGTGTGCGAGTCGATAGACAAACGCTTATGCATGACGTTAATATGTAACACAAGAGTCGATAGACAAACGCTTATGCATGACGTTAATATGTAACACAAGAGTCGATAGACAAACGCTTATGCATGACGTTAATATGTAACACAAGAGTCGATAGACAAACGCTTATGCATGACGTTAATATGTAACACAAGAGTCGATAGACAAACGCTTATGCATGACGTTAATATGTAACACAAGAGTCGATAGACAAACGCTTATGCATGACGTTAATATGTAACACAAGAGTCGATAGACAAACGCTTATGCATGACGTTAATATGTAACACAAGAGTCGATAGACAAACGCTTATGCATTACGTTAATATGTAACACAAGAGTCGATAGACAAACGCTTATGCATGACGTTAATATGTAACACAAGAGTCGATAGACAAACGCTTATGCATGACGTTAATATGTAACACAAGAGTCGATAGACAAACGCTTATGCATTACGTTAATATGTAACACAAGAGTCGATAGACAAACGCTTATGCATGACGTTAATATGTAACACAAGAGTCGATAGTCAAACGCTTATGCATGACGTTAATATGTAACACAAGAGTCGATAGACAAACGCTTATGCATGACGTTAATATGTAACACAAGAGTCGATAGACAAACGCTTATGCATGACGTTAATATGTAACACAAAACTAGCACTACCCAATCAAATGATAGCATGCATTTTTGTTATCATAAAGTCAATTTGTTAGTACTGTTCTTTCCAACATTATCTCTGTTCCATTATTTGTGATACAAAATATCAGTAGATATTCGCCCCAGAAACTACTAAAGTTGCACACACAAAAAACTTGGAATACGTGGGATGTAAGATTACGAGGTTGAGAAGATCGAAGACTGGCGCGCAAACATACACACACACACACACACAATGTTGGTGCATTTTCGCCACAGCCATATTAAGTTAATAATACTAGTAAGTATGAACTATCGATCACCACCAATACGCGACCGAGATATTGTTACGTATCACTTCCGTTGCAATAAGAGGTGGAGAGCTGGGGATACAGAAACTTTTTTCAATAATTGCTGGCAGTACAGATACGTATTATTATATAGAGGGCTGTGCTGACTGGGTGGCTAGCATGTGCAGTCAATAGTGTGCATCTTAATGCAGTCGTTGATATCACTATATAATGTGACATCTTGAAGATACAAAAACAAAATCAAATGACCGAAATAGAGAATGGTTATATGAGTAGAAATAAGACGGGAAATTCGAGTGCAGAGTTCCAAGTACAAGCGTTTATAAACTCTATGTGTGTGAGTGTGTGTCTGTATGTTGATCGGTATAGTTAGAAGGTTCCTTGATCAATAGTTACCTACTACCACTTACAACTACTATCTCAATCTCCTCATTTATTTTTTCAATCTCATCATTTATGTCCACAAAGTTGATGTTTCCCTAAAGTATGTGCAGCAACAAACCGTGCAGAGAGAGAGAGAGAGAGAGAGAGAGAGGGGGACTGCACCACCAGCATATATCCAGACAAGGGTAAAAATCATATTCAACAAGGATGAACAGAACAGTGTATAAAGTAGGATAGTCATCACCACAGTCAACTCTAAAACTCATGCAACCTGCGGACACGGGTACAAATTCTATGAAATCAGACCACAATCGTCCTGTGACCTCGCATTCCAGAACTGTTGTATATAGACGAATTCATTTTAAAATCAACACAACATACTAAATCAATGTTATATTATCCAACAAGTTAAGTTTAACAATAAGGAATATCAGTATTATGAATATTTTTCATCAATAAATAACCATAGACTCATAGAATTGAGTAATAAAGAAAAAAAAAAAGAAGCTTGCAGTGTTCTATCAAACATATATAATATCCAGCCCACCAACTCAAACGAGGTCAAGGTTTCCCCGGTCAGTTATACGGCCCAATATTAGAGTTGGCTGTGGTCATCATAGCTAAACACGTAAAAACAAAGTACTATAGTTTTACAAAATATAGAAACAGTGACGATAAACAGCAACGTTTCGACCAAAAGGCCTTTATCAAGCAAACAATACAACAAGAATGACGAATTTCGAGGAACACTACAAATGGATGATTACATGTGGAAACATAAACCTATCTAATAAAAATCTGGGAATAAAAACGAACAACGAAATGAGTGCAACAAAAAACCGGAAGTGGAAAGAAGAGAAACAATAAACAATATAGTGGATAAATGACACATATATGGAGCAAACACACATATAGATAACAAGGCACGAGATAAGGACAGTACTAAGAAGCATAGGAATGTAATGCGTTGAGTCCAAGAGGTCGCAAGGTGCCATAGAATGAAATAAAACGGTTCTCCAGGGCGAATCGACTGCGATCATCGGAGGAACATGATCGGATGGCTGTGACCTGGACATCGTCAGCTCCTGAATGGCCAGTATCATTGAAATGAGTGGCCACAGGAGTCACAGAGCATTGGCGAATATCGCGTAAGTGTTGGGTGAATCGGTCACTGCGCCTCTTACCGGTTTCACCAATATAGGCCTTGTTGCATCGTTTGCAGGTGATGGCATAGATGATATTGCGGGACTCACACGTGAAACTGCCCAACACTTACGCGATATTCATCAATGCTCTGTGACTCCTGTTGCCACTCATTTCAATGATACTGGCCATTCAGGAGCTGACGATGTCCAGGTCACAGCCATCCGATCATGTTCCTCCGATGATCGCAGTCGATTCGCCCTGGAGAACCGTTTTATTTCATTCTATGGCACCTTGCGACCTCTTGGACTCAACGCATTACATTCCTATGCTTCTTAGTACTGTCTTATCTCGTGCCTTGTTATCTATATGTGTGTTTGCTCCATATATGTGTTATTTATCCACTATATTGTTTATTGTTTCTCTTCTTTCCACTTCCGGTTTTGTGTTGCACTCATTTCGTTGTTCGTTTTTATTCCCAGATTTTAATTAGATAGGTTTATGTTTCCACATGTAATCGTCCATTTGTAGTGTTCCTCGAAATTCGACATTCTTGTTGTATTGTTTGCTTGATAAAGGCCTTTTGGTCGAAACGTTGCTGTTTATCGTCACTGTTTCTGTATTTTGTAAAACTATAGTACTTTGTTTTTACGTGTTTAGCTATTTTTCCAAGTTTTACTGCAGTCTCCACCCTTTTTCGATAACTGTGGTCATCACCAGTATCCTAAATGGAAAAGTTCCCCATTAGATACACGGGTCTGAATATAAATGGATGGGTGGACAGAAAATGCAGGGACAAGTGTGTAACAAGCGAAAAACAAAATCTATATCTCAATGTAGCAAAAATAATGACAACAGATAAAACGAAGATGACAAAAGATATTTTTATCAACGGAGAGAAAGTAGAAAATGTGAACAATTTTGTATATCTTGGTTCACTGCTAACATCAGATGGAAATGTGAACAGTTTTGTATATCTTGGTTCACTGCTAATAACAGATGGAAATGGGATGGAGGAAATTAAAAGAACAAACATGGCTTTACAAAAAATTAAACAACTAAACGCAGTATGGAACGGAACTGATAAGAAAACAAAGATCAGAATACTAAGAGCACGTTTTTTCCCAGTATGGGTGTGAAGCATGGATATTTAGTACAGCAGTGGAAAAACATTTATGTGCTTTTGAATATAAGTTTTATAGAAGAGTCCGTTTATCTTGGACAGAAATGAGAACAAATAGATCTATCCAGAAAGAACTCAAAATCAAAGAAAACTGGCTGATGCTACAAATACAAAAGAGAAAATTGAGATATTTTGGACATATAAAAAGACATGAAGGGTTGAAGAAGGTCATCACGGAAGGAGGCATACCGGCAAAGAGAAGAAGAGGAAGATCACGGAGAAGATGGATTCAGGATGTAACTGATGGTGTGAACATGACGGCTGCAGAGGCAGGTCATCTGGCCTATGAGAGAGAGAAGTTCCAGAGGACTGTTAGGGTGGCAAAGTTCTGCTCAGGACAAGCTATTTGATGATGAGGTGTGTAGACAAAATCAAGGTAATCAATGTAATATCAAGGTAATACCAAGGTAAGAAATATGATCAAAGTACCAACAGAAAAATGTTGTCATAACTATGGTGCAGTGAATAAAGGCAATCCAAGTTGGCGATTGAGAAACTGGATAAAACAAATCTCGGTTCAACACTTGTAGTATTCTCGACGTGGGCGTCTGTAGCTTAAGTGACAGTGAGCTTGATCACAACCCAAGTGTACCTGGTTCAAACTCAGCGGTAGGCAATTTGGAGCCAAATTCGCTTCCGTGGATTTTTACGACCAGTAAAAATAGACCTCACCTTTCAGAAAGCAATGACAAACTACTGAACGTATAAATGGTGCCTAGAAAATCGACGATTCGTTTACTGTGGGTGATGGCTAAAGTCCTGTAAAGGATATGCCCCGATTTTCATTTCAGTATGCTTGACAAATGCAATACCAGCACTCCAGTTCATAAACTTGTCAGGTCTACAAATACTATTGTCTAAACTGGACAACCGTCACAAGATGGCCATGCAGTGGGTACCGATGGACAACCGTCACAAGATGGTCATGCAGTCGGTACCGCTGGACAACCGTCACAAGATGGTCATGCAGTGGGTACCGCTGGACAACCGTCACAAGATGGTCATGCAGTCGGTACCGCTGGACAACCGTCACAAGATGGTCATACAGTGGGTACCGCTGGATAACCGTCACAAGATGGTCATGCAGTGGGTACCGTCTAATTGTAGAGTACCATAAAATAAGATAGCAGACCGACTGATCAAGTAAGGTGCTGCAGGAGAGCCAGCAGCTACCTAACATCAAAATAACAGGATGCATGATGAAATCAATTAGAAAGTCATTAATACTTACACAGAACGACTAACAAAACATGAGCAGAATAGAGCAAATTGTCATTCTGTGCCTCAGCCCCAAGTATGCGAATTCAGATTGGCAATTCAGTCATGTGAACATATATCCCAGATTGCAGAGTACATACTTCATGACTGCCCCGAATACGATATACTGAGGTAAATTCAATGGACCAGTGAAACAACACTGGAAAGAAACTACACTGACCTCTGTGTGAGCAGAGCTACACAAGACAGTAAAGTTTATACAAGAGACAACATTGAATATGTTACATAAACAACTACGTCATTCAAATACTGCATAGACAAAGATAATTGGCAGTAGTTTGCCAGAAACTGACAGGCATGGCGGAACGGCAGTGAGGGATGCTCAAAAAAAAAAGAGAGGAAGAGAAACGTTATGGCATATCGAAACGACAAAAGATAGAGCAGAGAAACCATCGTCTACATCAGCTAAAGTCACCAGATTCACCTGCAGCAACTGTGGGAAGTATTGCCACACCAGTCACAACAGACGATGTGACTCAGGACAGAACACACTACATGACGCAAAAGCTTTTGTCCCTGAGATAAATTGGCCGATGTGTTACAAAAAACAACAATTGCATTCAAATATGGAAGACGTATCTACCTACAGTGTAAATAAGTTGACAAACAATACATACAGTTGTGGAGAGAATGGGCGTGTGTGAGGGGTTGAACGTGTGACATCACAAGAAGTAGTACGTTAACTAATAGTATTAGTTCAGATCAAGTAACATGTCTCTACATTAAAGTTTGGTTGTGGTGAATCATCAACATTTTGTTTGCGTCTATCGACCACAGACTTAAAACTGGTTTGTCACCTCTTGATGTTTCCTCACCTACTAACAGCCACGTCTTGCTCTTGACTTCAAACTTTCATTCTAGTATGACTGTCATTAGTGTCAGGTCCATTTATGTGTTCAATATATTTCTATTCTATTATTATATTATATTGATCTCCTACAGTTGTTATACGTTACATAGAATATGTCAGCCATTTCTCCATATCACTCTATTGTAGGCAGCTAGTTCAATATCTTCTATGAAATTAAGTCTTGATATGTTTCTTCTCTCTCAGTCAAGAGTTCGTTACAGGGTTTCCCTAGGCCGTTCTTTCTTTCTCCAAACCATTACCTTTCACTTCAATGCCTGCTTTGATATTCTGTGATCATTACCTTTCACTTCAATGCCTGCTTTGATATTCTGTGATCATTACCTTTCACTTCAATGCCTGCTTTGGTATTCTGTGATCATTACCTTTCACTTCAATGCCTGCTTTTGGTATTCTGTGATCATTACCTTTCACTTCAATGCATGCTTTGATATTCTGTGACCATTACCTTTCACTTCAATACCTGCTTTGATATTCTGTGATCATTACCTTTCACTTCAATGCCTGCTTTGATATTCTGTGATCATTACCTTTCACTTCAATACATGCTTTGATATTCTGTGATCACTTCTGCTCAAGGTATGCCTAACATATCTCCATGGTTTATTTTTATAACAGTTGTTACTAGTGGTTGACCAGACATTTCTCCGATTTAATCACTTCTGAATTCGTCCCATTTTATATTCATTATTTTTGCCAGACATCTATTTTCAAATGCATTCAACTTGCTTTCGTTATTTTTTCGTTATTCCCAACTCTCGCTGACTTATGTTAGGATTGATACAACATTGGAATTGAACATTCGTAATTTAGTTTTAAAACAATATGACACAGTTTTTATATTTTATTTAGACTTTTAAAAGCAGAATTTATATTTTATTTAGACTTTTAAAAGCAGAATTTATATTTTATTTAGACTTTTAAAAGCAGAATTTATATTTTATTTAGACTTTTAAAATGAAAACTTGTGAAATCAATGTCTCTTTTCATTCCTAATTTAGTCAGTCTTACAAATATGCTACCTTTATGAATCACACCCAACTCTTCTGTATATGCATAGACACAGATTGTTGAAATTTTACCTCCCAGTTATGGTAACATTAACGATGATACTGTAGAAAATATCAATTAGACACTGAAGGTAGCATACCAGCAAATGAAAATACTGACAAAACTCGCATGGGCTGGAGGGGAGCCTAACACAACAGCAACCAACACAAAGCTTTACAGAAGCAAAGACACTCCTGAAACAATCCAGAAAAATGATGTGGAGAAAAACAAACAGAGGATACAACCCAGAGCACGACAATATAAATACACTAAACAGAAAAGCGCAGACCACAGTCTTCAGACTTAGAACGGGCCACTGCGGTCTCAGAGCACACCTCCATAGAATGAGTCTCAGGGACTCGACTGCTTGCACCTGTGGAGAACCAAAGCAGTCCCCAGAGCGCATCTTGCAAGACTGCCCCAGCCGTAGCAGTGTGAGAATGGAAACATGACCAACAGAAACATCACTACAAAACAAACTATGGGAGACCGGCAAAGACCTCAAGCGCACCGCCCTGTTTATGACACATACCGGAGTAGTTGCATAGCAGAAGTTGCATAGCAGAAGAAGACATTGAAGAATGAGCGAGTTATGTCTTTGCTGTTCTATGTCATTGATATATGTCAGGGAACAAATAATCTAGTCACACACAGTTGTCAATAGATATAACCACATTTCAGCCTCATACAATTAGATGATGGTGACTTCACATCACTTCCACAACTTAATACAATCAGATGATGGTGACTTCACATCACTTCCACAACTTAATACAATCAGATGATGGTGACTTCACATCACTTCCACAACTTAATACAATCAGATGATGGGTGACTTCACATCACTTCCACAACTTAATACAGTCAGATGATGGGTAACTTCACACCGCTTCCACAACTGAATACAATCAGATGATGGGTGACTTCACTGACAAAAGACTAGATATCACTGGCAACCAAATACAATCAACATCGGTGCACCCAGATTACTCCATAGACACTCCGTCTCTCTGAGCAAACTGACAGTGGCAGATAACCTACACAGTAGATCGGACGTCAATTACAAATTTCCCCAAACTCAGAAAGCCCAGCTACCTATTGTCACTGAAAATATTTGACTGGATAATCAAGTGTACCAGACATTGAACACCCTACACAAATCCTACAGAATGTGCCAGTGTACAACAACACTAACTCTCTACAGAAGAAGTTATGTGTTTTGAGTGCTGGTAGCCCCAGTTTGAAACAGACAAAAACCCAACATACACATATCATGAAATGTTGTATGTTTAAAGGGATTTTAAAGACGAAGAATTGACTTCATTGCACCGGGTTTTACCCACATGACTCGGTCCTTTCCGCAGAAATGGCACACCACCTGCCGAAAGTATTGCACAAAGCACGAACTCTGTAACTTCGGCACCAATTCTAGGGGTCTATTTTTAAAAATGCACACATGAACAGAACGGCGCGGTCGGGATATGAACCCACGACTTTGGACTCGCAAGGCACGGGCGCAAACACTTAACCCCCTTGTTGTATGTAAGAAATAGATACGTCAGTCTCAATAGTTTAGTGTAGACTTATTATGCCATGTATGCTACACGCTGATTTCATATGTGATATATGATATGTGTCGTGTTTGAACACATCTCTCGGACTTGACATAGTTCTCATTCATTGATCGGAACAGGATGTGAACAGTTATCTACACACCTGCTGTGTGTAAGTAACACGTGTGTAAAGAAGTAGGTTTCTTACCGTGTGGTTGATCTATTGAGGTATACGGTGTTACGTATGTACTTCTCTTTGACCCTAGGACTACCTGTCTTCTTCTTCCAACGCTCTATATCAATCCCTAGTTAAACCACTCTTTGTGATTTCTATGTGATCTGAGCCTAAGAGCAATTGTACGTTGCGCCAGTTACGCGCCTACCAGTAGGCCATCACATCCATGCTTTTAATTTACTAGGGTAGCCTATCTAGGCCCCTACATCAGTCGCCTCTTACATCATGCCTTGTAGGTCACAGTGTTACTATTCTTTGCTCCTTGCACACCCTGGCAACACACGGGTTACCACCTGTCTAGGAAGCAAGTACAACCTGTCTAGGAAGCAAGTACAACCTGTCTAGGAAGCAAGTACAACCTGTCTAGGAAGCAAGTACAACCTGTCTAGGAAGCAAGTACAACCTGTCTAGGAAGCAAGTACAACCTGTCTAGGAAGCAAGTACAACCTGTCTAGGAAGCAAGTACAACCTGTCTAGGAATCAAGTACAACCTGTCTAGGAAGCAAGTACAACCTGTCTAGGAAGCAAGTACAACCTGTCTAGGAAGCAAGTACAACCTGTCTAGGAGGCAAGTACAACCTGTCTAGGAGGCAAGTACAACCTGTCTAGGAATCAAGTACAACCTGTCTAGGAAGCAAGTACAACCTGTCTAGGAAGCAAATCAACTATAATAAATATGTTATCGTAGCTTTCATGCGTGGACTTAAAACGCATCCCAAAACAGTTGATGTACGGCGAGTTTGGTGTGGGAAGACAATCGGTTAGTGGACAGAAAAAACGCTCTTAACACGTCTCTAAAATGATTCGATATGGACATCACGTTCCCGCAGGACCGTCAAATGTGACGTGACACCACAAGAGGAAATAGCATAGCTGAGAATCGTCGTACTGCTGAGGTGCAGATAAAGCGAGCTGCACAAAATGACAGAACACACAACACCACATTTCCAACCCCGATCACGTATGCTACCCTTATGGTAGAGGATTGTGTTCTAGGATTGGACTGTACACACCCCATTGCACACACCAAAGTGATGCAACAATACACGTTTGAAGCTGTTATCATCATAGTTTGCCAGGGACGACTATTACATGCGCTTAGGAGGTAAATAACTATCGCCATGTGTACATATCACTTAAGAAGACAACACTATCCGTTGCAACCAACAAAAAAACATAATAACCACAAAACAAACGCTGTACATGTCTATCGATTGTGTTTATTTACATTCATTTGTAAAACTACTTTCAAACCAAGTTTGATATTTGCTTAGTCATTCATTCAGTGGTTCCCAATTTTATGGCAGTAGTGTCCCCTTGCACTACATATGCCTGTGGTCAACAAATAAACAGGCACAGGTATCAAGAGCTTCCGAAAAAACAAATAGACAAACACGGGACTCGAACCACTTACCCTAGTCCTTACGACACCAATCGCCTAGCGTAGCAATACGGGCGTTTTTATAAACACAACCAATGAGCCATTCTAAAAAAAAATGACTCCCGGAAAAAACTCCTTGTGCTCATCTTATAATAAATTTGAAGCTACTTTGAATGATGTATGCATGTTTGTTATATGTGTATACATGTGTGTATGTATGATATTGTCTCGTCTCAAATATATACAAGCACAATAAGCTTATAGCATGTGTTTGTGCAGACACTGTTCGAACGAACCCTACCTGATTATTCTGTGTCTAGTTATAACGAGCGTTTGAGAAAGACACTCCCCGTGAGTCATTTTTTTAGAATGGCTCATTGGTTGTGTTCGTAAAAACGCTCGTATTGCTAGGCGATTGGTGTCGTAAGGACTAGGGTAAGTGGTTCGAGTCCCGTGTTTGTCTTTTTTCGGAAGCTCTTAATATTTGTACCCTGTTTATTTGTTGATCATATTCGTTACTTCCGTTGCTTCTTCTGGGGTTCTTTAAAAAACTCCTTGTGATCATCTACATATGCCTGCAGAGCTCGAGCACAGCCAACTGGCTTGAGAGACGAGCGAGCAAGCGACAGCGAGAGAGAGAGAGAGAGAGAGAGAGAGAGATAGAGAGAGAGAGAGAGAATACAAACTAAAACTAAACATTTAAAAACAATCTACAATGTGAAGTATTACCGGTATAAACGGAAATAATGCAAAGTAACTGAAAAAATTATCTGCTTGTTTGAAGAGTTGTTCTTTTATTGGACAATCATCATTGCACTTCGGTGAATAACAATGTGTGCTCCGATGTTTTTCTTACACAGGAAGATGTAAGCGATGGTGCACGAGCTCATAGCACCGACGAGGGTACAAGGTGTAATTTTTTCTAGAATTTTGTTAATGATGCTTTGCTCGGGCAGCGGCTTTGCATCCTACTCGTATATATTTTCAACAGCAAGGGGCACTTTTAAGTGCTCAACTTGAGCACTAGGTCTACGTTTTATCGTCCGTTTCCGATAGAACTATGAACTCAATGTCACCTACATTGGGATTATGATCAACAAATAAACAAGGAACAGGTATTAAGAGCTTCCGAAAAACAAATAGACAAACACGGGACTCGAACCACTTACCCTAGTCCTTACGACACCAATCGCCTAGCCTCGCAATACGAGCATCTCGATCGCTTCACGCGGGGAACGAACCGAGTACATTTGGAACGAGAGGCGAGCACCTTACCTTCACGTCGCAGAGACTTCCTGAAATATTCCCTTGTTTATAGAAGTCTTAGAGCAAGTGTTGACATAGTCTTTCTTTCTTTCTCGAATCCTGTATGCCTCACAGTGTCAGGTCAGGAAGAGATTTCTAAAACGGGCCCTAGTATGCGCTTCGTAGATAGTCTCTTTCGTCGCCTCTGTTATCTCTGAGGTCCATCTTTGCGTGGCCGGCCTTTTGCTTTGTACCCATTGTATCGGAGCAGCATTGCTCTTTGGGGTGCACTGTCTGATGGTAATCTGCTTACGTGACCGAACCATTTAATTTGTTGTTTCTTGATGAAGTCTAGTACTGATGTTGTACCCACTTTTTTCCTGATGTCTTCATTTCTCAACCGGTCTCTTCTTGTTACACCCAGCATTCTGCGTAGACACTTCATCTCTGTTGTGACTAGTTTTCTTCTATCGTTTGTTGTCAGCGTCCAGGTTTGGCACTGGTAACATAATGTGGGAGAAAGATTGTGTTGAACATTGCTCTTTTTGTGTTCATGGTGACGTGTTTGCATCTTAAAATTGGCGCCATTTGCCATATCATTTGATTTGCTTTGTTGCATCTGTGTTGAATTTCATTAGTTATTCTTCCATTTGCTGAAAAAATGCTCCCCAGGTATGTGAAATCTTTTGCTTGATTTAGTAGATGATTATCGATGGAGATGTTGGTAGTGTTTTCCTCTCTGGCGAATGTCATTACTTCTGTTTTGTCGATGTTAATTCTCATGTTGTATTCGTTACATGCTAACTGGAGTCTGTTGATGTGTTGTTGTAGCTGTTCTTCTGTTGTTGATATGATTGCCTGATCGTCTGCAAAAGAAATTCATTTAAGAGTTCTCCTAGGTTGTTTCCTTCGCTGGTGTTAGCTATTTTACAAATGTGGTCAATGTACGTTGACATAGTAAAGTGAGTATTTGACAAAAAAACATACAACAAAATCTCCGGAAGTACCAGAGATATAGTTTTAGAGAAGAAAGGTGAGAATCCCATCAACTTGTAAAATGACTAATGGTGATGTATGTGTTCTAAACAAAATTTATTTAATTTGTTATCGTTTACCCGCTATGAATTCAGGCGCACAATATGGCGCCTCTAACAGACTTTTGCGCGAAGGTTTGCTATTCTTATCACCAGTGCTATTTAGGCGAGCATTACTCCGACTTCTGAGGTACTTGTAATTTACATCCCTAAATAAAGAATTTAAGGTTTTAAAAAAGTGAACTCACTGAAAAAGTTCATTATCAACATAAAAAAGAGATCATCATAATTGTTCCAACAAAAAAGAATGAGAGCAGACGTGATGATAAATGGTAAAATCTATGCAGGACGGCAGAGAAAGAAAACTCCAGACAACTTAATTCAACGACATAATGTCAACATCGGAACTGATATTTCGATACCATTTTGGTTTAACTTTGTCGTGGATTGGCGGATGAGAGAAATCATAGAGGATAGCAGCAGAGACATTCAATGGACGTTTACCTCAGTACTGGAAGACTTGGATTATGCAAACGATATTAGTCTGACAAAAATGAAAACATAAAGGAAGTCCAAGATTGTGTATACCTGGGAAGTACAGTACCGTCCGATAGTGATTTACAAAAGAACATTATTGGGCAAATTAAGAAAGCAGGCCAAACTTTCACCATGCTCAATCAACAATATCTAGAAATATAAAGTATTACATCTTCAAACAAACGTGAAAAAACAAAAACGCAAAGAAGCAGTGTGCTGCCGGCTGTGTTATTATACAGTAGAGATTACTGAACAAGATTCACAATATCATACACAAGTTGGAGAGAATTTAAAATTAATGTTTAAGAAAAATGCTGCAAATTTTCTGGACATATACAATAGAAAATTAAGATCTTATTGAGACGTACAAACTATGCATCATTTGAGGCCATTATTAAAAGACGAAGATGGAAAGGTGGATTATGTATATGTGTTGTATGCCGGTAAGGACCCTGGCATGAACACCTCTCCGATGGACAGCGGATTGGAGAAGGCATGGACGCCCAAAAGAAACATGGAGAATAACTGTGTAAAGTGAGTTGACAGATTGTGACTTACCAGATTGTGACTTACCAAATAATTTAGTAGAAAGGCTGCAGAACGGCAACAGTGGAAACTTATGGAAACTTTATGCGTCAGACGGGACACGAATAAAAACTTTAGATAGAATTTCATTGCTATGTGTGTGTGTGGGTATGTATATATAATATTACGCATGACGATGGAATGTGTACACAAAGATGTGCATACACAGATATAAAGTCTAGCAAATGATAATGTACACAAGGACCCGTGTCTATTATGTGTATGCTCATAAACTGAGTAACAAGATTGCTGTAAAAAAGTGTGGAGAAACATCGCATGACAATATCCATATAAAGTGTGAGAGGTAAAAGCAGACAGAAACAATAAGATAAGCAAGTAACAAGTCAATAGCCCATTTTCATACCACGTGGCATACGGCACGCTAGACCCGTGTTATTTTGTTGTTGTTTAGAAGGGAATACGATTGGTAATTTCACATATATTACGTCAGTCTCATTTACTTCCCAGTGTTTATTGGTTACCCAATTGATGGCATATTCGATATCAGAACTGTTTGGGGTGGGAACAATTCCACTACATCAGATAAGGCTACACATAAACATTGCTCTTTTAAAAAAAAAGCACAACCCACGCCAGTATATATCTGTTAAATGACAGCTGTTTACATATACATTGACTATTTCAACAGCTGGAACATCCCCCCTTCCCTCTTTCTGTACAGACTTGTAATTTATCAATGAAAATCCGACATGTCAACACTGAAATATGTCTAAATGAAATAACATTGCTTGCATTCTCCCGATGATTGAGACGATGGTAAAAGACAAGCTCTCTCGCTCTCTCTCACATATAAAATAGAAATACTGCCAACTAAGAGTCAGCACTTCTATAATAGAGCTTGAGAATACAGCACCGTATATTATCATGAGTTCTAGGAAGTGTAGAACAACAACACAGAACATGAATACCACTTTCTAGACATGAGAATGACAAAAAGATGTAACATGTTTATATAACTAGTAATGAGAAGATTCGATTAGAGTGAGATGAACACACATTGAATACTACACCTGAGTGCCAGAATGTTGCTGATACATTGAATACTACACCCGAGTGCCAGAATGTTGCTGATACATTTTTTCTTGACAAAATGAAATAACGTCTTCGTTCGCTTGAGTGAAATTATTTATTCATGAGACATTCCAGCGTTAAATGTGCTATGACTACAGCCAAGTTGCGCGTGTTTCCAACAACACAGTAGATTTCATTATGAGCTTTTTACTCCGGTTCGCACTCTCGACTGCCTCATGGTGGAAGATTTGGTAGAATTAAATTTAATTAAACAGAATTTACACATCTCTGAGGTTTTCAGTCTGTTTCTCTCAATTTTCAAAGGTTGAATACTCACATAAACGCATCAACAAACAACACCATATGTAAATATCCTAACATGAAAACTAACGTTGAAAAGACAGAGGTTGTGACAATATCAAGAAAAGAAAACAAATATCTGCATAGCAAATCAACAACTGGGACAAATGAACGATTTCACGTATATAGGAAGCTAGATAACATCAGATGGAAGATCAATATTGAAATACAGTAAAAATGCAAAATGAAAATTATAATAGCAGAGTTGAATTCGGAAAATAGCGTGCGTAACAAGGAGAAATAAGTTTTAAAAAAAACCAGACTACTAGCGACTTGGTAGGAACAACGCCAGTGCTAGAGTATATTAAGAAACAACCAGACTACTTGTATATATATATATATATATGTATAGAGAAGGGTTCGACCACAATACGTTTTATCGTACGTCTGCGATATGAATAGGCACTCGATCTCATCTACTCTAAGATCAGAGCTTACTGAAAATAGTAGATCGCTTCAGATGGGTCGCAAATCGAGTACTCTTGAATCGTGTAGCCATCACGGTACCTCAACGCCACATACACCACCAAATGAAATAATAGTAGCTGGAAACAGGACAGTGAGTTTAAAAAAAACAGTAGCTGGAGAAATAAATAGTATCGCTGTGTCCGAACATTTTCCTATACAAAATTTCACCATACAACATGGATGATTGTTTGACAGAAACGAATTCCTTTGATGTTTCTGTATTAATATTTGAATATTCCGTTGATGTTGAATATTAAAAACTGTTTACAAAATATTAGTTGTTACAGTACGATGTACCGATTGTGTTCATTTGATTCAGAGGTGTATCTTATTGCAGTACTACTTGTTCAGTTTTGAGAGCACATCATCTGCCAACATTTCAACCTCACAAATTGTTTAATGTAGTTTGCTGTGCGGTCACGCGTTCATTGACTTTATCTGAATACATTATATAAGGTTACGGTGTGAATGATAAGGTGGGAGTCGAAGATATGTGTGACCCTGTTCTGTAATAATTTCACTAATCTCATACACCTTTATCTTCTTTGTTGTGTCTCACAAGCTGCAACAACTTTGGTTGCAAATGAGTATCGTCAAATATGACATTTTTCGTTGCAAGCCAAGTCCTGATTTGATCTTTTGATGATCGAACTTTGTCTTCCTGCACAACAACGTTATGGTAGAAGGTAATGTCCATTACTAACTATGACCGCCCGAGTAGTTACCGGGGCCCACATTTGGGATGTAAAGAATAGAACCACTGTTACCTGCCATGCATGTCGTAAGAGGCGACTAAGGAGGTTTGGATGAAATCGGATGCACGTGTCCTAAACATGTAGAAGTCTATATGTTTAGGGGCCTACCAAACCAATGTGCAACGTATACACGTTCTTGGCAAAGATCAAACATATCACAAAGAGTGATTAAAATTGGTGGTAAAGAACGAATGCAAAGAAGAAGAAGAAGAAGACTAACTATGACGCTCGCATCTCTGGTGAGGATGAAAGTGTTTTCTATCCAATCCCTGAACATGTACCCATTCACTTCGGTGTGGAAAAACAAACTGTACGTCCTTGACAAGCATATTCTATCTCTCTCTCTCCTTCTGGGCGTCGATCATGTATCTGACTCATTTATTTGCTTCTAGAGAGTCAACCAGGTGCAGCTTCTCACAAACAATATTTCTGTGACCAGTAGATTGTTATCAAGTGTAAGTTATGTATGCCTCTTACAGCTTTCTACATAGCTATTTTTGACATTTCAACATTGCATTCGAAACGTAGTCACACTTTCAGTTTTCCGAGAGTAGAAATCTGTGTAGCTGTCGGAAACTGTAGCTGTCGGAAACTGTAGCTTGCACTATTCGTTAACCTCACTATCTCGTGCCAGAACTTCTACTTATCATTGACAGTGATTTAAAACAAAGATAAACCATGTAATGTAAGAAACTACGACAGTCTCGCTCTCTTTTCCTTTTTCCTGCTGCTCTACACAAAGATATGGTGTAGACAGACCAAATTGTTCCATATCTACCTCATCTCATCTCACTCAGTGATAGTCACCTGTTACGGGTCACATATGTTTATTTAGCACTGACAGCTAATGCGTAATGTCTATATCTAGAGGAATTTTCCTAATCTATAACCTGGATTGCTACAATAATATCTTTGACACAAGATCAATACTTTCATCATCATCAGTTGCCGTCTCCGCATGATGCTTCCATTCATTTATTTTGTGTCCTGTATTGTATATGTCATTGTACAAATCTGTGATAAGTTTCAATTCCAGTCTCATAAGGCTTTTAATATGTTCACTGTTATATTGTCTAATTCTTCTTGTTTTCCATGTTTCATTTTGTTCGATAATACCCTTACCGTCTGTCTTTATTCTGTTTGAGCTGTAGATACGCTGTATTCCGGGTTTATTGTCTCCATTGGTTATCAAATAGTACTGTTTTCTACATCTCTGTGTACATCTCTATGGGTTTGTGTTTTAGTGGCAACTCTTCTATTTCCTTGCATTTTGGTTTCTAACCACATTTTCTTTCTTTTGTGTCTGTACACATTTTATGTTTTTCTTTGTGTAATGTTTCATAATGAGGTGCATTCTTGGCTTTCCTACTGTCTAACCTTTTTGCATAGGATCTCTTCTGTCATCCAGAACTTTTTATTTTTTATTGGGGGAAGGATAGTCCTTGAAAGGCAGATTCACATTTGCTGCTTGTAAGCTCATTTCTACGAATTAGCGTAATGCACAGCATTTGCGTATCTCTCTCACGCTCACCTAAAAGACCGATGTACCAGATCTCTTCATAATTCATTCATGTGGAAATCTGACTCATGCAGCCTTAGCATGGGTGGGTTTCGTCACATCTTCAGCGCGATTTGGAGCTCTGGTGCTTATCCTTCGGCGATGTGTCCGGATTCAGCCAGCGTTTACTTGGTTTGCTCCCCGTTAGCCATTGTCTATCCCCAGCCGTCATGCAAGGCAGCAGGTTGACTTCTACACATTTAGGACACATGCATCCGATTTCAGCTAAACCTCCTTAGCCGCCTCTTACGACATGCGTGGCAGGTAACAGTGGTTCTATTCTTTACACCCCAAATTTGGGCCCCGGTAACCACTGGGTGGCATTAGCGTATAGACTCGAACACAAGATGGTTGTGAGTTCAATCCCACACTTGACATTCCCCACATGAGGAAAGGAATTATCACTCCTACCCCCTACACACTAGGTACTAGAAATATGAAGTGCCTGTCACTTCATACCCTAAGGTTTGAAAAGGCTACGGGAATTGCTTTTCTAAATGTTGAGCTCATTTCTAGGCAGTAGTCTACTGGATTCTGATAAGAATTGAATCCCAGATATAACAAACAAACTAATAAAATGAATGCCAACAAAGTAAGAGTTGCACAAGAACATAACTTTGCACCACTAGATTTGTTGACATTGAAGAACAGTAACAACTTAAAATGCTTATAAGAGATGGCTATATTTATAAAAAACTGATCATTTGTAGTAGCTACAAAACGGTACATGATGACAAGCACATTTCATATTTCTCTTGACTACTGTTTCAAACCGAGTGTTATCAGTATATCTAACAATAACTCTACACTGTAACACATGTGGTCCTTAATGTGCATCAAGTGACATACTTGTGCAGTATCAGAAAAGCAATCACAAAAAAGGTTCAATACAAAGTTCAAGTGCTAAAAAAAAGTGTTACAAAGAAATAAAATACAGGAAAAGGTTGCAGAAAATCTTCCTTAGATTCATAAACCACCTATGTCAGGGCCCACAAGAGGAGCAAAGAATAGAACACTGCAAACTACAAGGCATGTTGTAAGAGATGACTGAGGTAGGGGCCAAGGGAAAATATCCTAGTAAATAAAAAATGTTGCAGAAATCGGATGTGCTGACCTACTTGTATGTGTATAACTGACACGATGTACAATGCTATTAAGATCAGATCACATACAAATCAGAAAGAGTGGTGTAACAAATGGTCGATATGGAGACTGCGAAGAAGAAGAAGATCCATAAACAATAGAATACATATATATCTAAGTTATCATGCTTACTAAAACACTTCTATTTAATGAAGTAAAATGTTACTACAGTGAATGAAATGAGTGAGCAAGAGAGAATCTTTCATATATTCAATAAATTCAATATATTCCCTACATTAACACGAATTTGGTAGGTTTGTGAGGTATTAGTTTCTAGAAATGAGAAGTCAATTAATTACTATATGTATATTTTCTGGTAGAGAAAATAAAGGTCAAAAATCTACTAGAACTAACATCATAGCATTTAGTGCATAGCATAGAATGTAGTGCTTCTGGTAGATTCAACCATGCCGAACAGGTCAGAAGTGAAAGGTTACACAAAGTGAGCACACATTTTCTTAGGTTTAGCTCTTCAGTCTAGAAAATTAAATGTGTCATGATAAGAAGAGATTTCTAGAACAAGTTTTTGTATGCGCTTCCTAAACAGCTTTTCTGTTGCCTTTGTTTTCTCTGAGGCCAACTTTTTGTGTGGACACCCTTTTGCTTTGTATCAACTGTATCGGAGTAACATTGTTCTTTGTATCTACTGTATCGGAGTAACATTGTTCTTTGTATCCACTGTATCGGAGTAACATTGTTCTTTGTATCCACTGTATCGGAGTAACATTGTTCTTTGTATCTACTGTATCGGAGTAACATTGTTCTTTGTATCTACTGTATCGGAGTAACATTGTTCTTTGTATCTACTGTATCGGAGTAACATTGTTCTTTGTATCTACTGTATCGGAGTAACATTGTTCTTTGTATCAACTGTATCGGAGTAACATTGTTCTTTGTATCTACTGTATCGGAGTAACATTGTTCTTTGTATCCACTGTATCGGAGTAACATTGTTCTTTGTATCCACTGTATCGAAGTAACATTGTTCTTTGTATCTACTGTATCGGAGTAACATTGTTCTTTGTATCCACTGTATCGGAGTAACATTGTTCTTTGTATCCACTGTATCGGAGTAACATTGTTCTTTGTATCCACTGTATCGGAGTAACATTGTTCTTTGTATCCACTGTATCGGAGTAACATTGTTCTTTGTATCCACTGTATCGGAGTAACATTGTTCTTTGTATCCACTGTATCGGAGTAACATTGTTCTTTGTATCCACTGATCGATAACATTGTTCTTGTATCACTGTATCAGTAACATTGTTCTTTGTATCCACTGTATCGGAGTAACATTGTTCTTTGTATCCACTGTATCGGAGTAACATTGTTCTTTGTATCCACTGTATCGGAGTAACATTGTTCTTTGTATCCACTGTATCGAAGTAACATTGTTCTTTGTATCCACTGTATCGGAGTAACATTGTTCTTTGTATCCACTGTATCGAAGTAACATTGTTCTTTGTATCCACTGTATCGGAGTAACATTGTTCTTTGTATCCACTGTATCGGAGTAACATTGTTCTTTGTATCTACTGTATCGGAGTAACATTGTTCTTTGTATCCACTGTATCGAAGTAACATTGTTCTTTGTATCTACTGTATCGGAGTAACATTGTTCTTTGTATCCACTGTATCGGAGTAACATTGTTCTTTGTATCCACTGTATCGAAGTAACATTGTTCTTTGTATCTACTGTATCGGAGTAACATTGTTCTTTGTATCTACTGTATCGGATTAACATTGTTCTTTGTATCTACTGTATCGGAGTAACATTGTTCTTTGTATCTACTGTATCGGAGTAACATTGTTCTTTGTATCCACTGTATCGAAGTAACATTGTTCTTTGTATCTACTGTATCGGAGTAACATTGTTCTTTGTATCCACTGTATCGGAGTAACATTGTCTGTTGGCAATCTGCTTATGTGGCCAAATCATTTAATTTGTTGATTTTTTTTAATGAAGTTCAGTACTGATGTCACACTCACTATTTTCCTGATGTCTTCGTTTCTAAACCGGTCTCTTCTTGATACTCTCAGCATTCTTTGTAGATACTTCATCTCTGTCGCGACTAGCTTTCTTCCATCATTTGATCTCAGCGTCCAAGTCTGACACCGATAGCATTATGTTGAAAGATTGTGTTAAACAATGCTCTTTTAGTGTTCATGGTTTTAGATACCATTTTATTTTTTAAAATAAAATATTTCTAAAACCAGACTGGATATTAAAGTTTAATATGTGTATGAGTCAAAGACTGGATATTAAAGTTTAATATGTGTATGAGTCAAAGACTGGATATTAAAGTTTAATATGTGTATGAGTCAAAGACTGGATATTAAAGTTTAATATGTGTATGAGTCAAAGACTGGATATTAAAGTTTAATATGTGTATGAGTCAAAATGATGAAATATATGTGTTATAGTAATATGGTAATGTAAGAGCAGACAGAAGTGCATCAAAAGCCCCTATAAACATGGTGCTAGATGTGAAGGCATACTGCAGTTGTTTAAGTGTTCGCTTGTTGAACGAGTATATGAAAACTGCTGACTATTCTGTGATTGAGAGTATTTGACATAAACATTGCATGAGTAGTACCTGCTACTTAGGTGGCAGAATATGAAGTGTGTTTAACCAGTGAGAAAGATGAACCACCAGCATACATTTCATTTGTCATATAATGGGGAAGCTAGAAAGTAAGTTCAATAACCAATCCAATGATATACTAGTTTATAGTTATAATTTCTGCTTCCTTTTGTCATTACACCATTACCAGGTTGTTGCCCAGTGTCAGGTTTAAAAAAAAAAAGTTATAACTGATCGTTACAAAATTGTATACACTATGTTACAAGTATCGTTAATGGTGACAGGACAGAAAGGACCAAAACTGTGCTACACACAGACACAGGATTTGTCACCAGCAGAGCAGCAGCAGACCTATTAGATAGAACCTATCAATCGGAAAGTCAAGTCCAAATTCAACAGGCAAGAAAAAGGAAGTTAAAAACCAGTCAAAGCAACTATTGAATAGTCTTAACTCTACAATCCCAACAGACAGCATGACAACTATGTTTACCCTGCAGGAGCTAGAAGACCAAATAAAAAGGCTAAAGGAGAAAAAGGCACCTGGAGCGGATGGAATTACCAATGAATTCCTTAAACACCTTGGTCCTCTTGGCAAAAGGTTTCTCCTCAGCATTTTCAACCAGAGCTGGAAAACAGGTCAAGTTCCATCAACCTGGAAGGAAGCACACATCTACCCCATCTTGAAACCAGGCAAGGACAAAAATGACCCAAAGAGCTATAGACCTATCAGCCTTCTCAGCTGTGCAGGGAAATTGATGGAGAGGCTAGTAAACAGGAGACTGACATGGTACCTAGAAACCAATTAATTGCTCACCCCCGCCCAGACCGGATAAAGACAAAACAGAAGCACAGAGGACCAACTGGCTTACATCACCCAGGACATTGAAAACACCTTCCAGGAAAGAAAGAAAGTAACAGCCATATTCTTTGACCTGTCCCGGGCATTTGATACGGTATGGCACGACGGCCTAATGCTGAAAGTCCTACAAACAGGAGTCTCCCACAAAATGTTCTCCTGGATCAGAAACTTCCTCTCCCAACATACAGCCAGAGAAAAAATAGACAACCACCTCAGCAAGATGCAAAAAATGAAGGAAGGAATTCCACAGGGCAGTGTGATAGCACCAACGCTATTCCTTTTTTTTTCTTCTCCGATCCAGAAGCACTTGAGCTTTTCAGCTCTTCGGCTCGGTGCCATGGACATTGTAACCCTTCAGTTCGGTGCCACGAACACCGTAAATCTGGGAATCTGTGGCTTTTTCTGCCATCCCGCAGAATTGAACCCGCACACACAGAGGGATAGTCACCCGTAGTCCAACGCGCTACGAACACACTGGGCAGACGGCAACGCTATTCCTTATATACATAAATGACATTACCAAATGCTGCCCCCAGAAGGTCTTAAACAGCCTACATGCAGACGACTTCGCAATCTGGACAGCTGCAGAACACATTCAAAAAAACATCCTATCTACTACAAAAAACAGTGGAAAAAGTGGAGAACTGTACAAAAAGCTAGGGCCTTTAATATTGCAGTCTTTAGCGATTCAAGATCCGCTCTCCAGGCTATCTCATGTCCCAGACAAGACAAGCTCATTCAGGACATACGCCAAAATATCAGCTTGTTGTCAAAAAAAATCCAACCAGGAAACGAAAAGGCTGACAAACTTGCAAAGGCTGGAGGGGAGAGCCTAACACAACACCACCCAACACAAAGTTTTACAGAAGCAAAGACTCTCCTGAAACAATCCAGGAAAATGATATGGAGAAAAACAAATGGGAGGATACAACCCAGAGCACGACAGTATAAATACACTAAACAGAAAAGCACAGACCAGTCTTCAGACTTAGAACGGGACACTGCAGTCTCAGAGCACACCTTCACAGAATGGGTCTCAGGGACTTGGCAGCCTGCACCTGTGGAGCACCAAAGCAGACCCCAGAGCACATCCTGCAAGATTGCCCTAGTCTGAGTAGCGAGAGATTGGAGATCTGGCCAACAGAAACAACACTACAAGACAAACTATGGGGAACCGGTGAAGACCTCAAGCGAACCGCCCTGTTTATGACACATAGCGGAGTAGTCACATAGCAAAAGTTGACCGCATAAGAAGAACAAGTATCTTATTGAATAACTTACTCTGCTCGCTACTAAATTAAACCAGTACTAAATTATGAATTTTTAATGATTAAATTATGCACTATAAATATCACTAAGATGAAGAAAACTCAGGAAGACATCCTTATTATGATGTCTTATTCCAACATTTTCAGACATCAACTTGTATACTTTTAAAGTAGTTTGTGGTCACTTGAAAGCCTGTGTACACCTTGTTTTGGACTGACATAGTGGTTGGTAATGTGTGTTTCTTCTGTTCAATATACTGTTGGACATACTTGAAGGATGTCTCTGTCCTCATGCTGGTGCCACATGTGCATACATTAGTAGGACCTAACTTTTATTTGCTTATCAAATGGTACCTCAACCTATTTTGCGCCCTACAATATGTGAAGATGACGGTTAACCTGTTATCTATTGAGTATGCAGTGTTTAGTAGGTCTATCTTTTTGTTGACCCAGTGATTTCTCGTCCATTTCTGCAAAGTCATTTTTATCCACGCTTTCGTCTCTTATGTCATACTGATCTGTCTGCGGTCACTGCCCAATATGACCACTGCCTCATTGTCAGGTATATAGGGTGAGGGGGTGTATGATGATATCCACTGTATTATCACTCTTAAAAGTAAAATAATTATCACAATTATTGTGCATTTGTCTTTGATTTAAGCATTTGACTAATGCTGTGTTGCAATTCCTTGAAGTTTTTGTTTTCTTTATTTTTTAGAGCATTTTCTAGAAGGATATTAGCTTATTTCAAATTATTTTCTTTTTCTTAAGATATAATGTGTACTCTGCTTTCATTACTTAAATTACTAGCTGTTGTTTTGAACTGTAACGTTAAATAATAATTTACCAATCAATAATAGCCGGTAACTCGGGTAACAATAATAATAAATGAATAACAACCAGTCCAATGATTCAATATTTATACTCACTCGAAAGCAAAGAAAAGTCCGCTGGTTATGACGATAAGAGAACAAGTAAGATAGAAAATCCCTGCCTGTCTTGCCATCATAATCCTTCCGTTACAATAAAATTTGTTTTTGCCAGGGAATACCTCCCACCTTCTTACAGACTTGGCCATTTTAATTTGAACCTCTTGGTTGTCGTCGTCTCTGTCACCGTTCTTGGGCAAGCCAGTCGTTGACACTTCTGTGTAAAACGAGTCTTTCTTCATTAGTACACCAAATATTCGATTTACTAGTCGTTGCTGAAATCGTACTATCTACAGACATTACAATAGGTACTTATTTTCCTACGTATCACTTAACAACTCTGGCATAGTGAGATTAGTCATGTTGTGATCGTTTACGAAATAGATAGCGATTTCATGACAATCCACACACTGACGACACTGACTGTAGAGGTGGTAGCCCAAGCAAGACTTTGTTGATCATTATATTATGTCCACCATTGCGCAGGCGCAGAAAGAACCAGACAGCTGCTCATTATCAGTTTTAATTTCGCATACAAAGTTCTAATGACAAATTGCGTTTGTTTTAAAACTTATAAATCGGCTGATTTTAAACAACATTGTTGTAACTTTTAAAATGTAATATATAAGAATAAATAGTGATAAAAGTAAAGTATGATGTCACATATGATGAAAGATTTGCTTAATATGAAACTAACAAAAGTGTAACTTCCAGGTAACACGAAGTAGTCAAAGTCAAGCAGCATTGACTACTTGTCTAGTGATTTACTCACTGTTATTGACTAACAGTGAATATAATAGATGGATCACTGATCAGTGTCTTTACAATGGATAAAATGGAATCAGAAAAACCAGTATTTTCAACTGACCCCGAGTCTGATAAATACCAGAGACTCAAAGGTGCTAGAATAAGTTATAACTTTGAATAAGTTGTTAATAACAACACTAGTATTTGTAGTAACACTGACAGACTAAACAGTAACATTAGTAACAACTCATTCTATTCATCACTGATCACACTCACACTGTGTTTAGTTTAACTGTTATTACTACTAGTACTTTCACTGCTTACATTACTTAGTACAGTTACTGTTAATGTTATTAACAGACTCGAGACTAGTTTTAATATTTGCATTTGTCAATATTAGTTGGCTAGTTGTCTCTGCATCGAGTGTTACCAGCAGCACAATATTATTAAGTTTCTGAAGCAAGTGATCCCCCACCATCCCACTTGTCTCTTGCGTTGCTCTCTGTTATTTTGTAATTAGTGTAATTTATCTCATCTCTTGATGTCTACTTCCTACTTATGTCATACTACACATACGACTATGTTATTTGAGTCTTATTGTCTCGGTCTTCCTCTTGCTTGCCGCCCTTCAACTTTCCCCAGCAATAATTATGATTTGGTCCTGATCCATGCCTTTATTTATCATCATGTGTCCGAAATATATTGGTTTCTTTTAGTACCTGTAGTAATTTTTCGTAATTCCTAGTTTACTAAAATTGCTTTTTTGGCCCGTTTTTCTTGCCTTGAAATTTAGGGCAATTCTTCTGCCTGTATATCCACAATCATCAATGACATATCTGATATCAAAGACATAATTAATGATGTCTTCCAAATTAAATGCTTTGTTTAGTGAAGTTTAGTCACTGTTTACTGTCTGTTTATTGAGAGTAAATATATTAATATAACACTTTATTATAATTCTCACCTTCAGCTTATTTAATCGTGATTTATTTGGATGTTAATAATTGCATTATGCCATTGACCATTAATTCTTTTTAATATCTTTTTTCACATCTGTAATCATGTGTCCAAGATATAAGAAATTGTTTACTTGCTACAGACTTTCACCCAGTATTTTTGGTTTTGACCTTTCTCCCTTGCTGATGACCATAGCTACATTAACTACATATTGTTAGTTTTCTGATTGTTATCCAATCCATACTCCTTTCTAGTTCTTGCTCATTCTCGGCTAATAATACTGTGTTATCTGTTTTGGGAGATTTTGTGCAAGGGATTCTCAGCTTGTGATGTCTTGTTTCTATCAAAGCATTTTAGAGACACTTTAGTGACTTTACAGAGTATATGTGAGTTACTGTAGATCTCAATGGTGGCAGCATGCTATACTATTTTGTTGTTGAATAGGTATGTAGTAATTTACTTGGGGTAACTGACTAGTGTCTTATTTTAAGTATTTATTATAAATCTGTATGTGTAAACAAGAGGCACAGATCATCACTTCTAGATGCAAGAGTATGTAGAGGAGCAGACGGGGCATCTTAAAGCAAAACTTAGAATTCAGTTCAGTTGTGATCGACATCCTCATACATTGGATAAGTTCATTTGTGCTCCATCCTCTAATGCAGAAGCAGTCTCTATATTCCAACGCTCACGTGTACCCAATATTCCAACGCTCACGTGTACCCAAAGTAATGTTGGTTGACATATCTTCTCTCTCTACCTTGCAGACAGCATTAGCATGCTTGCTTATGCTTAACCCTCATTACTTTCAGAGGATTGAATGTCACTGATTCTATTTCCATATATGTGAAACACAAAGGCATTTATGGTGTATGTCCTGTTCATACTTCTTCCCATTGCAAGGGATAACGTTCCAGCTAACTTTTCATTTCCCTTCATCCTGCATGTCCAGGCATGCAAAACCAATATGGCTTATCGAGGTAGGACTGCTGAATGCTGATTAATTATTCAATGCAAATCTTGCCTGCATTGGTCCTCTTAACTCTTTCCACGCTTTAAGCTGTACACTGCGCCACGGCGGAAGTCCGTTGCACGCTATTAGCCGCACACTGCGTCATAGAGTTGCTTCCCTTGTAAGAAGTCTTTCTAGTTTTACTTCTACTGTTTTACTTATACTACTTTTCAATCTTGTTACTCTATTGGGTTGTCCAGTTTTCTTCAATTTGGTATATAATAATATATATATATGTTTATTTATTGACGAGTAGTTAGGATAAATTAAAAATTTTTTTAAATTTTACCTCCCTTGAATTAACTGCTTAAAAATTGAGGAAATAACTGAAATAGGGGGAAGACTGCAGTAAAACTTGGTAAATAGCGAAACACGTACAAACAAAGTAATAATACACCAGTACAGTTTGTATAGTTTGTACAAACACGTACAAACTATAGTACTTTGTACGTGTTTCGCTAGGAAATAACTGGGCGTGGAAAGAGTCAACTCATTGAAGTCTGTTACTATGATTGCATGTGTCACGTTTTGTTCTGCTGGTCATGAATTTAGCCCAGAGACTGCACTGCAGCTGTCTCCATGGTCATGCATGAAGTAGTTGTCCTTAAGTTGTAAGGAACTGTCCTTTAGTGAGCAGTTTATAATTAGCAGAGTCATATAGCTGCCCTTTAAACTATACCTTGACATAGTGGAATTTCTTGTGTTGACATCTAAAATGTTGGCACAATCAGGCACATTCTTTTGATGCACTTGATTGTGAATTGAAACTCTTCTGTATTTCTAAATAGTTCTGTATCTAACATATTAAAATAGTTTACATATCTTTGTAGATAAAATGTGCTAAATAATGTTGGCACTAAGTCTAGTGCTTCTAGCAGGTAACATCAAAGTGTGCAGGTGATTTATGGATAGACCAGGTAAAGAGTCTCCAATTACCTGTGAAAACAAGTTTTTCCAGACTGAAGTAAACAGTAATATCCTGAATAATAATATTTTTTCATGCTCGTTGGTTGCCAGGGCTCGTAAGGGAGCAAAGAATAGTGACACTGTGACTTACAAGGCATGTCATAAGAGGCGACTGAGGTAGGAACTTAGGAAAGCTACCCTAGTAAATAAAAAGTGTAGCAGAAATCGAATGTGCTGGCCTAATTGTGGGCGCATAATGGGTACAACGTACAATCACTCCTAGACTCAGATCACATACAATGACAAAGAGTTTTAACAAGTGTTTGATATTGAGCGTTTGAAGAAGTTTCTTTCAGCACGTTATTCTATGCACAATTGTTTTGTAGATAACTCATCAGATGACAGTAGCATGTAGCTCTCTATTATAAGAATGACTTTAGTGTAAAAAACAAAACAAGTGGTCACAGAATACTTAAACATTCATGGCAATGAGCTTTGTGTTCTAGTGATGAGCTTGGTGTTCTACCTAGCATGACCACCCGAGTGGTTACCGGGCCCAAATTTGGGGTGTAAAGAATAGAACCACTGTTACCTGCCTCGCATGTCGTAAGAGGCGACTGAGGAGGTTTGGCTGAAATCCGATGCATGTGTCCTAAACGTGTAGAAGTCTCTGCGTTTAGGGGCCTACCAAACCAATGTGCAACGTATACACGTTCTGGCAAAGATCAAACATATCACAAAGAGTGATTAAAATTGGTCATAAAGAATGAACGCAAAGAAGAAGAAGAAGATGTGCTGCAAAGAGAGCAACTTCCTATAAAGGATAGGCACCTTGATGATGATGATCCTTCAATGTTAAATTCATTCACATACATTAATATTGTAATGTTTCTTTCACAGCTGGCATGTTCCTGACATCAATAACTGGGATGTCAATTTTAGGTGGTTTTGGTATGACACTGGCCATGGCCAAGAGACAAGATCCTGACATGTTTGTCAAGGTATCATGGGTTCTGTCTATTATTTGTATGTAATTATTAGTAATATTTTATGTTAGAGAAGGCTATTGATTTTACCTTCCTTTCGTTCACTTTAAATATTGTCTATATATTCAATTCCTTCTCTTGTATAAAATTCACCTTCTATGTAGCATGCACAGAGGTCTGTGTAGTTTGCTGTCCAATGTTTTTTCATTAAACCAGTGAGTTTACCACAGTATATCATATTTAGGACAATCTTGAAGTTTGTGCTCTACAAACTGTAGTGTCTGTACGTATGGTTGAATCCCAATCTTGAATTTTGTATACATATGACTGTGAAGTTGATTGTGTCCTGTTCTGCTGGGCAGAATAATAACTTGTTCTAATCTGCTCATATTTTGATAGTCGTCCTGTGTTAGTATTGCTGACTTTCTGATTAATTTGTCTTTTTCTATTGGTGATAGGTAACAAGAAACACCAACATGCAATATCAAAATAAATAACACAACACTGAAACAAGTCCATCGATTCAAGTATCTAGGAACATTCTTAACACCAGATGGAAGATGTACAACAGAGATTAGGAGTAGAATAGCTCAAACGAAAGCAGCTTTTATGAAAATGAAGAACACATTATGCGTGAACTCAATACCAATGACACTGCGAAACGAGTACTCCAATGCTATATTGAACCAATTCTTATGTATGGCAGCGAATCATGGACACTGAACAAACAATCAATACGATCATTGGAAGCCACAGAGATGTGGTTTTACAGAAGAATGTTGAGAATTCCATGGACAGCAAAGAAAACAAACGTGGAGGTTTTAAATCAGGTCTGCACACAAAGAAACCTTATCAAAAGAATAAGAATCCGACAATCAAGGTTCTTCGGGCATATAATGCGAAGAGAAGGTTTAGAACATTTGGTGACTACAGGTAAAATTCAGGGAAGGAGAGATCGTGGAAGACAGAGGGAGAAGATGTTGGATGGCCTGACATCATGGTTCGACAAAATATCGACGTCAGAACTGATTACATGCACCAAGCAAAGAGAGTTGTGGAGAGACATGATCGCCACGCCGGCAGGCATGACACTTGATTGATTGATTGATAGGTAACTGGTACATCCAGTTGGGGTAAGATGTTAACTGCTCACCTCTCATTGCAAAAGCACTCGGTTTGATATTTTTCTAGAGACCCCTGATCTCAGTGTAGGTGAGATCAAGTTCCTAGTCCTATCGGAGATGGACAATAAAATGTAAGTCCCGTGTTCAAGTTGAGCACATGAAAGAACCTGTGACAGTTTAAAATAAAAAAACAAGGCCGGAAAGCCGTTGCCCGTGCAAAATTCATTAGAAAACAAATAAAAAAATAAAGTTCCCACAAAATATTTTCATCAGGTTCTAAATTAAATCGGCGACCCTCCCCGGTGCTACTGAGCTCGTGCACTGCCACTGAGATCTTCATGTGTAAGAAAGAGATGGGAGCATACATGGTTACTCACCGAAGTGCAATTATGATTGTTCTATCAATCAATGAAACATAATGACAACAAATAACTTAATTACTGACAACATCATAAAACCATCAGTAAAATGACTCATTTGTTGTGTCATTCTTCAGGGCATCCATGGAACAAGAGAAATCCCTGAAAGTGGAGTGAGTTTAGCAACTAGAGCTCTGGCCAGAGGGTCCTTGTATTCTGTAGCTGGAGTCAGTCTGTTTTGCTTTGCAGTGTGGAAGTTGATGGGTGTACACAGTGTGAGTGCCTGTCTTGTGTTTTAGTTTTATCCATTATTGAATATGTAGACTAAATTAGAGGAGGTTTAGAACATTTGGTGACCACGGGTAAAATTTAGGAAAGTAGAGATTGTGGAAGACGGAGAGAGATGATGTTGGATGGTCTGACATCATAGTTCGACAAAAGATAAACATCAGAACTGATAAACTGCACCAAGGAGAGAGAGTTGTGAAGAGACATGATCACCTACAGAGGCAGGCATGGTACTTGATTGAGACTAAATTAAAGCAGCTTGTAAATTTGTATTCAACACAGAAAGGAATAAAACTTGGTTACAGAATACATTTTCATGAAGAATATAGGTTAAACAAAGAAAGGTTATTACATTAGAAAGTAGCAGTCCCAACACAGGCAGGGATCAAAGAAATCACTTTTATTTTTGTCCCTGGACACGCAGGAGTCAGGGGTGGGGTAATGAACAAGCTGATAGATTGGCTGGCATGGCAACGATATCAAAGGGAGCTGCAATGGACCAAAATGACATTATTAATGCATTGAGTCTTTCCGAACAAAGGAGTTTCAGGGTTGTGAATCCTAGTCCCTGCCCAGATTGAGAGAGATAGGTCTCGATATTGGTACATCCTGAAAAGAACGACATACCAAAAATAAAAAAGATTCATAAATCAACATCGGACTGGCGTGTTGGGCTGCTGGATTTGTCGAGACGGAGATCAGAGTACCTATGGACATGTCCGGAGTGCTATGATGATAGATAGATATATAACTGATAACTGAAGCAGTCCTAATTTATTAGGAGACGTTATGTATAGAACATATAATAACAACCAGAAAAATTGCGGGAAAAAAGAGATGATATAACAAAAGAGAAGATGCTGCAAACTCAACATCTTGGTTCAGAATAAAATCAAGAAGAGAATTGATAACTTGCTCTAAGAATGAAGAATAAAATCAAGAACAGAATTGATAACTTGCTCTAAGAATGAAGAATAAAATCAAGAAGAGAATTGATAACTTGCTCTAAGAATGAATAGTGACATATTTACCAATACAGGCTGTGTTGACACATAAAACAGAACAATATTCAGGTAATTTTCTCCTTGTCCACAAGTGAATGAAGTTTTTATCCAGATTATCAGTTATGCCTTGTCAACATAAAACTTCAATCAATAATGGAGTAGCAGGATTGTACATAGCATTCCTAAACAATGTTAAAGATACGACGATCAAATTAACATTAGGAGAATTCTGTCATAACTATGATCTACAAATCCTGGCAATCAAGTTGACAACTGAGAAACTGTTGAACATCAAGCTTGATTCACAACCTGTTGTATTTTTGACAGATGCAAAATCAGCACTTGAGCCAAACAATTGTGAGGTCTGTAGGTCGTACTGTCTCACTGTGGCACACCAGAGAATGAGACAACAGACTGACTGACCAAGGAAAGTACTGCAGGAGAGCAACTGGATGTACCAGTTACTTATTACCAAAATAAATGGATTAAATCAATCATAAAGCCACCAATACTAATATCAAAATAACAGATTCCAACAAGTTCTCATTCTGTGAGTCAGAACAGTACATATCCAACTTCACATGTTTACAGAACTAAAGACTGGCAATTCAGTCATCTAGATAGATAACCTAGATTGCAGAGCACTTATTTCAAGACTGCCCTAAGTATAATACACTGAGGCACACTCACTGGCCTACTGAAACAACACCGGAACTAAAACTGAACTGACCTCTGTCTGCGCTACATAAGACGGTAAAATTTATACAAGAGACAACTTTGAATATATAAACAATATTTCAAGTGAATGAAAGGACATGAAATTTGTACCTGAAATATTTTCATTTATTTACATCTTGTCTAGTATTTAGTGAATCTGAAGCTATTTGACATGAGATGTACAAAACTAATACTTTTCTTGTCTTTGTTCCCTTCTACAGCTTCCAGAGTTTCGTCACAAGGTTGGTTCTATGTTGCCCAAAATACCCAAGAAAGACAATCCAGGGAGAGGGGATTTCAAAACTGTCCGAGACCTTTTTAATTATCTTATTGAGGAAGATGAGAAGTTAAAATCAGCAAAGAAAGTAGCCTAGTTATTCATGCATCAGTTAGTATCCAGTCCTGAGAGAGTTCAGCTTGTAACTGACATAGTCATCATATCTCTATCTGTCTTGAGATTGACTAAGCATGATCTTCAGTGAGCATGACATGTTCTGCATGGCTCATAGTATAGTATCACACTTGCACTGTCATGTCGAATCATGTTTCATGAATGATCTTCAGTGTGCATCATATGTTCCGCATGGCTCATAGTATAGTGTTGCACTGTCATGTTGAGCTATGTTCATGAATGATCTCCAGTGAGCATGTCATGTTCCACATGGCTCATGATATAGTATCATTCATGTTCCAAATGGCTCACGGTATAGTATCATCCATGTTCCACATGGCTCACGTTATAGTGTCACACTTGCACTGTCATGTCAAGCTATGTTCATGGATGATCTCCAGTCAGCATGCCATGTTCCACCCGGCTCACAGTATAGTGTCATTCATGTTCCACATGGCTCACAGTATAGTGTCATCTCCTTGCACTGTTATGTCGAGCCATGTTCATGGATGCTCTCTAGTGAGCGAGCCATGTTCATTTCTTCCTGTTCCTCTTACCAATGACACTCGTGCCAAAGAACTTTTTCAAGCAGACCCTAAATTATCATCATGTTCTTTGTTGATCAGTAAGAAATACCATCAAGTTGCACAACTTTCATTTCTGTTTACCAGTTCTATTATTGACTTTCTTAAGTGTCTAAAAACAAAGGATTGACTTCATCGCACCAGGTTTCCCTCATATGCCTCAATCCATCTCCACAGAAATGGCATGCCACATACTGAAAATATTGCTCAAAGCACAAACTTCATAGCTCAGGCAACATTCCTATCCTAGGGATCTCTGGAAAAAATGCATCCATGAACAGAACGTAGTGTTCCAAATTCAAACCCGCCACCTTCGGGAAAGTAAGGCAAACAACTGCCGCAGATACTATCCTGACTTTCTTCTATGCCATGATGTTAAGTTACCCCTACTATCTTCTCTCATTAACATGTTTCCGTATAAATTATTCCATCTCATTGATTTTAACATACATAGAAAATAATGATTGATTTCTTGTGTCCATGGTATCCATATTTCTGTTCTTGTCTCTCTTTTTATTTTCTCAAAACTGTTTGCTGAGTATATATTATTAAAATCTGATAATGATTCAACTTTTTAACTTTAGTGCATGGTTTGTTTGTTTTACTGGTTTCCCATGTGAAGATTTGATGAACCATACATGACAGAATGGGATATCGACCCAAATCGGGCAGTCCATGTGTGATGGAAAACGGGGCAACCTTCAGAAATTAAATGTCAGCTTTGGTGTAATCTAGTGCACACACACAATACAATATCCACTGTTTCTAATAGTGCATACACAACATACTGTTCCTCCTAGCGTATACACACACACAACATACCACATATCAACATACTGTTTTGTTTTTGTTACAAAACTATGTTTATTGTTTACTCTTTTATGAAATAAATCATCTCTGTAGAATATATCAGCACAGTATATACATATTCTACATTGACGTACATCTGTGGCAACTACTCATACATACCGAACAAACATGCA
This sequence comes from Arion vulgaris, assembly GCA_020796225.1. NCBI lineage: Eukaryota > Metazoa > Mollusca > Gastropoda > Stylommatophora > Arionidae > Arion > Arion vulgaris. Next base: position 61,945,067 of record CM036762.1, on the reverse strand, counting down.
TCGACATAGAACAGGCAAACACACAGAACAAATATCATATGGTACATCTATGTGTTCTTACTCAATAGACAAACATGACAAGTCACTGGTATATAAACAAATGATAGTTTTCTAAATAAAATGAGCAGTCACTGGTTCTTATATAATTTAACAGTGAGAACGCAGAAGATATCATTTAACATCAACAAATTATTACTGATCAGAAAAGTGACAATTTTATCTAGTCCAAGTTTAATTGTTTTCTCACAAGATTTTTTATGTAACAATGTGCTAGCTTTCAAATTTGGTGTTTAAAACAATTATTGTAAAGATAGTACAGGCATACCTCAGTGTATTGGACTTTGCATTGATCGTTTAGCTAACACAGCATTTGTGTTAATCATTTTTTCTAAGTTATTGTTGATTTTTTGATGGTTTCTGAGATGCTTTATTTTGAGAGTATTCTTGCAGTCTGGCTAGGGTTATACATTCACCACTTGGCTAGGAGTCTAGATTCACCACTTGGCTAGGGTTGTAGATTCATCACTTGGCTAGGGTTGTAGATTCATCACTTGGCTAGGGTTCTAGATTCACCAGTTGGCTAGGGTTGTAGATTCATCACTATTACTTGAATTATTTACATGTCCTCTCTCTTGTAGGGAATTTAGAATATCAACCTGGTCCATTATTCGCCCACTTTTTACAGCAGCCATCTGTGCGTTCATTTCCCATTACACCTGCATGCTCTGGCATAAAAACTAAACTGATTTTTGTCAACCTAGATCTCTTCACCAATTCCAACCACTGTCTCTACGTCTAGCCTGTTTCAATCTTCCTGTGTGCATACTCAGTAAAAGTCTATGAGAAAAAATCCGTGGATAAAAGTTTGTGACTCCAGCCAGACTATCACTTTAGTTACTGTCATAATTTCCATAGTGATACTGCATGTAGTCATAGCAAAACCACCAGTCTTCCTTCAGTTTGCCATAAGTAAGGGGAAAAAAAAGATTTTAAGGTTATTAATAGCAGTATTGTCTAATTCAAAAGTGATGAAATCAGAGAAATGTCTGGTCAACCACTAGTAACAGAAGTGATGAGATCAGAGAAATGTCTGGTCAACCACTAGTAACAGAAGTGATGAGATCAGAGAAATGTCTGGTCAACCACTAGTAACAGAAGTGATGAGATCAGAGAAATGTCTGGTCAATCACTAGTAACAGAAGTGATGAGATCAGAGAAATGTCTGGTCAATCACTAGTAACAACTGTTATGGGAAAGAGAAGATGAAGATATTATCAAAGAATCACAAAGCAGACATTTAAGTGGTAAGAAATGGTTCCAGAAAGAAAAGACGTCCTAGGGAAACCCTGAAACAAACTTGATTGAGAGAGTGGTGAGAAATATTGAACAACTTCATAGAAGAGATTGATAAATTTGCCCTGGACAATAGGGAGAAATTGCTAGCAGGCTCTATGTAACGTATGAGAGAAATACAATAAAACAGCACATTGTAGAACTTTTTGGTACATATTATTTTTCTTGTTCAGGTTTTTCTAAGCACTTGAAAAATAAAAAGCCTATGATTCGTCTGAACTCGGTTCATAGAGGTAGCCTGTAAAGCAGCCCATCGTTTTAATGAGGTGTATGCCTGTACAATTATATTTTGGATAGTTTTTGTTTCATAAAACATCAAATAAAATACAGAAAAATTGAATCTGCTAAACTGGCACAATATTACATTCAACACAAAAAAAAGACCACATTGGATATAAGATGTTTTCTATATACATTGCATAAAGAAATATTTATACATTTGTACAACTGGTACGGTACATGTGTACAAGTAATGGACTGCTTAGATATGTTGAAGTTTATATATCCATTTATTTGTCTGTGCAGTCTTGCTGACTGGGATTACAAGATAAATAATATTATTTTATGAACTTGACATTTTCAAGAGATGAGTGTACATTTATTCTTCAATTAATCATTTTAATGCAACATTGTGACTAAGTTAGAGCTGCCATAGTCTAGTGGATAATGCACTTGCTTTAGCAGTGCATGGTCCCAGGATCAAATTACACAGTGGGAGTGGGATTTTTTCTGATCAACCGGCTGTCAGGTGGACCCAACCTCATTTGGGTAGTAGAAAAACACTGGAAAGTAAAGGTGGCTTTTGGGATGTTGACCACATCAAACATTGTGTGCAGTTAGTCAAAGAAAAAAATATGGGCCCCATTGTATGAAAACAAGTTATTTCTAATTTATTTTATGCCTATATTAATTAGCAAGCAAAACACTTGACAATATTTACGGATAAAATACATTTCCCGAAGCCTTTTTCAGGCCTTAGGGTATGAAGTCACTTCACATTTCTCGACCCTAGTGTGTAGGAGGGCAAATTCCTTTCCTCACCTTTGGAACGCTAGTGTGGGATTGAACTCACAACCCTCAAGTGTCCGAGTCGACAGGCGAACACATTACTCTAATCTGTCCCACCAATATATACCACTCTCATTAATATTCAACAGTTTCAAACAACAAATACACAAACAACAAATACACAAACTCTTGGACATCAAAGTGTTTGCAGACTTGAGATAGTATTACAAGAATTGAAAGTGTACATACAAACTGACAATAAAACAAAGAATACAACTGCTCCAACTAATTGACAAGCTATAAATCCCATACAACGTCATGGTCGCTTACTAATGGATTCTAGGATACACCCAGCAATTTAAGACTAGACAGATTTGCAAAACAAGATGTTTTCATACAATCTTCCAATGGAGAACAGAAGACATCAGACTTGACAAACATCTGAACAAATAAACACTAGAGATATGTGAGATTCATCATCACAACACTTGAACAGATCCTTATATGCTCTCATCTCCTTCCCAATATCTTGACCAGCATATGACTAATCATATTCGTTCTGTGTTGATTAATCAGATGCCATCTCTAACAAAGTGACCATTTTCAACAGTTTCAATTCCATCTCCTTCGCTCTTTGCATAGGGTTGTAGATTTATCATTCTTGTTAAACTCTTCTATATGACCACCCATCTCTTATGGCATTGATGATATCTGCACTATCTATTGACTGTCCTTCCTCAACCACTACTGTTAACAGCAAGATGATCTGCATGCTTATTGTCTTGTACTTTCAATTAACACTGTACATAGTAAATTGTGTCCAACAGTATGAAACAGGGCAAGAAATATTGATTGAGAGTGTCCAAGACTCAACTCAGAGAGAGAGAGAAACAACTACTGAAAGACTAATTCTTCTGCTATCAACTTTTGCTATGCAACTACTCCAGATGTGTCATAAGCAGGATTGTGCACTTGAAATATTCACAAGTCCCCCACAGTTTGTTCTGAAGGGTTGTTCATTTTGGTCAGATTTCTATTCTCACATTTAGATTGGGGCAGTCTTGCGGGATGAGCTCTGGGAACTGTTTTGTTGCTCCAAAGATGCAGAGTCCCGGAGACCCATTCAATAGGTTTGTGATCTGAGAGCGCAGTGTCCTATACAAAGTCTGAAGACTGGTCTGCACTCTTCTGTTTAATTTATTTATGTTGTCATGCTCTGGGTTGTATTAAAACAGTACTGTACTCTTTTCAGACCTTAGGGTATAAAGTGCCTGTTACTTTACATTTCTACTTCCAAGTGTGCAGGAGGTAGAAGGTCCAATTATTTCACACATAGAACATAGTGTGGAACTGAACCCACAATCCAGTTGTACCAGATTCGATAAATGAATGCTCTATGCATTACGCTCATCCGTCCCACTTGGGTTGAAAAAATTAAATTTCCTGTATGCATTACGCTCATCCGCCCCACTTGGGTTGAAAAAATTAAATTTCCTGTATGCATTACGCTCATCTGCCCCACTTGGTTGAAAAATTAAATTTCCTGTATGCATTACGCTCATCTGTCCCACTTGGGTTGAAAAAATTAAATTTCCTGTATGCATTACGCTCATCTACCCCACTTGGGTTGAAAAAATTAAATTTCCTGTATGCATTACGCTCATCTACCCCACTTGGGTTGAAAAAATTAAATTTCCTGTATGCATTACGCTCATCTGCCCCACTTGGGTTGAAAAAATTAAATTTCCTGTATGCATTACGCTCATCCGCCCCACTTGGGTTGAAAAAATTAAATTTCCTGTAGCCTTTTCAGACCTTAGAATATGAAGTACCTGTTACTTCATGTTTCTATCCCTAGTGTGCAAGAGGTAGAAGGGCCAATTCCTTTCCTCACGTGGATCCTCGAGTGTGAGAGTGAACCCCAACACTGAGTTCTATATACTATATAATAACCAGAAATCTTTCTTTATAGCAGCACTTGATAAAGTTACACACAAAAATAAACTTGTAGATTCGTGTAATTGACATTGGTTGTATGAAATTATTATATTCCTCAGCTTCAAATAATAATGATTTCATCTTGACAAATAGAAGAATAGTTGCTGACATAAGTGGCTGTATTAACGTTGAAGTTTGAAACACACACACACATATATATATACTTTACTCACATATTCTATACAATTCATCTAACATACCCCTGTATCACAGCTTATGCTTTGTTAAACACTAGATAGAATAAATATGTCATTCATAAATAAATATGACAATGAGTAGTCAAATATGAATGTGGATAACAAAAGGGAATCGTGTATGCAGAAAATTAGAACAAAAATCCAAGATTTATGAGATAAAATATTTTTGTGTAAGAGAATCTTCCAGGTTTGTCATATCACTGAAGCAGATCTACAAAAATAAAACAACTGGTAGCTTATTTGTAAACTTTCTTCCGATTGACACGATTTAACAATTTGTAGAATTCATTAGAGATTCAGCTAAGATGGTTTCTGTGGTGAAGCTGTTTGTCTTGTGTTTGGAAGGTTATGATTGACATGATTTAACAATTTGTAGAATTCATTAGAGATTCAGCTAAGATGGTTTCTGTGGTGAAGCTGTTTGTCTTGTGTTTGGAAGGTTATGATTGACATGATTTAACAATTTGTAGAATTCATGAGAGATTCAGCTAAGATGGTTTCTGTGGTGAAGCTGTTTGTCTTGTGTTTGGAAGGTTATGATTGACACGATTTAACAATTTGTAGAATTCATTAGAGATTCAGCTAAGATGGTTTCTGTGGTGAAGCTGTTTGTCTTGTGTTTGGAAGGTTATGATTGACATGATTTAACAATTTGTAGAATTCATTAGAGATTCAGCTAAGATGGTTTCTGTGGTGAAGCTGTTTGTCTTGTGTTTGGAAGGTTATGATTGACATGATTTAACAATTTGTAGAATTCATTAGAGATTCAGCTAAGATGGTTTCTGTGGTGAAGCTGTTTGTCTTGTGTTTGGAAGGTTATGATTGACATGATTTAACAATTTGTAGAATTCATTAGAGATTCAGCTAAGATGGTTTCTGTGGTGAAGCTGTTTGTCTTGTGTTTGGAAGGTTATGAGTTCAAATCTGGATTGCATCTTTAGGTAAACAATTACTTATTTTTCCAGAAATCCCTTATGATTTTTGATGGAGCTACAGAGTTTATGCTTTTTTACAATACTCTCGGCAAGTAGCATGCAATTTCTACGGAGAGTGATGAGCCTTATGAGGAAAACTGGTACAGTGAAGTCAATCCTTTTTTGCCTTTAGATATTTTCAGAGATTCAACTCATAGAAGTATATACACCAACATCTAACAGCTTAAAAGATGATATATATGATGAATAAATAAATAAGCCCATTGTAAAAATCACAAGAAATTGTAGTACTAGTAGCCTTAATAACAATTATTTAATGAGAAAGAGACGAGTGGTAAATATGAACTGATATGACAAAAGAAAGCAACACATTGATAGAGTGAACAAGATGGCATGATATATGATTATTGGAAACTGCTGGTTTTAGTATAATTTATATGTGACAGGTATATATCATTGTGACTGGAGGTTATGTATAGCAGGTTTCGGTGTATTCATGATGTAGCAGAAGGACATTTAGATATCTCTGAATGAAGTTAGAGTAGGCTCACCTGAATGGCAAAGGACATTGGTGATGAGCAAAAGCAAACTGCCAAGGAAAAATCAGTCAGAGGACCAATATTAGGCACCATGACCGCATAAAATCAAGTTTGAAACAATTATGCCTCTCTACATTATGCTATCAGTGTCAAAGCGGGACGCTGACATTAAATGATAGAAGAAAACTAGTCACGACAGAAATGAAGTGTCTAAGCAGAATCCTAGGAGTAACAAGAAGAGACCGGTTTAAAAATGAAATCAGGAAAAAAGTGGGTACAACATCAGTACTAGACTTCATCAAGAAACAACAAATTAAATGGTATGGCCACATAAGCAGATTACCAACAGGCATTGCAACAAAAAGCAATGTTACTCCGATACAATGGATACAAAGCAAAAGGCCGACCACGCAAAAGGTGGACCTTAGAAATAACATAGACGACGAAAGACACTGTTTATGACGTGCACACATAAGCCTGTTCTAGAAATCTTTTCTTACCCTGAAGCTGTGAGGCAAATCAGGACTGGAGACGGAAAGAAAGAAAGACAAGGCGCACAGAGAGGCTCGCTCCAGGTGTCTTCTTTTTCTACCTGACGCTGAAAGGCAAAACATGATTAGAGAATAGATAGACAATTATTCACTTTCTGACAAAATATATAAATATGTGTGATAACAAAAAATATCTAATCAGACAGTCATAAAACAAAGGTATAATTTATGTCTACGTTGTTATGTGTTTTACTGGGTATGTTTTGATTTTCCTCCCACGTTACCGATGACATCAGAAACATTGGGTATGTTTTGATTTTCCTCCCACGTTATCGATGACATCAGAAGCAGATGATTCTATCACAAGATGACACATAATCGTGACTGAAAGAAACAAATAATTTGATTACCAAAATTGTTCAATATGCTCTCACATTTTTACCAACTAAACATGCTAGTTTACAATGTCTCACTTTAGTTGACTGTTAACTAAACATGCTTGTTTACAATGTCTCACTTAAGTTGACTGTTCATATAAATTGAGAAATCAAAGAAATCAATCAAATATATAAATTGATTCTCCCCCATATCTTGTAGTGTTGGGGAGCTTGTGTACGTTGACAGAAACATTGCTCTGGACAGGGTTACCCAAGCTGGAAAGGAGAGAGGTCAGACTAAATGTGGCCTTCTGATCCTTCAGGTTCGGGGGTTGTGCAATGGACTAACTACCCATACATTTTAAAAAGGAGGTAGTTACAGAAACTAAAAACAAGTTGTTCAAAACAAATAATTCGAGTTTAAAACACACTAAGTCTCCACGCTGGAGAAGCCATTAAAAACAAGTTGTTCAAAACAAATAATTTGAGTTTAAAACACACTAAGGCTCCACGCTGGAGAAGCCATTAAAAAAATAGATGTGACCAGGAAAAATGGAGAACTGTTGAAGTCCTATGCTCCATGTGGAGCAGAGAGGAATTAGCAAGGTAAGTGACACACAAATTGCTGTTACTTTAGTTGTCTGTGTATAAAAAATATCTGCTATTTTTTCATGTCTGTGCATGAATTCATGGCTGGTGGAAAAATAAAAAATGTATAGGATAAAAGCGTTGTTCGATGTATTTGATAATTACATTATACATGTAAGGGGGGTAAGAAATAGTACATGCTTTCAGAAATCCTCTTTTTTTTAACAGACAAAAATGGCTACTTACTTTTTTGGGTGGACGGCTTTCATTGGACTTGCTTTTATTATTCTCTTCCAGTGTCTTTTCTTTATTTTTGAGACTGTCTTTGTCATTATTATTTTCCTTTTCGTTCTTGTCTTTATTTTGGTCCCCTTTCTTATCTTTGCTTTTTTTATCCTTCTTCTCATCAACTTTTGTATTCTTTTTCTTTTTATCATTGTCACCTACTTTATCTTTCTTCTTGTCTTTTTCTTTCTTTTTATCCATTTTCCCATCTTCTTTCTCTTTACCACCATCATCATTTTTCTTCTTTTTCTTGTCCTTTCCTTCATTCTTCTTATCTTTCTTTTTCTGAAAAATATATCATTTCACTGTATTCTTTTACAGGTATTAACCAAAAACTGATGTTTAATAAAAGAAAATCACAAAGTATAATCACATAAAGAAGAACAAAGTCAAATAGCACATAGCAGAATGAACATATTTCAAACTATAAGACAATAAAACATGGAAGTGTGTAGATGTAAGATCTTGAAAGTAAAGTTTAAATAAAGTGAGATTCAGAAAACGAAATAGTAGCAGCAAGAATAAGTAAAGCAAACAAAATGTTTTCCATGCTTAACAAAAACATATGGATTTCAAAAGGAATTAATTTGAAAACTAAACTCTGAAATACATTGAAGTAACATTCTTGAAATCTTATATAAAAACAAGTGTTAGAATTACACATAAGTTAGATGGCATTTAAAATAAATGTCTAGAAAATCCTGCAAATGCTTTAGCCAGAACAAATAAAAAATGACATTATGTAGGAGCTGCAGAAAAGTAATTGTACATCATTGGCTGCCACAATTGAGAAAAAAGATGGTGTTTTGGGGTGCATTTATCAGGTATCCGTGCAACACACCACTTTGTTTTTACGTGTTTACCTGCAACACACCAGCATATCTTACCTGGGCTTTCTGAAACCAACTGTAGATACTTAGGATCTTGGTTCTAATAACAACCCTCTGTATCTGGAAGATACTTAGGCACCCTATTGCTTAGTCTGTGAGGTCTCAACTAAATGCAAAGTACTAGTACTATGAGGTCACAAAATATTCACATACCTATTGCACTATATGCTATGGTGTGATCATACAATTATGAGTAAAATGTCATCCAGCTGTCCCACCTGTGGTAAGGGAATTATGTATGAATAGAAAACACATCTGTGCACTACAACCGAAGCTATGCAACAAAGACTATGCTGGTATGGTATCATTCTTACAGGGCGAAGCCAGGTACGTACAACTCGGGGGCCCCAGCCACAAAAGGGTTAATAAACAAACATCCAAATATGATGAATGTGACAAACAAAATGAAGGATCTCACCTTGACTTTACTGTCATTGTCTTCTTCCTCATCGTGATTCTCCTCCTCCTTATCTTCTTTCTTCTTCTGTTTAGCTCCTGAAAACAACAAACATTGAAAATAATGTGTATTTACTCAAGATTTCAAAACAAACAATTTATTATTGGAACATGAAAACAACAAACATTGAAAACAATGTGTATTTACTCAAGATTTCAAAACAAACAATTTATTATTGGAACATGAAAACAACAAGACAGATAAATAATGTTGAGATGGATATATAAAAGGTAAAATAAAATCTGGAAATAATAACAGATGTCCATCACTAGCGATGATGACAACATCCTCAGACATGCGTTGTTGCACCTCTCCAGTGTGTGCGAATGTGACTATATAATCCAATTCTGGAACACAATCCGCAACCACAGGTAGGGCATACATGATCAAGGTGAAAAAATCTGGCCAGTAATGGCGGAATGTGGGAGGGTCATTCAGAATCAGGACTGTTTGATTCTGGATACGACTTTGCTACCGCATTTCCATCATGTTTGGTCGGGTATTTCCCGGTTTCGTTTGCCAAGCTACTGAGTTAGTGTTTGAGCAACGCTGTGAGCTATGAATGTTACATGGAATGTTTTTGCTGTGTCCACCATGCATTTGTTGTGGGTATTCAAAAAATGGCAGACAGTGGTTATGAAGAACCGACTCAATCTGCCGTATGCAGTGATATTGTGTGTGCAGAAAGTTGGATTTTGTCGTGATTGATGTTCCTTTCGACATGAATTGCAATTCAAGAGATGAACAGTTTTGTGTTGACACTTTAGCGACGGCCATATACATTTATGCGATGTAGGTTGCTTTTTTTGTGGCGTACGGCGTTTAATTCTGGAACTAGTTCACACAGAAGACAGTTTTTAGCATTCGTGTAATTTTCGTTGGTACAGATTGACACACAGTAACGATAAGAAAACTAGTTTCTCTCGCTGTACACTACAAGACATGAAGGCATATTGTAGAGATGATGAGTACATTAAAGGCACACAGTGACGATGAGCTGGGACGGATTAGCATAATGTGTAAGCATTCGCCTATCAACTCAAGATGGTTGTGGGTTAAATCCCACACTCGATGTTCCACACGTGAGGAAAGGAATTGCCCCTTCTACCTTCTGCACACTAGTGTCTAGAAATGTGAAGTGTCAGGCACTTCGTACCCTAAGATCTGAAAAGGTTACGGGAAATGTTATTTATATATTAGTGATGAGTTATACATCAATAGCACATAGTGATGATGAGTACAAATAGGATGTACCTGTTTCACTCTTATCTTCATTTTCATTCACATCTACTTTCTCTTTCTTCTGTTCCTTGTGCTCTTCATGTTTCTCTTCATGTTTCTCTTCATGCTTGTTCTGCTTCTCATCTATAGAACAATAATATAACATTCAGCATAATTCAGATCAACATGGAATGACAGTATTTAAATAACAGAATTAATTAAAAAACCACAACACTGGGCAACAACCCGGTAACAGTGTGACGACAAAAGAAGAAGAATTATTTCATTAGGTTTAAACTCCAGTTAGGCCTGCCTGCATGGCATGGGACAGCAGTCAAATGATAGAAGCAAGCCCTCACGCAAAAATCAGTCAGAAGCTCCATGGCTAATGCCTGAATTAACAGCGGGAAAATGCAGAAGAAAAAGAAACTCCAGTGAATGAGAGTACAGAAGTATGGACGGGAGGAGAGGGTGAGGGTCTGTGACCAAGTGGTTAAGGGTTTGCCTTTCATTCTGAAAGCTATGCAGTCAAATCTGGACCATCATGATTGCACTTCGATGAGTAACTGTGTGCTCCGATCTCTTTATTACACCTTTCGTTCTGAAAGCTATGCAGTCAAATCTGGACCATCATGATTGCACTTCGATGAGTAACTGTGTGCTTCGATCTCTTTCTTACACAGGAAGATCTTAGCGGCAGTGTATAAACTCCGTTGCACTGACAAGGGTCCCCGATATAATTTTTAAGAAGAAAAAAATTGTATACAAAAAAATCTTTCAAATGAATTTTGCCACTACAGTGGCTTTCCAGCCTGCTCTTCTCAATTTTGAACTGCCAAGGGTTCTTTTACATGCTCAACTTGAACACAGGACCTATGTTTTATTGCCTGTCTCTGATAGGATTAGGAACTCAATCTCACCTACATTGAGATCAAGGATCTATGGAAAAATATCCCGATGGCTCCGCGAGGGAGCAAACTGAGTAACTTTAGAACAAGAGGCGAGCACCTAACATCTACACTACAGAGACTCCTATTCCATAGTCAGAGCTGACCTACACAGTCACATTTGATAGTCAGAGCTGACCTACCCAGTCACATTTGATGGTCAGAGCTGACCTACCCAGACACATTTGATAGTCAGAGCTGACCTACCCAGTCACATTTGATAGTCAGGGTATCGAGCATCATGACAGTCTGTGCTATCTTGTTAGAACCTAACATCATACATGAAAAGACAGTATGGCTAGAGAAGACTGCGTCTGTTGAAGAACGTATGCCTGGAGAAAGCTATGACTGTGTCTGTTGAAGAACGTATGCCTGGAGAAAGCTATGAACGTCTGGCCTGATGACATAGTATGACCAAGGATCTGAGTGCAAAATAAGAAAAATAAAGAAGTCTGATACATTGATATCAAGATTTGAACTGGAAAACCGAGGAGAATCTGTGTTTATGTAGCTAACCTCTTTCAGCAAACTAAAAATCAGTGTAAGAGATCACATACACAGTAGCTCTGGCAACAATTCCTCAAACACAGAAAGCCGTCAAAATCAAGTTTACTATAACTCTCACCCTGCTCTTCTGTCTCTGAATCTTCTTCCTCATTTTTCTGCTCCTTCTTTTTTCTTGGTGCAACAACTGGAACCTGAGATTGATGTTCATCAAATACAAAAAAAAGAAGAAACAGAAAATAAACAAATTTAATTAAGAAAGTAATCTTGAATATAAGAGAAATCCACAAAGATAATATGAGACTGTAACAAGGGTTATTTACAAACTGATGATGATATCATATTGTAACATACATATTACATTTGTTAGACAGATTTTTGTGTGTTTTTTCCTCATGCTTACAAGCTATGATCTCAGGCATAGACATAGCGTCTCTGATTAATTTTTGCTTGAAGGCTTGCTTTCCTTATCACCAGTGTTCCTCGCCATTCAGACAAGTCTTACTCCGACTTTAGAGGTACTTGTAATTTAGATCCCCAAGAAAAGTATCAGGGTCTCCTGTAGTCTAACAGCGTACAATGTGCCCACCAAGAATTCTTTACAGCCAAGCTGGCTTAAAACCCCAAAATTTCCATGGCATGTAGCCGCCAGCACAGAGTGCTACCTACTTCGCTCTCGTGACCTCTTATTGTGTTTGATTGTTCTTATCTTGATAAACACCTCATGGCTGAAACATTGATTGTACATATTTATATTTGCATGTTAACTCTTATATTTTGTTACTATTCACATTATTTTATCTGTGAATCAGTCTACTGTGATAGCCTCCCATACAACCAATCAGATCTGACACCATATTACAGTATAATTCTATAGATGTGGTACTATAAAGTGAAGAAACATTTCATTCCTAAAATTGTATCAGCTACCTAGATATTTCTACAAATATGTATCCTATTGGACAATATTTTCCCAGGTTAACAGGAAAGGGGAAAGGGGGTGGGGGAAGGCTAACAACCCAGATATAGTGTTGTGTGCTGTGTAAGAAGTGGATTTCTTCACTTCTATTGTATTCTTTACTTGATAAAGACCTTTTGATTGAAACATTGCTGTGTATTGTTTTTGTAAAACTACAGTACTTTGTTTTTACGTGTTAACCCAGGTATATCAAAATATTATTGAAGCAAAAACAGCAATAAAGCAGTGATATAAGTGTCTAGAAACAACGTTTATACTACATGCATGTTCCATTACAAACATTGAATTGAAAAACTAATAGGAATGTTAGTAATCAGTTCCAGTAATATGTTCTATTGGGAACATAAACAAATGGAGTATTGATTCTTCTGTCTATATATTGTTATCTATTCATTATTTTGTCAGAAATGTGGTTTCAATGCTTGCATCAGATCACTAGAAATACCTGTTTATGATGGTTTCTTTAAGGTTAAATTTCTAACACCATCTAGTTGCAAACCTCATGTACAAGACTGAATGATTGCCTACTACAATATAAATGGTATTGTCCAGTCCTTCTATTCAGTGAATCGTTCAGGACTGATGGGGCAGAGCAAAAAACCAGCATTAAAATAATAACTGTCATAAAAAGTGACATAATAATATAAAAAATAAACAAAATTCTTCACAAGAAGTTAATTCCAAAATTTCTTGCTTGTATGAGACGGGGCTTGTATGTTGCCCGTATGTTGCCGGGGCTCTCAAGGGGAGCAAAGAATAGTAAGACTGTGACCTATGAGGCCTATTGTAAGAGACGACTGAGGTAGGGACCTAGGGAATCTCCCTTAGTAAATAACAACGTTGTAGAAATCGAATGTGTTGGCCGACTTGTAGGCGCATAACTTTCACAACGTACTATCGCTCTTAAACTCGGAACACATACAAATCAGAAAAAATGGTTAACATGTGGTCGATATGGAGCGTTCGAAGACGAAGAAGCTCGTATGAGCATAACCTTCTGATATAAAAAAAATTCTCGTTCTCAGGTTAAAAGCAGTGTGCCTCAGCTTAAAGAGACTTTTATCCGTTTTAAAAGAAACTTACATATTACATAAGTGAATATCTAACACAGAAAAGATTTTAAGAAATAATACTAACAGGTTAAAAAATATTATTAACTGGTTTTGAGGTAATTATCTGTCTTGCCCGCCTGCCCAGCGTGTTCGTAGCATGTTGGACAACGGGCGACAAGCCACCTGTGAGTGGGGTTCAATTCCGTGGGTTTGCAGAAAAGCCACAGGTTCTGTAGATTTATGGTGTTCGAGGCACCGAACCAAAGGGTTACGATGTCCATGGCACCGAGCCGAACAGCTGAAAAGCTCAAGTGCTTCTGGATCAGAAAAAATTTTGTATCTGTCCAATAAATAATGATGTAATTTAAGAATTTCGGTATATAGATAAACAATGAAAATAAAAAATCGACTGCAGATAACATGGGTGTAAACAAGTTTTCTACAAATAAGCAGTGGATTGGGTAAGCATGTAAATGGAGTATAGAAATACAGCTTGATTACAAAAAAATAATTATAATTTAAAAAAAAAAAAGATTGGGTGCATGTGTTAAGCAGACAAATAAATCAGAGATGTCAAACAAAATAGAAGGTTCTTGGAAATAAAATACAGCAATGTTACTTCGATATAGTGGATATAAAGCAAAATGTTATTCAAGCAAAAGGTGGATCTCCAAAATAACAGAGGCAGTGAAAAACACTATTTATGAAGCGCACATAAGAATCCATTCTATAAATCTCTTCTTATTCTGACTGTGAGGTAAAACCAGATTAAAGAAAAAAAAGAAAGTAGATATAACAGATGACAAATAGTGTTGATATCTGAAAGTAAGGAAGAATGTACCTGAAACCAGTCTAGAATATAGATTAGACATGAATGTAGAGAATACATGATCAATTATGAATGTGTGATTAGTGAATCACAAATCGGGCATTGAAGCGGGAGGCAAAGAGTTTAAGAAAGAGAGTACGCTGTAGGGAAACCCTCAAACGAAGTTTGCTGAGAGAGAGAAACAATAACAGACTCAGTTTCATGGAAGATATTGACAGAGTTGACAGAGAAATTACTTACATGTGGTATGTAACGTTTAATGAATATATATCTATATACATGAATGTAGAGATGATAAAAGATACAATAACTAACAAAATCAAGGAACTAGAGAATGACTGATGAAATATTGGATTAGATTTGGACATGTTTTATTTTTATCTTGGATACGTAATAGCAGATGATGGTCAATATGATGAAGATTTACGAGGCAGAAGTATTTAAAAATGTGCTCAAATAAAACTGCAGAAATATAAAAAAAATAATAAATCAGGAAAGAACTGAAATGAAAGTCGGTGCGAAAATAAAAACGGTTACTAAGAGAGATTATTTGATAGTTACTTGTTGTTCATGAAGACTTTCATCATCTTTATAGTGAACCTGATCTGTGGTCTCATTAGCGTTCTCATCTACATCTTCCTGTTTTGGAACATCCTCCTTCTGAACAGTTTCAAGTTCATCATCTAATTTTCGTAAGTGTTCAGACATTAGCTCAGAGAGGTCATTCTTCTCATCAACTTCAATTTCATTCTTATCTTCGTATTTTTGGGGAATTTTCTTCGGTTTCTGCTGGACTTCCATTTCACTGTCACTATCATCTTCATCATCACCATCACTGCCATCTTGTAACTGCTCCTGATCCTGAAATGTTACATATCTTTCAAACTAATGTTTTTAGTATGTTAAACACACTCGGTCAGTAAGTTCACACACACAGTACACACGTAACAAGTTATACATTAATGAACCGGTTATATTAGTTGTTCACCTACAGTACACAGGTAACAAGTTATAGAGAGTAACCAACCGGTTATATTAGTTGTTCACCTACAGCACACAGGTAACAAGTTACAGAGAGTAACCAACCGGTTATATTAGTTGTTCACATAACAGTACATGTAACAAGTTACAGAGAACCTCAAAGTTCAAACCCTGGTAATAGACTTCATAAATGCTGTTTAGTTACGCGAGTAGAAGCAGAGATCGAAGAAAGAAAGTATATCCAGACCCAGAAATACTGTGCTGAGAACTGATATGTGAGGTCAGGCTTAACAAAAAACACATTTAAAATCACAATCTTCGGGGCCAATGAAGAAGAATACCCAGTTTCTGTATTAACTTGATGAAGATGATCATCATCATTCATCATCATCATTAATCCTCTCCGCTCCTCGTGGAGCATAGGGCCTCAACAGTTGTTCGCCACTCTTCTCGGTCTCTGGCTGTTATTTTTATGGTCTCCCAGGTCAATTGAGCACTCTTCAGCTCCTCAGTAAGACCTCGTCTCCAAGTCTGCTTAGGCGTCCTCTTTTCGTTTTCCCTCGGGTTCCACTCGAGCACCTGTCTAGTGACACTCGACTGTGTCTTCCCCAAGGTATGGCCTATCCATCGCCATCTTCTCCTCTTGACCTGTGTCATCATAGGTTCCTGCCCTGTTCCTATCCACAGATCCGTGTTTGTAACTCTATCATACCATTTCAATCTGATGAAGATGATAAAGATGAAAATATTCCCAGACAATATTCAGAAGTTTTTTGGAGAGTTCATTTTCAAATATATTTAATTTATTCTCTAATGTCTTTGTTATTTTCCAACTTTCCCTTCCATATAATGATGTTATTTTCCAACTTTCCCTTCCATATAATGATGTTATTTTCCAACTTTCCCTTCCATATAATGATGTTATTTTCCAACTTTCCCTTCCATATAATGATGTTATTTTCCAACTTTCCCTTCCATATAATGATGTTATTTTCCAACTTTCCCTTCCATATAATGATGTTATTTTCCAACTTTCCCTTCCATATAATGATGTTATTTTCCAACTTTCCCTTCCATATAATGATGTTATTTTCCAACTTTCCCTTCCATATAATGATGTTATTTTTCAACTTTCCCTTCCATATAATGATGTTATTTTTCAACTTTCCCTTCCATATAACAACACAGGTATTACGTTGAAGTTAAATATTGTTGAATATTTTGAATGTTCTGCATCAAGTTCTTGGCAACATACAATCAGTAGTTTGCCATTGCTTTCTGATTGGTTCTGGCCACTTAACCCTGCTGATCTCTGGTGTGCCCTGAGCCCAATACCAGGCTGTTCCAGCTCCCGCCTTTGAAGCCGTTGTTGACATTGTCAATCTTCCGTTTTTTCTGCATGCAGCCTTGTGTACTGTAGAAGGGAGACTTCCTTCGAGTTCTGCTCTACGTAGTTTCGCCGGCTAGCCGAAGCCGTTGCCTGGGGGGTGGCGCTGCTGTACACAAAAAGACTCGAGGAGCCATACGCGAGTTGGGCAGGAGTGGGGGAACCAAATATCCAGTGAAACATAGTGAAGACCAACATCTATATTTGAACACATAAAAAAACAAAAATCATGTCAACTGACAAAGCAAAAGGCTCACCTAACATCCAAGTAAACAATGAAGAACTCCAATGTGTAGAGCTACGAATATCTGGGCTCAATAATTAACAATAACGGTGACTGCTCCAAAGAGATCTCAAGAAGATTGGCAATATCAATCAAGAAGTTAAACACAATGAAGAACATGTGGCAAAGCACCAGCAAAATACTTAAATTAAAAATATTGAGAGCATGCATTTTCCCAGTGGCTACTTATGGTTGTGAATCATGGACTATTACACAAAAATTAAGAACGAAAATCCAGTCCTTCAAACTAAATGCTACAGAAAGATCCTACGAATACCATGGACAGAAAAAGAAAGAACACTGATGTCCGGAAAGAACTAAACGTAAAGAGAATTGGCTGATAAACAACATACTATACAGAAAATTACATACTTTGGTCACATAAAGCGTCACGATGGCCTGGAGAGAACAATACTAGAGGGCAGGGTCCCAGGATGCAGAGGCGGACCAAGAAGAAGATGGCTACAAGATATTAAAGAAACCATGAACATGACCATCGACGAAGTGGATGAACTGGCAAGAGACAGAGTGAATTTCAGATGTGCTGCAAAGAGAGCAACGTCCTATAAAGGATATGCACCTTGATGATGATGATTTTGTATGCCCAATGTTTACTAGTTGGTTAAATACACAGGTGTTCAAGGCAATTCATGTTGACATTCATGTTGCTGCATCATGTATCATTTTCCTGACCAGATATATGAAACTATCAATCATACCAAACATGCAGACATATAGAAAACATGCACAGACACATAGTAAACATGCACAGACATATATAAAACATGCACAGACACATAGAAAACATGCACAGACATATAGAAAACATGCACAGACATATAGAAAACATGCACATACATATAGAAAACATGTAGACACATAGAAAACATGCACAGACATATAGAAAACATGTACATACAAACAATGACAATCAATACAAGTACATTCATAAAACAATATTTCAAAACAAAAATATTAATGACTACCTGAAGATGTGGAGGTTTCCGTCGTGGAGACACAATGGGAGGGATTTTGTTGGTGGCCTGGTCAGGATAATATTAGATTTGATGAGGAGAGAAGAATATGACATGGTGTGTGTTTGGTAAATCTAAATATAGAATATGAGACGGTATGTGGTAAATCTAAAAATAAAATATGAGATGGTATGTGGTAAATCTAAAAATAGAATATGACAGGGTGTGTGGTGAATCTAAAAAGTCATGTTTATTTAAAGGGAAAAAACACACAAAAACTCAAAATGCTCAGAACTGATTGATGTAATGATTAGGTGTCATCTCCACATTGAAGGTCAGTAGTAAATGAATCTCCAACACTTCCTCTGCTTTGATATAGTGGTGTATTCTGTCAGACTGTCTTGTGTTTCTCTCTTAACGTTTACTGTTGTTGATTTCATGATCCAATCTATGGTCAGCAAGAACAGGAATGGTGATAAGAGGCATATCTTTCACACCCCCGTTCTTATCTCAAAGGATTCCATCAATTGATTCTCATGGATAACTCTGCCTTTCATTTCTTCATAGGTTTCCTTTATTAAGCTTGCAATCTTGGGAGGAACTTTACAGTATTTTAATAGTTTCCACAAACAACCATATGTTGCCAAGGAAAAAACGCAGGCTCTTAAACACTTAATTTTTGTTCTTATGTCAGTTCCTTCCATAGATTGTGAGTTTCTTTAGTTTTACAAAGCAATGCTCAGTTTTTTGTTTTATCAGTTTTGATTACTGTTATCTATTATATTGTACTATTTTTATATTTAACAAGATTACTTGAATATAAGTCTTACAGAAGAGTCCTATTATATTGTACTATTTTTATATTTAACAAGATTACTTGAATATAAGTCTTACAGAAGAGTCCTATTATATTGTACTATTTTTATATTTAACAAGATTACTTGAATATAAGTCTTACAGAAGAGTCCTCCGTATAACATGGACAGAACAGAACAAATAGATCTAACCAGAAAGAACTAAAAATTAAATCAAATTGGCTGACGCTACAAATAAGAAAATTGAAGTATTTTGGACATATAAGAAGATATGGAAGGAGGCATCCTGGCTAAAAGAAGAAGAGGAAGTATACGGAGAAGATAGATTTAGGAATGTAGATTCTTGAGACATTCCAGCAAAGAGACAAAGAGAAAAATCATGGAGAAGATAGAAATGGAGTATCAATGATGATTTGAACAAGACGGCTGCAGAGGTGTGACATCTGACCTATGAGAGAGAGAAATTCCGAAGGACTGTCAAGGTGGCAAAGTTCTGCTCAGGACAAGCTATTTGGTGATGATGATTACCTATTCTATTATTTTCATATTTGACAAGATTACTAACATCTTGTATTATTTTTGTATGGGACAAGATTACTAACATCTTGTATTATTTTTGTATGGGACAAGATTACTAACATCTTGTATTATTTTTGTATGGAACAAGATTACTAACATCTTGTATTATTTTTGTATGGGACAAGATTACTAACATCTTGTATTATTTTTGTATGGGACAAGATTACTAACATCTTGTATTATTTTTGTATGGGACAAGATTACTAACATCTTGTATTATTTTTGTATGGGACAAGATTACTATTTTTGGGCAGATTTAAATCTATGATTCAAGATGCTCAATTCAAATTAACTTTATTTCACACTTAATGTAAACAATGAATATTTTATAAAGAAACTAATTTGTTGAGCGATGTATCAGAAATGGAACAAACACGTATCAAAATATCTGTATGACATAAACAATACATCATAAACAATAAAACAACAAATCAGCTTGAAAAAACAAGAATTCCAAACAAGAATACCAAATTCATTCATAAATATAAATTAAACTTGTGAAAATAATATCAAAGTTCTTAATGCTGGTAAAATATGAAATGAATGTTCAAAGAAAATGATATCAAGTACAAACAAGTGAAGTTTTCTGAAACAAATTCTCTGTGTTTGTATTGAAATGTAGAAAATATACCATGATCATTCAAACAAGGAACTGAAATAAAATATGGCAAATGTTAGTTCTTATACAATGTATCCACTTCAAAAACCCAGAAATATATCATTTTATAAATAATTTTATATTAGAAAAGTAGAAAAAACAATTGTATATTGTTGGAAATTCATTTTAGTCAGTTAGCAAGAGTCAGCTCTGAAGACTTCCTTATGACCAATCAAACCTGATACCATGTTACAGTATAACTGCAGATGTGTAAATTTAAAATGAGGTTTTTCTGTTTGTCAAATCTTACAGTTACCCGTCTGTACAAATCTGTATCCTGTTGAATAATATGCATACACTTTGGCTAACATTTCGATGTTTCTGTCCTACATGTCTCAGGGGCCTAATTTGAATAGAGAAGTGGTTTTGCTGCAGAAACCATACAGAACACAAAAAGAGAAATATGAAGAAGAACTGTGGAGAGTGACGTAACGTTGGAAACAATTAATAGAAAGCTGGCAGAAAGGCAACAATTGTAATCTTTTGTGGAAACCTTATGTTTCAAACAGGACATGAAGAGGATATAGATAGATGTAACTTGAGGAGACAAACTAGAACACAGAAATAATAATACACAAGACATGTATTATGTATTTTATAAAGGAGAATATAAGAAGTTGAAGACACAAATACAAAAGAATCTTGAAGACAGGATTTCATAGAAAGACTACATATGAGGTCAAGAAGTGTGATACAGGTTGGGTGCGGTCAACAAATGTTATTTAGTGTCACATAGTTAGATGTCACATGACATTTCATTGGCTATAGGTTGGGTGGGGTCAACAAATGTTATTTAGTGTCACATAGTTAGATGTCACATGACATTTCATTGGATACAGGTTGGGTGGGGTCAACAAATGTTATTTAATGTCACATAGTTAGATGTCACATGACATTTCATTGGCTACAGGTTGGGTGTGGTCAAAAAATGTTGTTTAGTGTCACATAGTTAGATGTCACATGCCATTTCATTGGCTACAGGTTGGGTGGGGTCAACAAATGTTATTTAGTGTCACATAGTTAGATGTCACATGACATTTAATTGGATACAAGTTAGCGGGTCAACAAATGTTATTTAGTGTCACATAGTTAGATGTTACATGACATTTAATTGGATACAGGTTGGGTGGAGTCAACAAATGTTATTTACTGCCTCATAGTTAGATGTCACATGACATTTCATTGGCTATTAATTAAAGCAACTAAAAAACCCCGTCGGATCTACCCATATTAGCTCGTCATCACCAGCAGACGTTGGACGGTATGCAAACTTGTGGATCCTGTAGTTCAATCCACTTCTTATCCTACTTCTCAGATGTCTTATGACAGCTAATTTTTTGCACACCTATTGCAATCTCTTGTAAGTTATTTATCCTATCTTGCACCCATCATTTCCATGACCGTCAGATCTTTCAACCTCATGGATTATACTCTACCATGTTCGTCTTCGACATTTTGTACAAAATGTAACCCCAAAAAAACCACATTAATTTTACACATTTTTCATTTTCATAAAATATAGTGATACAAACCAAGAATTGACTGAATGATGGCAGCCTGTTACAAAGAAGTAAACTAAGGCAGTGCATGATACTGATCTGGTATCAACTATAGTTAGTAATTTATTTCATAATATAGCTATGTACCTTCGCTTCTTTATCTTTGACTTGCTGTTTCTCTGACTCGTCAGAACTGTCACTATGAGATGTTTTACCTGCATCACAAGATGTAGCGATTAACCTACTTAAATCTCTATCAGAATTTCAATAATTAGATTAATGAAGTCAAATTTAAATATTACAACTAACATGGACAGATTTCAATACTAAGATTAACATGGAAAAATGTCAATGCTAGGATTAATATTGCAAAATGTCAATGCTAGGATTAATATTGCAAAATGTCAATGCTAGGATTAATATTGATGATCCTCAATGTTGATGATCCTCACTAATCACAAGATATCTCTTCTAATGGGGTAGCAGACCGCAAAGATGACAACACTCTGCGTTAGTGAACAAGTGCCGTGGAAATTCAAGTGTTCAAGACCAGCTTGGCCCCCTCCCCTCAAGATTACCGGCGAGCACACAGTTGGACGACAGGATGATTGATCCTTTACTTTGCCCGAGTGGTTACTGGGGCCCAAATTTGGGGTGTAAAGAATAGAGCCATTGTTACCTGCCACGCATGTCGTAAGAGGCGACTAAGGAGGTTTGGCTGAAATCGGATGCACATATCCTAAACGTGTAGAATTAGGGGCCTACCAAACCAATGTGCAACGTATACACATTCTTGGCAAAGATAAAACATCACAGAGAGTGATTAAAGTTGGTCGTACAGAACGAACGCAAAGAAGAAGATCCTTTACTTGGGGATCTAAAATACAATACCTCTGAAGTCACAGTAAGGCTCATCTGAATAGTGAAAGTCACCGGTTATAAGGAAAGTAAGACTTCATGTAAAAATCAGTTGAAGGTGCAATGACTACACCTGAACCGTAGTGAACGAAAACAAGAACAAAATAAATTATTTTGAATGCAAGCAATTAACTCATGACTTACCGCCAAGTCTAGTGAAAATGATAACACTTATAATTAAATATCTTGAAACTTACCGTTAGAAAATGATAACACTTATAATTAAATATCTTGAAACTTACCGTTAGAAATGACTTCAATTTTTGGAACCATTGTTTTATTAAGTGGGTCACCATTGATCTTTAGCTGGGAAGATTTCAGAATAGGCATGGTAGCACTGAGAGATGATAATCTTTTGTGATTGGTCAAGACTGGAAGAGTCTGATTCATATTTGAGAAAGATTTCTGAAACAAGCCAAACAAGAACTTGACAGACATCAAACATGATCTGCTAGTCTGACAGACATTTTTATTATGTCTTTGAATTAATATTTTTGTTTTAAATCTAGGTTCATTTTTACACATTTACCAATGACAGTTCTAAAATGGGTCAACATCTGGCATATTCTATTTGGCCAACCTATCACATTTAGAAAATAATTGTTGCTGTTTGTAGTTCAAATTTTGAGTGCTTTAAAAAAAAATTGAATAACAATACTTGTAATCTTGATTTGGCTGCTAATTGACCTAAGTTAGACCATATTGAAGTAAATAAAACACATGAAAATATGTACAGGACAAAACTATAGTAGATATCTGAAAAATAATAATTGATCAATTATTATATTAACACACATGATAGTCACTTTTAGACCTTTTTTTTTTTACTTAATTTGATTGTACTTCCCTAGAAAATCTGGTAAGCATACAAAAAACTTTATGTAATTTCCAAAATATACATTTATATTTGGAAAAATCTGTGAATTTTTCTCTTCAAATTAATTCAGAGAATCAATATGTATTGATGTCTCCAATTGTCCAACATAACACAGCATCTGTTATTTATTTTTTTTTGTTCATAGCTCATTTAATGTTTAGCAATTTAGTTTGAAAGTCCTTCATTGTCCAAAAATTAGTTAGAATTCTCTAATATTCAAATATACCAGGTCATCAATGCATTATTATTATTAAAGTAGTTTCACCAGAAATATGATACTTTTACTTCTTCTTCTTCTTAGAACATTCCATATTGACCACTTGTTAGACCATTCTTTGTGATTTCTATGTGATCTGAGCCTAAGAGCAATTGTATGTTGTGTCAGTTATGCACCTACAAGTAGGCCAGCATATCAGATTCCTGCAACGCTTTTTATTTACTAGGGTAGCTTCCTAGGCTCCTACCTCAGTCGTCTCTTACGACATGCCTTGTAGGTCGTAGTGTTACTATTCTTTGCTCCCCTTGCAAGCCCCAGCAACACATTATTATACTTAAGAGTTGTTATACTTCAGCTTTAGTGAACATTATTAACAGGTTGTTCATTCAAATGTATTCCCTAGTTAATATGTTGTTGATAAGTAGATTTATTGAACAATTTTTAGCTGTAGAATATTACCTGTAATTCATTTCTTCTCCTTTCTCGGGCAGACAGTGACCTGGTCAAAGAAGGTGATTCGTCTGATCTGCTTAATGAATCTGACCAGGATATCATCTCATCAACATCGTCACTTTCTTCTGCTACCCCAGCATGCATCTTTCTCAGGGCTGTCACAATCATATGACAACCCCCACATGCTACCTAAGGTCACATACAAATAAAAACGTGTACAAAATATATAACATGTACAAAATGCTTGTCGATCTTGTCTGACCAGTGACATGGACAGAGAAGAAACAGATTATTACAAATACATGTATATAAAAGAGTATATAGGT
Source organism: Arion vulgaris (assembly GCA_020796225.1). Taxonomy (NCBI): domain Eukaryota; kingdom Metazoa; phylum Mollusca; class Gastropoda; order Stylommatophora; family Arionidae; genus Arion; species Arion vulgaris. The sequence goes on along the minus strand of CM036762.1, from coordinate 61,920,450 downwards.
TTTTATTCCAGATTTTCCTTAGATACGTTGGTATTTGGTCGTCCATTTGTGTTTCATTTTAATTTGTCACTCCTGTTTGTTCGATAAAGGCCTTGTTGGTCGAAACGTTGCTGTTTATCGTCACTGTTTATGTATTTTGTAAAACTATAGTACTTTGTTTGTACGTGTTTCACTATTTATCAAGTTTTACTGCAGTCTTCCCCTATTTGTATATAAAAGACATAATCAACTATTTATTATTTTTATTGTATCCTCTCATACCATTCATTATACATTACATTGAGCCAAAGAGAAATTTCTTCATACCGCTCTATCCTGAGCAGCTCATTCAATCACTTCCATGGAAATGAGTCTGATATATCTCATTAAATTTTGGTTCAGGGTTTCCCTAGGGCATTTGGGTAGGGGGACCTTTGTGTCCACTTCAGTGCCTGCTCTGTGCTTCTTTGATTATTTTTTTCGTAGAGTTTACGCAACAAATCTTTTCTTTTTTATAACAGTTGTTACTAGGGGCTGACCAAACATTTCTATGACATGACAGTTGTTACTAGGGGCTGACCAAACATTTCTATGACATAATCAACTATTTCTTGATTAATAATAACACAAATGTGCATGACAAAAAGTATCTAAAAAACCAATCAAATGTTATTATCTTTGGAGGTTGAGTTACTTGGATTGTGACAATTATTTTTAAAAAAAGACTCTTTAATAAGATGAATATGAAAGACTGTGTTACTATGGCAGACAAACAAGAAACAAACAAGGAAGCTAATGCTGACTGTGATTGATTCTTTACCAGGGTAAAAGCATATGCACCAAGAGCTGTAAATAGTTCTTGTGTGAATTGCAGAGATTGATCAGAAACAAAGATATTAGATCATCTCAATGTGCAGCATCAAGAATATAAGCATCTTTGAGTAGTGTGATTTTCTTGAAAATCTAGTCATGGCAGAGATGAAGTGTCTACATATAATGCTGGGAGTATCAAGAAGAGACTGGTTTAGAAATGAAGACATCAGGGGAAAAGTGGGTACAACATCAGTACTGAACTTCATCAAGAAACAACAAATTAAACGGTTTGGTCACATAAGCAGATTACCAATAGACTGTGCGCCTCAAAGAGCAATGTTACTCTGATACAGTGTATACAAAGCAAAAGATCGTCCATGCAAAAAGTGGACTACAGAAACAACAAAGATAGTGAAAAAAACACTATTTATGTAGCGCACTCAAAAGTCGGTTCTAAAATCTCTTCTTATCCTGACACCGTGAGGCAAAAGAGAAAAACACTATTTATGTAGCGCACTCAAAAGTCGGTTCTAAAATCTCTTCTTATCCTGACGCCGTGAGGTAAAACAGGATTAGAGAAAAGAAGAAGTTTGTCCTGACAATGTTTTAGGGATCAAGTAGACATACTTGAGCTGTCCATTTGTACAAGTACTCTTGTGATGCAACATGCTAAGATTAACACAAGCTTCTGGCTTAATCCCAGCTTCTATCTGATAGGCTGTGCACAGAAGGATTCCAAAATGGATTTACTACAAATAGTAGCCGAGAGGCAGCTCTGTGCAAGACAAGATCATTTCTTGGAGATAGCTTACAATCAAAACATATATTTTTTATCCTGCACATTTAGAGAATCCCCAAAGATGAAAAAGATGAACAAAAACAATATGCAACTTTTCACCATCCCTCAATCTGACTGACAACTAAAAGTGAAAGTTCTCTCATTTTAACCCTTTCGCCCTGTATTATTTTGACCTCAGGACGCATTTATTTTGCGATTCAAATTTAACATTCAATGTCAATTAGTTTAAAGCTTTATAACTCTAGTACTGTTTCTCTAAAGTATGACATATTATATATTAAATTGTTGCTAATTGAATGTAGAATACATTAATATAATAATATTTTACATCAGGTGATATACGTTTGAGAAAATTAGATTATTGCAGTATGACTATTTTGAAAAAACAAAAAATCATAAAAATATTTTTACTCTCGGGTTTGTATTACATCTTAATATTCATAGAAGTTTCCAGAACTAGCAGTTAAATGAAGATAATCCATGTGTGAACATATTCTATAAGTTTCATCTAACTAGGTGCAGTAGTTTTTATAATATTCACTTTTTAGTGCGGACACGTCAATAAATGGAATGTGGAACGCCCATTCTTTAGATGCAATTATTACATTAGACTTACAACTATCGTTACTACATGTCATAAACAATCAAATGTCATTATTACCATCAATTAAATCGTCTTCATTACTATCACAAGTTATAAGTTGATCTAACAGTACTCAAGATTACACTGTAAACATCGTCGGAATCATTAACGTTTAAAAAAAGTCTCGACTTGAACACAATAATACACTGCTTTCCCTCTTTCAAATCTTTGTTAAATGGAGATAGTAATGTACCTACATATATGTACTTTCTGTTTCTGAAGATTTTTTAAACTTCAGTAAAGAGGTTCTGAAGATACATTCGTTTCCGTGAACAGACATCCAAAGGCCGATATATCGGTTCTGCGACATCATGACGTTACTCTGAACCGATATATCGGCTCTGCAGTCCCGATGGGTTAAGCCGGCACCTATTCTATTTCACATTTTAAACAGAAATATTAGGGGGCTCCAACTGACATGCAGCTTCACACAGGTTAGAATGTGGTCTTAGCCTGAGCATATGAAACCAATAGCAAAGAAGAAGAAAAAGAAATATAGTTTCAATTTTACAAAAATATAATATGAAGTCCAATATGCAAGTCAGTAATAATCAAATTATATATATATATTTTCAAGAAATAAAATAAAAAATACAAGAACATACCCTGTTAACTAAGAAGTGGCTAAACCGATTGCAATGAAATGGCTTGTATAGATTTGAGAACTGGGCACTTCCATGTGCTAGTTTACCATGTCTGCCATCCCCAAATGTATACAGTTGACCCTTCTCTGTATAAGAATACATAATTTCTTTAAATAACAAAACTACAATGTATTTGTTATTGATATTCTCAACAGATGTATGAATGTAATCATAATAAAACTACAATGTATTTGTTATTGATATTCTCAACAGATGTATCAATGTAATCATCAATACTCAACTAAAGTGATGCATGTGTTATGAATAAATAAGAATTTAAAGAAGTCATGGTAAGAACCATGACTAGCAAACATAGTAATAAATAATAAACAAACAAGTAATATACAGGTACATAAAGCTCTCGGGATGATGACAAGTTTAGTATTTCATTAATTCTCTTCTTTTTCAATCTTTTTCTCTTCAATTTTTGAGCTGTTGTAAAATAGATATTAATAAAAAAACAAGCTAGTTTAAATAGTTGTCTTTTTTTCTGTATCCTATCCATCTCCATTTTCCGACATCTGAAGTTTGACTAAGGCTCGTCTGAATGGCAAGGGACACTAGTAATAAGGAAATAAAGCTTTCACACAAAAATCCTTCAGATATATTATATACTGACAATTCCCGAATTCATAGCAGATGAACACAAAAACAAAAAAATCTCCATTTTCCTACTTTAGTTTCCTGGTTTTGTTGCTATCTTGTCCTCTATTTGTTATTACTTGACACATTCTTCTCTTTATTCACTCACAAAAAATGGCAGTTAGCAAGAGCGTGATATTTACGTCCTTTGTTCCCAAAAATATCCATTTTCAACAAGTCACTATGGGACTGGGTTTGCATGTTCTTTTCAATCTTGACACACTTAGTTATACTGCATGGTTGCAGACTGTCACTAGAACCACTACTTGGAGGTGAAGTAGAATCTTGATCAACTGGTTTGTTGACTCGGACTTCTGCCATCTCATTCCCTTAGGTAGTCTCTATGTAAAGTAGTTGAGGCGTTTGCCTGTTCTGTCATCTCATTCCCTTAGGCAGTCTCTATGTAAAGTAGTTGAGGCGTTTGCCTGTTCTGTCATCTTGTTCCCTTAGGTAGTCTCTATGTAAAGTAGTTGAGGCGTTTGCCTGTTGTTCTGTCATCTCATTCCCTTAGGTAGTTTCTATGTAAAGTAGTTGAGGCGTTTGCCTGTTCTGTCATCTCATTCCATTAGGAAGTCTCTATGTAAAGTAGTTGAGGCGTTTGCCTGTTCTGTCATCTTGTTCCCTTAGGAAGTCTCTATGTAAAGTAGTTGAGGCGTTTGCCTGTTCTGTCATCTCATTCCCTTAGGTAGTTTCTATGTAAAGTAGTTGAGGCGTTTGCCTGTTCTGTCATCTCATTCCCTTAGGAAGTCTCTATGTAAAGTAGTTGAGGCGTTTGCCTGTTCTGTCATCTTGTTCCCTTAGGAAGTCTCTATGTAAAGTAGTTGAGGCGTTTGCCTGTTCTGTCATCTCATTCCCTTAGGTAGTTTCTATGTAAAGTAGTTTAGGCGTTTGCCTGTTCTGTCATCTCATTCCCTTAGGTAGTCTCTATGTAAAGTAGTTGAGGCGTTTGCCTGTTCTGTCATCTTGTTCCCTTAGGAAGTCTCTATGTAAAGTAGTTGAGGCGTTTGCCTGTTCTGTCATCTCATTCCCTTAGGTAGTCTCTATGTAAAGTAGTTGAGGCGTTTGCCTGTTCTGTCATCTTGTTCCCTTAGGAAGTCTCTATGTAAAGTAGTTGAGGCGTTTGCCTGTTCTGTCATCTCATTCCATTAGGAAGTCTCTATGTAAAGTAGTTGAGACATTTGCCTGTTGCTCTGTAAGTTGTGGGTTAGAATCATGACTAAGTAGCATGTGCTATTTTCTCATGACATCCCTAGGATTGTTAATGGAGATACGAAGTTTGTATTTTGCAAAACTCTTGGCATTTCTACCGAAAGTGACGCAGCCATATCAAGAAACCCGGAGCAATGAAGTCAGTCCTTCACCTTGAGATACTTTTTACATTCACTTAAGTCCATATGATGTATAATTACATAAGGCACAAATAGTTAACAAAAATGTTCTTACCTGATATTAATGCTGTGAAATTGTGACCACAAAAAACCTGTGACACCTTGAATGGTAACTGCAGATGTGTTGGTACTGATGTGGACAAAATCGTTGTACCGAGACCTAACTGACCATCTTCTCCTTCACCAAAAACAAAACACTCGCCAAATTCTGTGAAAACATGAATCAGAGATGCAGATATCATAAAAACAACAGAATACAAGCTATACAAACTAGGTCATGTCTAACACGCAGATCAAAGTCTCCAATTCTAACACAAAAGTTAGAAATTAGTGTGCTGGCTAACGCTCATCGCCTCCAATCAAACAAAAACTATTTATAGCTGGTTAAACTAGAGTTATTGGTTATTATTGGTTACTAAACTGACGTCATTGCACTCCGGACAGACCCATAGGTGCTCAGTCTCCCCCAACAGATATCGAAGAGTATGCATACTGATGGTTCCTGTGGCTCGCTGATTAAACACACCTCTCACTCTGCCTCTCAGGCATCCAGTTCGACTTGAACAACGGGTAACTCCAAACTGCTTAAATCGCTTGATCGATTCAACATCGATTTTAGTGTCCTCATCCAATAGAGTCGCGAAGAGACCGAAGAATATCCCCTTATCCATCTTCAACTCCCCAACAATGGATGCTGTTGATGCAAGCCTGTCCGCTCTCTCATTACCGTAAACACCGCATGCCCAGGACAGTATATCCACGTAAACTAGAGTAAACACATAAAAAGAAGATAACACACAAATCAAGTATCTTCAAGAATCCATAAAATGTCAGGACATAGGTTATCAATAATATTTAAGTGCAGGGTCAAAACAATGACTACACAGAATGTGGGACTGTTAATTGAGATGGATGTATAATAGACAGTTAATAGAGCAAGCAAGTAGTAGCATTTACTTTGTGGAACGTCACTTTCATTACAGTCCGTCTAAAAATCTCTATCTCTAGCAAGTTCTCTCGCCTCGTTCAGCATCATGTCCAAGATTTCTTTGATGTCCTGCAGCCACCTTTGTCTTGGTTGTCCCCTGCCTCGTATTCCAGGAGCCTGGTCTTCCATTATCATTCTCTCCAAACCAATGTGACGTTCATCATCATCATCAAATAGCTTGTTCTGAGCAGAACTTTGCCACCCCAACAGTCCTCCGGAAGTTCTCTCTCTCATAGGCCAGATGTCCTGCCTCTGCAGCCGTCATGTTCAAACCATCAGTTACATCCTGAATCCATCTTCTCTGTGGTCTTCCTCTTCTTCTCTTTGCCGGTATGCCTCCTTCCATGATGGTCTTCTCCAGCCCTTCATGTCTTTTTATATGTCCAAAATATCTCAATTTTCTCTTTCTTATTTGTAGCATCAGCCAGTTTTCTTTGATTTTGAGTTCTCTCTGGATAGATCTATTTGTTCTCTTCTGTCCAAGATATACGAAGGACTCTTCTGTAACACTTATATTCAAAGGCACATATATGTTTTTCCACTGCTTTATTAAATGTCCATGCTTCACACCCATACGTTGCCACTGGGAATATGCATGCTCTTAGTATTCTGATCTTTGTTTTCTTATCAGTTCCGTTCCATACTGTTTTGAGTTTTTAATTTTATGTAAAGCCATGTTTGTTCTTATTTTAATTTACTTCATCCCATTTCCATCTGTTGTTAGCAGTGAATCATGATATTCAAAACCATTCACATTTTCTCTCCATTGATAAAAATATCCTTTGTCATGCTTGTTTTATCCGTTGTCATTATATGTTTTTGCCCCAATGAAATATAGATTTTGTTTAGTTAATTGACACAATATAATGAACTTAGATGTATATAAAATAGATAATAAAACGAGACAATAGATAATGTATGAAGAGAGAAGAATTCAAGAACATACTAGTTACCTGTCAAAGCTACAGTATGTGAGCTGCCACATGCCACTGACTTAACAGGATCAGGTATAGATGTAACATGTTGTGGCACTTTGGTATTTTCAATATCTTCCGGAAGTCCTAGCTTGCCTCCTTCTGGTTCTCCCATTGTGTATACTTTACCATCATCTGCAATATCAAATGTATGTATCAATTTACAAATATTCAGTCAAACAGATACTCAATCACACAGATAGTCACACTCAGTCACAGATACTCAGTTCAGTTTCTATGGCCCTATATAACCTTTATCTTCTTCTTCATCCAAGAAATTATGTTGGTTACGGGGTTCCGATAGTGAAGTTGATAACACGCTGCGCTAGCAATCATGTTTCATGCTAATTCTGGGGTTTGAGATCAACCTGGGAGCCAATAACAAATAAGTGATCATACGCTCGGACTACAGGTTTCCTGATCCTTTACTTGGGAATCTAAATTACAAGTACATCAGAAGTTGGAGTAAGGATATTTGTTACTTTCTCACAGTTTACAGCAAGACTGAGATATCGACATCTTTTAGCAAGACACACACATTTTTAGCACTATATTTTGAAGAATGGGCTTGTCTTTCTTCCTCTATCCATTTCACTTAGGCAAACTGCAGTGAAACAGTCTGTTACCAATGCCCCACTTAAGATGGGGTAGAGTTTTGCTTAACTCTAGTTCACTGATCCTGACCTCTGTCATTTCATTCATTGCATCTTAGGTCCTAGTCCATTATAAATGAGAGTAAAGGGTTAGGTTACTGTTCCAATCAAGAATATGTAAAAAGAAAAGTGGCGTAGATTGTGTTTGGGACTAGCAACTGTGTCATGAAAAACTAACTACTACATAAACCGACAGTGTTAGGGCATATAGACACTTTGGTGGAGGCATTCAGTAAGGAGGCTAATGACAGCTGTGATAGTAAGTTCCTGTTGAAGACAACAAATCATCATCAAGTTTATACAATCTGGAAACTGATAATAAAGTTGCTGTTTGTTTGTGTTCATCTTATCAACCAAATTAACCACTCTGTCATGTGTGTGCTTTGCACTTCTATTAGCCCCTACGGCATGTAGGACTGGCACATCCAAAGTTCGGTCAAAGTGTACGCATATTATCCAAACTTTAAAGTCAGAGTAAGGCTCATCTGAATGACAAGGGACACTGGTGATAAAGAAAGCCTTCCCGCAAAAATAAGTGTGAAGCGCCATGACTATGCTTGAATTTATAGCAGTATGAAAAAAAGTATTATTTCTCTTTCTCTGTGTGCTTGTCTTGTAGCACAATATCTACAAGTGTAATTTACCATTTTATTTACTACATTTAATGTCATTATCTGTGAGAGAACTTACCAGTGACCAAAGCTGTATGATAGTAACCACTTGCGATGCAAACAACTGGTCGGTCCAGTTTCAGCAGTTCTGGTTCATGAGCATTCTGTATTGACTTTCCCAATCCAAGTTTCCCATCTTCGTTACCACCCCAAACAAACACTTTGCCATCCTCTAAGAAATTTGAACAAGATAGCACATTATTTTCATGGCTTTTACATTTCCATTAAAACAATGCAAATCATGAATAATACATTAATGTGTTAATCATAAATTAATGTTAGAACACAAAATTAATGCACAGGCAACAAGTTAATGTAAGAATAATGCATTATTTTAATGGACCATCATTACAATCAAAACAGCAAACATGTTCACCATTAAACTTACAATAAAGAGCAAACAAGTTCACCAATAAACTTACAATCAAGATAGCAAACATGTTCACTATTAAACTTACAATCAAGACAGCAAACAAGTTCACCATTAAACTTACAATCAAGACAGCAAACATGCATTAAACTTACAATCAAGACAGCAAACAAGTTCACCATTAAACTTACAATCAAGATGTTGAACAAAAACAACTACTGCAATATTGAGCAAATCAAATACCTGTTAGCGCGACAGAACTATCAGATCCTGCAGTTAACATTTTATAATTTGTAGCTTCCAGAGATTCAATACGTTTCGGAATGTAGAGATCAGACACATCTTTAATGCCAAGTTGTCCCTCAGAGTTACTTCCAAAAGAATAAACGTTACCAGACTCTGAACAAATGAAATATAATTTTTAATGATGTATGTTATAAAGAGCAACTCATCAAATAAAAGCTCAACATAACAAAATCAAATAATTTAACAAGAAATCTTAACTCCTAGAATCCCAAATGCCACGCTAAGTGGCACCTGTGTTGGTCACCAATTTACAAACGCCACTCAAAAATGCATTAAAAAATTGAAGAGTTGTAGTAAATTTATATTCCAGTCCACCTTTACTAATTTAACCTAAGGTCATTTTTGGCTTCACAATTGGACATAGCTGTGTGCAATTTTAGTTAAGCAAACTGTGAAAAATATGCAAAGTATCAAAAACTGTTTATTTTATGTGCAATTTCATCTTGAAATAAGAGTTTCATATTCTGATATAAAAACTGTAAATAATATTATTTATTCATAAAACCAAACTTTTCTAGATTGTGTAATTATGGATGTAGTATGAATAGAAACATGTTTTAGGGTTCACATTTGACGACCTTGTGTAAGGGATACTCAGCACATGGTGCAATATCAAATCATTTTAGAAACACTTTAAGAGTGTCTTTAAAACATTTGTTCTGTCCACTAACTTATCGTCTGCCCCCTTCAAGCTCGCCATACATTAACTGTTTTGGGATGCGTTTATCAGGCATCCATGTAACATGACTGATCCGTATCACTTGGACCTTCTGCAACAGGGTGTTGATGCTTGGGATTTTGGCTCTTATGAGGACTTTGGTAACTGGAATTTCGTCCTACCAGATTATTTTTAGTAGTCTAAAACTAAACTACTTATATACAGGTTGTCTACGCAAACAAATGTAGAACATAGAGATAACATACAGTGACGTACACATACATACATAATGAAAACTTAACTAAACAAATGTAGAACATAGAGATAACATACAGTAACATACACACATAATGAAAATGTAACTAAACAAATGTAGAACATAGAGATAACATACAGTAACATACACATACATACATAATGAAAACTTAACTAAACAAATGTAGAACATAGAGATAACATACAGTGACATACACACACATACATACATAATGAAAACTTAACTAAACAAATGTAGAACATAGAGATAACATACAGTGACATACACACACATACATACATAATGAAAACTTAACTAAACAAATGTAGAACATAGAGATAACACACAGTGACATACACACATAATGAAAATGTAACTAAACAAATGTAGAACATAGAGATAACACACAGTGACATACACACATAATGAAAACTTAACTAAACAAATGTAGAACATAGAGATAACACACAGTAACATACACATACACACATAATGAAAACTTAACTAAACAAATGTAGAACATAGAGATAACACACAGTAACATACACACACACACATAATGAAAACTTAACTAAACAAATGTAGAACATAGAGATAACATACAGTGACGTACACACATAATGAAAACTTAACTAAACAAATGTAGAACATAGAGATAACATACAGTGACGTACACATACACACATAATGAAAACTTAACTAAACAAATGTAGAACATAGAGATAACACACAGTAACATACACATACATACATAATGAAAACTTAACTAAACAAATGTAGAACATAGAGATAACATACAGTGACATACACACACATACATACATAATGAAAACTTAACTAAACAAATGTAGAACATAGAGATAACATACAGTGACATACACACACACACATAATGAAAACTTAACTAAACAAATGTAGAACATAGAGATAACACACAGTAACATACACATACATACATAATGAAAACTTAACTAAACAAATGTAGAACATAGAGATAACATACAGTAACATACACATACACACATAATGAAAACTTAACTAAACAAATGTAGAACATAGAGATAACATACAGTGACGTACACATACATACATAATGAAAACTTAACTAAACAAATGTAGAACATAGAGATAACATACAGTAACATACACATACACACATAATGAAAACTTAACTAAACAAATGTAGAACATAGAGATAACATACAGTGACGTACACATACATACATAATGAAAACTTAACTAAACAAATGTAGAACATAGAGATAACATACAGTAACATACACATACACACATAATGAAAACTTAACTAAACAAATGTAGAACATAGAGATAACACACAGTGACATACACATACATACATAATGAAAACTTAACTAAACAAATGTAGAACATAGAGATAACATACAGTGACATACAGTGACATACACACATAATGAAAACTTAACTAAACAAATGTAGAACATAGAGATAACACACAGTGACATACACATACATACATAATGAAAACTTAACTAAACAAATGTAGAACATAGAGATAACATACAGTGACATACACACACATACATACATAATGAAAACTTAACTAAACAAATGTAGAACATAGAGATAACATACAGTGACATACACACACATACATACATAATGAAAACTTAACTAAACAAATGTAGAACATAGAGATAACACACAGTGACATACACACATAATGAAAATGTAACTAAACAAATGTAGAACATAGAGATAACACACAGTGACATACACATACATACATAATGAAAACTTAACTAAACAAATGTAGAACATAGAGATAACATACAGTGACATACACACACATACATACATAATGAAAACTTAACTAAACAAATGTAGAACATAGAGATAACACACAGTGACATACATACATAATGAAAACTTAACTAAACAAATGTAGAACATAGAGATAACATACAGTGACGTACACATACATACATAATGAAAACTTAACTAAACAAATGTAGAACATAGAGATAACACACAGTGACATACACACATAATGAAAATGTAACTAAACAAATGTAGAACATAGAGATAACACACAGTGACATACACACATAATGAAAACTTAACTAAACAAATGTAGAACATAGAGATAACACACAGTGACATACATACATAATGAAAACTTAACTAAACAAATGTAGAACATAGAGATAACATACAGTGACGTACACATACATACATAATGAAAACTTAACTAAACAAATGTAGAACATAGAGATAACATACAGTAACATACACATACATACATAATGAAAACTTAACTAAACAAATGTAGAACATAGAGATAACACACAGTGACATACACATACACACATAATGAAAACTTAACTAAACAAATGTAGAACATAGAGATAACACACAGTAACATACACACACATACATACATAATGAAAACTTAACTAAACAAATGTAGAACATAGAGATAACATACAGTAACATACACATACATACATAATGAAAACTTAACTAAACAAATGTAGAACATAGAGATAACATACAGTGACATACACACACATACACACATAATGAAAACTTAACTAAACAAATGTAGAACATAGAGATAACATACAGTGACATACACACACATACACACATAATGAAAACTTAACTAAACAAATGTAGAACATAGAGATAACACACAGTGACATACACATACACACATAATGAAAACTTAACTAAACAAATGTAGAACATAGAGATAACACACAGTGACATACACATACACACATAATGAAAACTTAACTAAACAAATGTAGAACATAGAGATAACATACAGTGACGTACACATACACACATAATGAAAACTTAACTAAACAAATGTAGAACATAGAGATAACATACAGTGACGTACACATACATACATAATGAAAACTTAACTAAACAAATGTAGAACATAGAGATAACACACAGTGACATACACATACACACATAATGAAAACTTAACTAAACAAATGTAGAACATAGAGATAACACACAGTAACATACACATACACACATAATGAAAACTTAACTAAACAAATGTAGAACATAGAGATAACACACAGTGACATACACACATAATGAAAACTTAACTAAACAAATGTAGAACATAGAGATAACACACAGTAACATACACACACACACATAATGAAAACTTAACTAAACAAATGTAGAACATAGAGATAACATACAGTAACATACACATACATACATACATAATGAAAACTTAACAAATAATCTAGTATGTAACCCAACCTGTTGATATAACAGTATGACTTCTCCCACAAGCCACCAGTTTAGCCTTTTCATGTTTTAATACTGGAGAAACAAAAAAGTATAACTTGTCAGTTATAGAATATTTCTCAAACATTGTTAGTAACACATTACAAAATGTAATGACATTGTTAGTAACATATTATAAAATGTAATGACATTGTTAGTAACACATTACAAAATGTAATGACATTGTTAGTAACATATTATAAAATGTAATGACATTGTTAGTAACATATTACAAAAACTAGAAGTATTTCTCAACAGCGGTGTGTGTATGATATGATGATAATATAATTATATAGTAAGATGATGCATGGTAGTACTAGTAGAATGAATAGTTCATTGGTCAAATGTCTTTAATTCCCAGTAAAGTTTATTCTCCAGGCACCCTTCTGATGATGGGTAAGCTGACTTTCTGAGTTGTTAAAAATTTGGAATCGTCCCCAGTGTCATTAGACAAGTGTTGAGTGTTCTGCAGATGAAAAGGACTGCACACAAATGGGATTACCCTGACTGTATAGATGTTGATTGTATCTTAAAGAGACATCACACATATGAGGCTACCCTGACTGCCCAGATGTTGATTGTATTCAGTTTTACATTTAAAAAAAAATAGTAAAATGATCATGATGGTGGCAGCTTCCAGCTCTAGATGTCTTCTAGCTATGTCTGTCTGTCTTATTTTCCTTCTTTGTTCTTCAAAGTCATTGATCATACTAGATCATCAAACTTGTCTTTAAAACAAAGTCTACAATTTTTCTAGTTCCAAGCAGCAACCATGTAAAGGACTTGATTTCTCTCCTATCTCCTTGTTCCTGATAGGAGCAATATCATGATAAGTGATCTGTGACATGTCCATATCACTGGATTTGTGTATCTTTTTCTCTTCCTCTATTGTACCTCAGTGTCATGTTGGGGGTCAGATGTAAAGATCTTCCATGTACCTTGTCTAATGCACTTTGCAAGTTGCTATTCATTTCTCTAAAGTTGTTTTTGATGCCACCACTCCATCTACTGGCAATCTCAAGACCTTAGTATATGTACAAATGTTAAATTGTTTAGGTTCTGTGTGATTCCTGTACTGACCTATGGTTGTGAAAGTTGGAAATCAACAAACACAATTGATAAGAAACTGGACAGCTTTGAGAATAAATGTGTCTGTAATTACGAACAGTGGATAACGTTGTAGAAATGATCATGGGACATCAGATAGATACTGAGACTATGTGATGATGTGATACTGAGACTATGTGATGATGTGGTCATTGAGCAATTATATATATATATCAATAGTAATAATACTAATAGACAAGTACACTTAATGCAGCTGGGCTTATTAACTCCAGGTCTGATCTCCTGTCCTAGTCCTAGCTGACCCCAGTCATTGAGTCCAAACATAAACACACGCCCAGATTCTGTGGAAATAAAAACAGTAACTAATCACACATTTTTGATCATGAAATTATCACATTAACTAGCTGCTGCTAATGTGCACTATAATTTCTTGATAACTGTATCCAAGTGTTGCTGGTGTGTTTCGACTTTTTTCATATTACATTTTGTTTATAGAGGGTATATACTTATATCTGTGTGACGACTTTTAGGACAATTGTGTGTATTGTAGAAATGCTGATTTATAAAGTCATTACTGTTGTAAAAACTATTTATTATACTTCCTGGTAATATTTGTTTCCATTTTCAATTCACCAATGATACAAGTCTGCATCTAAACTTCTTCTGTGTTTGTTTGTTTCCCCACTTGTTGGCCCCCTCTCTCTGTGACCTGTATGTGGTTTGAGGCAAAGAACAAGGGTATGTTGCGCTGCTAGTTTATAGACTTAGCTGAACAGCTTTTATATTTGCATTCTTCGATCAAGTACGTCCGAGTTTCAGTCGTATAAATAAACACAACACAAATGGATAGCAAGATAGATATCAGACTATACAGAAAAAAAAATGCAGAGACTTCATACTAACAAATAATTTACATGTGAGTCTACACCAATAAACTTACCAACAACAAGCGCTGTGTGTTCATCCCCACAGGCAATCTGAGTAACTCTGTCATTTTTTACCCAAAATTTGTTTGGCAAGTTGTCAGCAAAATTACTCTTCCCAAAAGTAAACACTGCCCCAGTCTCTATAAAAAAGAGTAAGTAGAACATGTCACGCAACTGGCTACTATTTCATAGCTAATTGTCATCATATATTATATGATTATATATATGTCTAATAAACTGATGTTTATTTCATCAGCACTTGAACAGCTTTAACACGCTATGTCTTCAAAGACTTCTTGGCATTATATGACAGGATAAGATCCCCAGCAATCAGAAGTTGGAAGGAACAAGAATCACAACACTATTTTCCATGCTCAGTTTTCATAAACTGAGATGATTTGGGACACACTTGGAGGATGGTAACATGCTAAAAGACCTCCTGCATGAGGTGTTATAGATGGGTAAGAGATCTTGAGCCACTCTCTACTACGGGATAAGAACGTATGCAAGACAGATGTTGAGATTACCAGCAGATAGTGGGAATAGGAGGATATGGATAGTAGTGTATGGAGGGTGAAGATCAAGGGTAGAATTAGGAGAAATAAGAAATGTATTGCAGAGAGTTTAAGAGTTGAACTCGTAAAAAGACAAATCAGGGCACAAGGTTGCAATAATATTCCTGAAATTACATGTAACAATCGCAGATTGGTCTTTTGCTAGTCTTTTATTACCATGGTTTATAGTTTTTACCTCTTTGAGAGTATTTCGGTAGCATACTATATGATACTATAGATTACACTCTACATATTAAATTACAGTACACACTATCTAATACAAAGACGAAAGGGGTAACCAACCAATATCATATAGTGATTATGATTTACTAGTTCTGAGTATATCCTGTTATTTATAAAGTATATCACTAATTTACGTATTATACTAACAGTCTACACTACGTAACATAATTTAACATGGTAATGAGATATGGTACTCGTAAACTGGACGGACAGGACTCACTGAAAGTCACTCAGTCACTTTGTTGACTATAAGAGTAACTTCAGTAAGTGTAACTGTAAGTTAAAATTAAGCAAACAATAAACATTTCATTTAAAAGAACCAGCAACAATTAAAAAATAAGAAATTATGTCTGAATAAATTATAAAATATGTAAATAGCTTCATACGATATTTAAAAAGCGTTTGGAAGCGTTGCATGTTAAACTTAAATTGTGTGATTGAAAAACAAACTCGACTCGAACTAACTTCTTAGTTCTTACTTGGTTGAGTTTGAGAAGAAACTTGTTTTTTCACAGATTTCTCAAACGCGGGAGTCGTATTGCAAGGAAATATTAATGAAAAAAAATGGGTATTTATGTTAAAAATAACTGGCATTTTAAAAAGAAGTATAATATGTTTGTCAACAATATCGTTAATACATTTCACACATGAGCAAGTGACAAAGTGGACACCAACCTGGAATGTCCGAATCATCAGGGGTAGCCATTTATGGTATCGTAAACAACTTTTGATTACTACGCAGATGACAGAATTAAACCGCAATGTCCGAATGGCACGGAAATATGCAACTTGATCGATTATATTTATGCGAACATTGTGAAGATAAAAAAAGATAGAGACAAATACAACATTACTTCTTGAGTTTTCCGAGCTTCAATGTTCATTGCTGAGAAGATATCACTCGCTCCAGCTCAGCTCTATTCATCCCTGCTAAGGGAAGACCAAGAAAAAGATGGATAGACAATATCAAGACCACACTACATAAACACGGATACAACACAACAAGGGCAATTCATCTAGCCCTAGAACGCAAATTAAAGCTCCCATCCCGACGCTTAACGGCAAGAGTGGACAGCCAACTACATCTTCCACCTGGGAATAGACAATATAAAATAGACTTGATCTTCTCTTCCCACTTGTTGACTCATATTATTACTAGGTCTGCTTCAATGCTATCTCTCCATCGTTTTCTTGATCTGGCTCGTCGTCTCCCCTTCATATTTCTTTGTTAATACAAATTCAGGCTCACTGAACTCTGCCCATTCTTTCAATATGACCTAGGGATCGTATTCTATTAACCTTCATTACGATGGTCATTAATTGTGATTTAAACAAATTATTAATATCCATATTGCTTCTTTCCATTCTTCCCTATTTTCACTATTGTTGTGCGCAAAGTTTCTTCTTAATGTTGTTTTCAAATGTCTGTAATAATGTTTTAAATAGGTAAACACGTAAAAACAAAGTACTACAGTTTTACAAAATACATAAACAGTGACGATAAACAGCAACGTTTCGACCAAAAGGCCTTTATCAAGCAAACAATACAACAAGAATGACGAATTTCGAGGAACACTACAAATGGACGATTACATGTGGAGACATAAACCTATCTGATGAAAATCTGGGAATAAAAACGAACAACGAAATGAGTGCAACATTTGTAGTGTTCCTCGAAATTCGTCATTCTTGTTGTATTGTTTGCTTGATAAAGACCTTTTGGTCGAAACGTTGCTGTTTATCGTCACTGTTTATGTATTTTGTAAAACTGTAGTACTTTGTTTTTACGTGTTTACCTATTTTTCCAAGTTTTACTGCAGTCTCCACCTTTTTAATAATGTTTTATCTTGTTTTGTTGTGCTCCAGTTTCGGATCCATATAGAAGAATTGGTCTTATTACAGTTTTGTATATTGTGAACTTAATGCTACGAGATATACACTTGAATTTGAGCTCGTGTCGAAAGGCAAGTATGTCTTATTTTCTGATTTGTCTTCTAGACTATATTTCTTATACATAATACAACGTCAAATATGTGACACGTTTTGCTATTGATCAGTTGTGCTGGTTATTTTGCTTATAATGTGTAGATATAACATACTATTGTGTATTCTGTTTCGAGACAACGAGATTGAGTATGACTATGGAGATCGCCGCTGCCTCCAGGGCTCTGTCATGGGTGGCTGGCCAACAGGTTACCCATACGATCATCATATCAGACTCGATGAATATGCTTCAAATTATTTAATCTGGAAGTATGCGTGTGGAATGGGTGGACATCATTTGGAGATCACATCTCAAGAAAATGACTTGGCTGTACACGCCTGGGACATGCTGAAGTGCGGGGTAACGATCGTGTTGACTCTCTTGCAAACAATGCCCCGACTCAAGTGGGCAGAAGTATGGACAGAGCCGATATCAGAATTGCGGTACGCTCTCAATTGTGTGACATGGGCTGGTCACAGACCACTGGAACGAGTTCGAGAATTAGGAGTTAAGTTTGGACATGCCAGACAGTGTCGTCTTCGTGGTAGAGAGAGAAGATATAATAATTAACTTCTCATGGGTATTGTGAGCAAATGGACTTTGGGATGGTTGCTGCAACGGAGGACAGAGCACGAATGGGAATGCCCAATGTGCCATGACGTCGATCGCATAACATAACATAACCTTCTGCATCGAGCGTTCTATGCAATGACTTTCGAAATAAATACATTCGAGCTCTTATCGTACACCTGATGTTTCCCATCAAATTATACAGGGCTGGTATCTATATTACATATCCCAACAATCACACCGAAACAAAGTACATGCCAACTGGTAAATTTTGTTCAAACTACACCGCAGAGGCTCAAGCACTATTACAGGCCGCAATCATGATCAATAATTCCAACTCTGACTGCCAACAAGTGGTATTTTTCACAGACGCACTATCTGTTTTGCAAGCCCAACAGAGTAACCATCCATCCCTGAGAAAAGAGCTCAGCAAGATCTCTACCAACAAAGAGTTACACTTCAGTGGGTACCATCACACTGCGGAGTGCCAGGTAACGAGAAGGCAGACAAACTTGCTAAAAGGGAGCAGAATGTGAACAAATAGATAATGAAATCACATACTTTGAAAAAAAGAGCTATCATGGATATTAGAAAAAAATCTACACCATCCAACGATGACTACCACACACTTGACAGACAAAGACAGACTATCATCTTCCGACTCAGGATAGGTCATAACAGACTGAACAAACACCTACACAGGCTGCGATTGTCCCCAACCCCTCTGTGCCCCTGTGGCTCCGCTGAACAAACCACAGAACATGTCCTGCAAGACTGCCCTCTGTATGTCCTCCCAAGAAAGGAATGCTGGCCCTACAACACAACACTACATTCAAAACTACATGGCACTAGAGATGAGCTCCAGACAACAGTCGATTTCATCATAAGAACGCGTCTAACGGTATAATCAGCGCCGGATTAGCCTAGTAGCAGAAGTAGCAAATGCTACGGGCCCCGCGCTTCTAGGGGCCCCGCGCCTATGTGACAGAGATGAAAATGGAAAAAATAACCAGATGTTATATCAAAAACACGCAAGCTGTCTGAATTTTTAAATGTCGTGTGTGATGGTGCTGAATCAAACGAAATCGAAGCAGAAAATACAGAAGCCTCACTGTGTAGTAGATGAAGGCAGTGCTATAAAAGAATCATCATTACCAATATTACCATTAAGATCAGCAACTCTTCACGATTTAGCCACATTTTTCACAAGACAAACTGAAGTCGAATGTAAAGCAAGCCCTCCCAATTTAGCCATATCATCTTCAAGCCAAAGAGAGGCAGAAAGCACAGCACATGCTTCTAATGTAGCAACATCTTCTACAAGCCAAAAACACAACGAAAGTAAAATGTACTCCAACGATATTGGTGAATGGCCAAACAACTTCAATCGAGATTATTTGATTGTGAAAGAAAGTAGCGAAGTGCAACATATGAACAGTGGTTTCATGTCTAAAAAAAAAAAAAAGATAAAGAAAACAATCCACGATTTTGTCGAAAGTCGTTTTTCACATATACACATACACCAACAAACAAAACTCACGTGAGAGATTGGTTGTGTTATACAGAAACTAAAGGACAACTGTTCTGTTTTGTTTGCAAAGTTATTGATTTAGGCTGTACCATAGAGTGACTGGTGTATTTGGAATACTTCGGCAGTTAAAATCTATTACAGCAGATGAGATCTTGAAAAGAACTCCAAATATTGTCAGCTCTTACCAAGAGGATTTGGAAGAAAGCCTAGGCGACGAACTTATGCAGTTCATTGAACTTCTTAAAATTAATGTAGCTGCTGCTATTAGCAATGAAAAGCATGAGGCTCTTGAACTGCAATTTTATAAACTTATAATGGAAAATTCACTAGAGTCGTGTTTCCCAAATGTAGAAATAGTCTTACGAATTTACTTGTGTTTAATGATTACTAACTGTAGCGGAGAACGTTCTTTTTCGATATTAACGCGTATAAAAAGTGAGTTCAGGAACATGATGGGACAAGATTGTCGTTGAATGTAATTTACTAAGAGGAATTGATTTGTCTAGTATTATCTCTAAATTAGCTCACATTAAATCGAGACAAGTTTGTTTGTAAAAGTTTTGTTTTATTTTATTATCATACAAAACCTAGGGCCCCGCGCTAAAATTTGCTACGGGCCCCGCGCTAGCCTAATCCGGCACTGGGTATAATCATCAAAAAAGCGACCGCAAAGAAGAAGAAGATACATCATGTTTTCCCCTTTGCTAATGCGCATGGTAGGGTTGTTGCAGAGCGAAGTGGGGCATACAGGACAACTACTTCTAGTATGAGGATGGAGGTTGAGGCCTTTACTGCTGCCCTCCATTGGATTTCTGGGACTTCATTTACTGGGGCAGTTGTTTTATCTGACTCTCAGTCGATGCTTCACAAGATCCAGAAGGGCAGGTTTCAGTATGAGTGGATATCGTCTATAGAAGTTTCTAACCTCCAGCGGCTTACGTGGATATACTGTCCTGGGCATGCGGGTGTTTACGGTAATGAGAGAGCGGACAGGCTTGCATCAACAGCATCGATTGTTGGGGAGTTGAAGATGGATAAGGGGATATTCTTCAGTCTCTTCACGACTCTCTGTTGGATGAGGACACTAAAATCGATGTCGAATCGATCAATCGATTTAAGCAGTTTGGAGTTACCCGTTGTTCAAGTCGAACTGGATGCCTGAGAGGCAGAGTGAGAGGTGTGTTTAATCAGCGAGCCACAGGCACCATCAGTATGCATACTCTTCGATATCTGTTGGGGAGACTGAGCACCTATGGGTCTGTCCGAAGTGCAATGACGTCAGTTTAGTAACCAATAACCAATAACCCTTGCTCTCTTGTCGTCTTATCGTACACCTGATGTTTCCCATCAAATTACACATCATGTTTTCCCTTGCTCTCTTGTCGTCAACTCCCCCAATAGTCTCAACTTCTTCTTCCAACGTTTACAGACATCGATTTGTATACTTCTAAAGTAGTTAGTGGTCAATCGGAGTCTATGTACATGTAGAGCTAGTTGCTTGAGGGACCGAGAGAGAAGTATGTTTAACCAGCGAGACACAGGAACCATCAGCATGCATACCCTTCGAAATCTGTTGGGAAGACTGAGCACCGATGGGACTTTCCGGAGTGCTGTGACATCAGTTCATTAACAATAACCAATTAGTGTTCTGTTGTCTCTTATATCCTCCATTGGTTGTAGGTTTGTAACACAGCTAACTCTATTATCTTATTTACGAAGGCCGTGTTTGTAGTCTTCTCAATTTTCTGTATTGGGGTAAATCTCATCGCTCCTGTAATAATTCTCATAGCTTGGCTGTGTACACGGTTGATTTTGTTAAAGTTTGGTTATGTTAAAGTTGCCCAAGCAGAGATTTCAGAATCCAATGTAGGCCATACATGGTAGCAATAACTGATTGAGTCTTCTTCAACAATGTATCATATCTTTTAATGTAGCCAACATACCTCAATTGTCTTTACCGCTGGTGGAAACCGAACACACCACCGAAGGATAAGCACCAGAGCTCCAAATGGTACTGAACGTTGTGAACGTACATTCCATTCTTGGTGTTAGGCTGTTTATATATCACATTAGAAGGATAAAAACGGCCAGAACGATGGCCAGAAAGAAGAATTGTCTTTATTGATTGAATAGAAAATTATAAAAACTCAAGGGAAGGAACCGATCTCTATTTGTCATAGTTTGTTTCTTTGAGTAGTTCTCTCCCCTCTTAGTTGCTACGCACGTTTCAGTAACTTCCCTTCAATTGCCTGATATTCTTACGAATCTTCTGTATATCTTCTACATGTAAAAAACTGTGATTCTATTTTCTAGCTATTTGTTTAATGTCCATTTTTCAGACCCATCCAACAATGCTCAGTGTTTGTTTGTAACAAGGGAGGATTCTCAGTTTCTGCTTGTTATTTGTTTATAGATGTTATCATTTTGTTACTTTAGATGGATGTTGATATCTTTCTCAATACGTTAGACAATCTCATAGATGTTATCACTTTCTTACTTTAGATGGATGTTGATATCTTTCTCAGTAAGTTAGACAATCTCATAGATGTTATCACTTTGTTACTTTAGATCAATTGTAATGGATACTTTCATAAGCTATTCTTTCTTTACTTCTTTCTTTTCTCTAATCTTGTTTTGTCTCACAGTGTCAGGTTAAGAATAGATTTCTAACACTTTATAATGATAGAAGGTAAAGATTGAAGATATTAGAAAAAAATTGGCAACAAGTGTAAGAAATGCTGATACTTAATGTAGTTCTACTTCTGATCGACAACACAAGAGACAATATTGGCAAGAAACAATATTGTATATAGATAATCATCATCACCATCATGATGTGAGATGTTCAATGGACAAAGAACACATCTCGGCACAAAGTTATGTCAGAATGTGAACAATATTACTTAGTCAACTTTCTGTGACATCCATTTTGTTGTATTACCTATATCTGTGTCAACAAAACTATTTTACCCACGTCCTTCATCAAGAACTTAGTAAACACAGCTATATATATATATATATATATATATATATATATATATATATATATATATATATATATATATTTCATGTAGGACACTATAAATAACGATTATATTTTTAAAGAATTACAGTTATCATTTCTGACAATTCATTTTGGTCCTTCTCATGTGTAATTATTTTTTCTAGACAACAGGCTCTGACGCGTCTTAAAACGTGGACACGTGGTGCACAAGAGTCCAGAAAGATAACCCATCTAGAATATGGAAACCTCTCTACAACTCCCGGGCAGAAGAAGATCAGGAAACCTCTCTACAACTACCCTGGCAGAAGAAGATCAGGAAACTCTACAACTTCCTGGCAGAAGAAGATCAGGAAACTTCTCTACAACTCCCTGACAGAAGAAGACCAGGAAACCTCTCTACAACTTCCTGACAGAAGAAGATCAGGAAACCTCTCTACAACTTCCTGACAGAAGAAGATCAGGAAACTCTACAACTTCCGGGTAGATGAAGCTCGAGAAACTGGGACTACAAATCATCTACGAGTATATAAATGTGCAAAAAAGGGAAACTGCATTTCAAGGTTGACAGTGGACAACAAAAAGATCAGGAAATTTACTATAAAAATTGTGAGGTCTCTGTGTGGCGTAGAGGCTAGGTGCTCGTCTCTCGTGTCAACGATACAAGGTTCGCTCCCTCGTGGAGACATTTGGATATTTTCCAGAGATCCTGATCTCATTGTAGGTGATATCGAGTTCCTAGTCATATCGTAGACAGACGATAAAACGTAGGTCCCTTGTTCAATATGAGCACGTAAAAGAACCCGTGGCAGTTCAAAATCGAGAAGAGCAGGCTGGAAAGTTGACAGTTCAAAATCGAGAAGAGCAGACTGGAAAGTTGGCAGTTCAAAATCGAGAAGAGCAGGATGGAAAGTTGACAGTTCAAAATCGAGAAGAGCAGGCTGGAAAGCGGCTGCCGGGCAAAATTCATAAAAAAGGATTTAAAAAAAAATTCTTTCAAAAATATCTTCACCATCTTCAAAATGACACCTGGGACCCTCGACGGTGCTACGGAGCTCGTGCACTGCAGCTGAGATCTTTCTGTGTAAGAAAGAGATCGGAGTATACATGGTTACTCACTGAAGTGCAATGATGATGGTCATAACAATCATTCAATCAATCAATCAATCATTAGTAGAAAAAGATGCTAGTAAAAATAGGGTGTACTTGGCCATAAAACCAAAGTGAAACACTTCTCATTTTAACCTATGCAGAATATTAACATGGATAACAGATATGGTGCTCTCACTGAGGAGTAACAAGAAGATGTAAAGTACCTGACCCCATGACTCGAAGTGGTCCACAATAAACTAGTAGTTAGCCCGCCTGCCCAGCGTGTTCGTAGCGCGTTGGACGACAGGCGAAAAGCCCCTGTGAGTAGGGTCAATTCCGTGGGCTGGCAGAAAAGACACAGGTTCTCCAGATTTACGATGTTCGTGGCACCGAACCGAAGGATTACGGTGACCATAGCACCGAGCCGAAGAGCTGAAAACTCAAGTGCTTCTGGATCGGGAAAAAATCCAAACAAAAACTAGTAGTGACATTTTTGAAGAGCCAGAGAACAAGATGAACGGGAAATGCACACCGGACAAATTTTAGGACATGTCCTTTTTTTAAGTCCTTTATTATCAATATGAGATTATTCTAAGTATTTTTTTCATTATACTCTGGTTAAATATAGATGGTTTTTATTTTACAGCCTATGTGTGCCTTATTTTGGCATTATTTAGGATTAGCTCATATTCCATCATATTTAGCTATATACAGGAAGATTGCAGTAAAGTTATGTAGCAATGGAGAAACACGTAAAAACATGGACTATAGTTTTTTAAAGTACAAAAACAATAACAATACACAGCGACGTTTCGACAAAAAGGCCGTTATCAAGCAAAGGATACACCATATTTGTTATGTTTGTCGTTAAAGAAGTGAATTTCTTCCCTTCTGGTGTATCCTTTGCTTGATAAAGGCATTTTAGTCGAAACGTCGCAGTATATTGTTCTTGTACTTTGTAAAACTAGAGTACTTTGTGTTTACGTGTTTCATCTATTTAGCTCTTAATCTTATTTTCTAGGTCATATTTTGGATCATGTTACTTCATATTATGACATTTTAATGTATTTTGTTTTCAGAAAATAAAAAGTTGTCAAAATTAGATGGCGGTTCTATGATAATTTATTCATTTCTGACTTACTCAGGAACGTCTCTTTTATTCTCTGCTATGAATTATGATTAATTTACAAACACAGAATTTGGAGATGGGGGTGGGGGTGGTGGTGGTGCTTGTTCTATTTATAGCATGTACGTTATATTTAGGGACATCGAGAAGACGGGGTGATGTAATTAAGAAAAAAGATTTCATTGAATAACTGCAGTCTCACACTGTGTGGTACATCACTACAGTCTCACATTGTGTGGTACATCACTACATTCTCACATTGTGAGGTACATCACTGCAGTCTCACATTGTGTGGTACATCACTGCAGTCTCACATTGTGTGGTACATCACTGCAGTCTCACATTGTGTGGTACATCATTACAGTCTCACATTGTGTGGTACATCACTGCAGTCTCACATTGTGTGGTACATCACTACAGTCTCACCACATTGTGTGGTACATCACTGCAGTCTCACATTGTTTGGTACATCACTGCAGTCTCACATTGTGTGGTACATCACTACAGTCTCACATTGTGTGGTACATCACTACATTCTCACATTGTGAGGTACATCACTGCAGTCTCACATTGTGTGGTACATCAATGCAGTCTCACATTGTTTGGTACATCACTACATTCTCACATTGTGTGGTACATCACTGCAGTCTCACATTGTGTGGTACATCACTACATTCTCACATTGTGTGGTACATCACTACAGTCTCACATTGTGTGGTACATCACTACATTCTCACATTGTGTGGTACATCACTACATTCTCACATTGTGTGGTACATCACTGCAGTCTCACATTGTTTGGTACATCACTACAGTCTCACATTGTGTGGTACATCACTGCAGTCTCACATTGTGTGGTACATCACTACAGTCTCACATTGTGTGGTACATCACTGTCAACACTTAACTAAAACGACCGTGATTTGTTGAGAAAACCTCCACAATAAAACACACACAGAGGCGCAGTAAAAAAACATGGGATGGTCCTATGTTATACATATTTGAGGTCAGCATAGTTGTGAGTCATGAAAATAAACAATATCTCCTAATAAACAAATAACAACTGTTGTACAAGATGAAGTGTATTAGAACAACATAGTATCGATGAAATTCTACTCGAGATCAAATAGGAAAAATGTGTACTTTCTCTTCTTTACCTTACGCACTGTTCTCTTCGATAAAAAGAGTTTAAGAAAGTTGTACTTTTCCACCATTGGGGAGTGGGCGTGTCTCCGGCATAAACATGAACGTCCATTGTAATTTTTAATCAGCCTTGCAGATCCGCAGGACGCGCAGCGGGTAAATAATAGATCAAAAGCAGAACACAGAAAGGAGGCTTTGTCAGCGTTGATAAACTAGTAGTTTTATATACATACACTCACATACAGGAATGTAGGCTTTGTCAGCGTTGATAAACTAGTAGTTTTATATACATACACTCACATACAGGAATGTGTACTACACAAGAAGTAATAGTACATGAAATCTGTGCTTGTACCACTAAAACTATGTATTATCGATATAAGGGCAAGACTGCAGAAAAACTATGTAGCAATCACGAAACACGTAGAAACAAAGTAAGTTTTACAAAGTATAATAACAATAACACAATAATAAAAATATGTTTGTACACATAAAAAATGTGATGTTAAGAACAAACAAACAAATCCGTCTGTAAAATGTAAATTAGTTGAGAGAAAACAGTGTCGTTGACGAATTTATAATTTAAAAACAAACTGTCGTTACTGTCTGTAGTACCGCTTTTTAGGGCGGTGTAGGACAGAGGGAAGACTAGAACCTGGGGAACTTAATGACCACATGGCTAGTGCAGTCGCCAAGACGAGAGTCTGGGGAACTTAATGACCACATGGCTAGTGCAGTCGCCAAGACGAGAGTCTGGGGAACTTAATGACCACATGGCTAGTGCAGTCGCCAAGACGAGAACCTGGGGAACTTAATGACCACATGGCTAGTGCAGTCGCCAAGACGAGAACCTGGGGAACTTAATGACCACATGGCTAGTGCAGTCGCCAAGACGAGAGTCTGGGGAACTTAATGACCACATGGCTAGTGCAGTCGCCAAGACGAGAGTCTGGGGAACTTAATGACCACATGGCTAGTGCAGTCGCCAAGACGAGAGTCTGGGGAACTTAATGACCACATGGCTAGTGCAGTCGCCAAGACGAGAACCTGGGGAACTTAATGACCACATGGCTAGTGCAGTCGCCAAGACGAGAGTCTGGGGAACTTAATGACCACATGGCTAGTGCAGTCGCCAAGACGAGAGTCTGGGGAACTTAATGACCACATGGCTAGTGCAGTCGCCAAGACGAGAGTCTGGGGAACTTAATGACCACATGGCTAGTGCAGTCGCCAAGACGAGAACCTGGGGAACTTAATGACCACATGGCTAGTGCAGTCGCCGCGCATCTGTTCAGGTTAAGATTTTTCATTTATCCCCAGACATTAAAAAAATCCTTAGCCCAACCGTGAATTGAACACGAATTTAGAATAAATTACATAAATACCATAAACATTTGAATTCTCTTTGTTGACATATTTATATTGTAAATTGTAACATTTTCAATGAGCTTCAGCGAGTGCTACAGAGTTAGTGCACTGTCGTCTGGTTCTCCAACAGATCAAGCAAGGAAATATGCATATACAGGGTATTCAAGATAAAAGTAGCCCGATTGGCAAGTTTTTATTTGCAAACGGGGCTACTTTTATCTTGAACACCAGAAAAAAGGTAGAGGAGAGAAGTGGACGTAATAGGCTGGTAGACAGAGACAGTTTAGAAGAAAAACAGATCGATCGACTTGCCCTCATGTATCTACGAATTGCAGATGGATGTTTGAGAGGCAAGAGAGGAGTGGGTTTTACAAACGAGCCACGAGAACCATCAGTATGCATACACTTCGATCTCTGTTGGGGAAAGCTGAGCACATATGGGTCTGCCTGGAGTGCTGTGATTTCATTTCAGTAACCAATAACCAATTAACCTTATTTTTTTTAAAAATCATTTGAAACTGATATCTTTTAACATCAAACTATTTGGAACCACTTTTTAATTCTAATTTATGATATTATATTTAGGAATTTAAATCATAGATTCCCAAACTTTTTCGTCCCACCACCCACTTTGCACAACATAAACTTTGTAACGCCTTCCTCCGCATTATAACAGTTTGCAACGCCCCCCTCCCACATATATATATATATATACATGCTCTATTTTCTCTTTGACATAGAAAATTTATATATATTTCTGTCATGCATGGTTAATTTTCAAATGTACATGAAATAGAAAATTGATAAAAAAATGGATCGTGTAAGACGGGCATAAGATGAATTTAAATGCAGAATTCAATTTTAAATTATTATTCAATCGCAAAATCACGGACATAATTTAAAAAAAAATATTTATTATTAATTTCTTCTTTAAGGAGCCACCGACCCCTAATCGCCTGAACACCCCTAAATACTTCTGAACCAACTATTACCCCCTAGAACGCCTCAGCGCCCACTGGGGCGGTACAGCCCACTTTTGGAAACGCAGATTGAAATGAATGAGATGGTAGTTGTAGTAGAGAATGAAGTAAACATGGAGTTGCTCAATCATTTCCGGGATGTCGATCAGCAGTAGATATAGAACTTCATTTGTATTCTAAGACCAAATATTCCAGACACAGAAACAACAACTTTTAAACACAACAAATTATCATGTCTGTACTGCCTTGCATCTGGTTCCAATAGACCTGTTCCTCTACCACCAACCTTCTCCATTAGTCTGTGCTTAGACTTAAGCACATTTGACAAAACACACTTGGACAACCAGAATTAATAATCGTTTTCTACCTAATGTATATTGAAATAATGCGTACTA
Organism: Arion vulgaris; assembly: GCA_020796225.1. Lineage (NCBI taxonomy): Eukaryota > Metazoa > Mollusca > Gastropoda > Stylommatophora > Arionidae > Arion > Arion vulgaris. The sequence continues at coordinate 61,891,388 of CM036762.1, read as the reverse complement.
TAAATAATTAATTCACTAGTAATGAATGGAAGAACTGGAGAACTGAACTCTGAAGGAGCCCATGACTATTGATATACTTTTATTACAGAAACAAGTTTTAGATCTCACCGAATCTTGTTTGTCGTAGTGTTGCCGTACTATGTTGAGCTTGGAAAAATTTCCATTGTGAAGACTGGAATTGTTAAAGTTGCTGCAGCTTTGGTGTATCTTTCGGACACTTCACTTACCAGATCATTTCTCACGCCAAGTTCTCAGATCGTTCTTTGCAGTGATAAATGCGAGTTGAATTCCACATGAATTACCCTTTTATATACGCCATTATCCTCCGGAGTCTAAGGCGGATCTTCTTATTCTGACAGGGAGGAACTAACGGTAATAAATATGTTTACGTGCTGGCGTTGAAAGCGTAATTAGCGAGACTAATTGATATAAACAAAGGTTAAATAAGGAGATAATTCCATTGTTTACTTTTGTAATGATGATATGATCACAGATGATTATACGATTCTGAGACCAGATGCCCTGAACATCTGTGAGATTACAGTATTTGGACTAGATCTTTCTTTCTTTCTTTCTCGAATCCTGTATGCCTCACAGCGTCAGGTCAGGAAGAGATTTCTAAAACGGGCCCTAGTATGCGCTTCGTAGATAGTCTCTTTCGTCGCCTCTGTTATCTCGGAGGTCCATCTTTTGCGTGGCCGGCCTTTGCTTTGTACCGTTGTATCGGAGCAGCATTGCTCTTTGGGTGCACTGTCTGATGGTAATCTGCTTACGTGACCGAACCATTTAATTTGTTGTTTCTTGATGAAGTCTAGTACTGATGTTGTACCCACTTTTTCCTGATGTCTTCATTTCTCAACCGGTCTCTTCTTGTTACACCCAGCATTCTGCGTAGACACTTCATCTCTGTTGTGACTAGTTTTCTTCTATCGTTTGTTGTCAGCGTCCAGGTTTGGCACTGGTAACATAATGTGGGGAGAAAGATTGTGTTGAACATTGCTCTTTTTGTGTTCGTGGTGACGTGTTTGCATCTTAAAATTGGCGCCATTTGCCCTATCATTTGATTTGCTTTGTTGCATCTGTGTTGAATTTCATTAGTTATTCTTCCATTTGCTGAAAAATGCTCCCCAGGTATGTGAAATCTTTGCTTGATTTAGTAGATGATTATCGATGGAGATGTTGGTAGTGTTTTCCTCTCTGGCGAATGTCATTACTTCTGTTTTGTCGATGTTAATTCTCATGTTGTATTCGTTACATGCTAACTGGAGTCTGTTGATGTGTTGTTGTAGCTGTTCTTCTGTTGTTGATATGATTGCCTGATCGTCTGCAAAAGAAATTCATTTAAGAGTAGACTAGATCAAATGTACATATGTGACGAGACACTATTATGCTGCGCGTCCATACAAATCTGTCAAGAAAGTCATTGAAGACCTCTAAAGAGACAAGCAGGAATGCAACGACAGATTAAAGTTATAAATATATTCCCATAACAAAACAAAAGAATGTGTTTCCACATGCTTCATCTCTTACCTCACACAGCGAGAACGTTAAGAGCGTAAATATTTGATAAATTATGTTACTTACTGTTAAGTTAGACATATTTAAGATTAACGGTACAGACTAGAACAAATCAAACCGTTGTTTGGCATAATTTGAAGGAATGCACAACGAATTCATCGAGTAGGCAAACACGACATCGGCTGTTGAAGAACGTCTAGGACGTGACTAAAATACCACACATTCCTTACATTCCAAGTCACAGCAGGTCCCGATTCACAGTAAATAAAAAACTTGTATTTAAGTAGCGAATTACAGAGTTTTGGTTTGACGACCCCGTATTTCGTGTTGTCATCACCCTCCTTTCACACTTGTTGTTCCGCAACATCTCAAATTATCACGAATATTTTAGTTTACTGGTTGACACCCCCCACCACGCCGCCCCAGCTATTGATATTGTTAAATGTAGGTACATCTACTAAGGAACACATTTGCTGTTTGTAAAAGAAGCTTGGCTTTTAAAAATCGATGTGCAGTAATGGACAGTTGGTGATCTTGGAAAAAATATCTATTAAAAATAAAATAAAATTTCTACGATAGTTTCCAAATTGTGAAGATTACATAAGACAACCCTCGTCAAATTGTTTCTTATGGTTTGTCCTCTATGAATTCAGGCGTAGTCAGGGTGCCTAGTATGTCGTCTCTGCCTGATTTTTACGTGAAGGTTTGCTTTACCTATCACAAGTGTCACTCGCCAATCAGGCGAGACTTACTCCGACTTCAGGGGTAATTATAATTTAGATCAAGGTTTCCGGTAGTAGAGCTGCGTGTACCTTCTGCACATCGAACATTGTTTGGTCAAGCTGGCCTCGAACCAGGTAATGTTCATGGCATGTGGTCACTAGCGCATCATATTATCAACTTCACTATCTGAGACCACACACTCGTCAACTAAACTGTTGTTGAGATCTTCCTGGGAAATAAAGATATTACAAAACCAGCAATTCCAGTAGAGACTAAAAGACAGATTATAAATGCAATCTTTATACCAACACTATGCTACCAGTGCCAAACATGGGCACTGACAAAAGAACAAGAAAGGAAAATTACCACATGCGAAATGAGATGCTTGAGGAAAGCAGTAAATAAAACAAGAAGAGACCATATACGAAATGAGGAAATTAGAAGAACAGTGGAAACAACACCTGCTTTTAGATTGATTGAAAAACATAGACTCAAATGATTTGGCCACTTGGTCAGAATGAACCCGAATACACCAGCTGCAAGAGCGTACAACCTGAAAATGGAATCATCAAGAGGAAGGGGCAGACCAAGAAAAAGATGGGTTGATGGAGTTACAGACATCTTAAAACTCCACAATACCACACCATATCAAGCGACCGAGCGTGCATTATCTCGAAAACCGATCATCAGTTAAACCTGCTACGCCTAGCGGCAAAAAAGCAGAGAAGGACAAAAGAAAGAAGAAAGAAAGACAGAACATATGGTTATTGACTAAAGCGCAAGAATAATGGTTCTTTATGTCAATCAATTTTCAGGTTAATCAGGCAGCCTAATAATTGTTTAATCCCGTCCTAATGCCTTCTATTCCCAGTTGCAGCTGATAACTGATACAATCCCGTCCTAATCCCTTCTATTCCCAGTTGCAGCTGATAGCTGATACAATCCCGTCCTAATCTATTCTATTCCCAGTTGCAGCTGATAGCTGACACAATCCGTCTTCGACAGTTCAAGTTATCTTATATGCTGTCCAATCCCTCGATATCAAACTGCAAGGCAGAAGTCTCATTCATTTCCTAAACATTATGTTCTCTTTATTAAGCTTTAGATGAATAGACAATATCAAGACCACACTAAATATACACAGATATAACTCAACAAGGTCGACTCATCTGACGCTGGAACACCAACTAAAGCTCCCACCCCTACTCTTTACGGCAAGAGTGGACAACCAATTCCATCATCCACATGAGAAAAGACGATAGACAATATTAAGCTTATACAGACGCTGGATATGCAGCAGACAATTTAGCTAGAACATATATTGTCACCTTATTGTGTATGACAACATCGTCATCTGTTGGTCTACTTTATCCTGTTGACAAAATATATCTGTTGGTCTACTTTATCCTGTTGACAAAATATATATGTTGGTCTACTTTATCCTGTTGACAAAATATATCTGTTGGTCTACTTTATCCTGTTGACAAAATATATCTGTTGGTCTACTTTATCCTGTTGACAAAATATATCTGTTGGTCTACTTTATCCTGTTGACAAAGCATATCTGTTGGTCTACTTTATCATGTTGACAAAATATATCTGTTGGTCTACTTTATCATGTTGACAAAGCATATCTGTTGGTCTACTTTATCATGTTGACAAAGCATATCTGTTGGTCTACTTTATCATGTTGACAAAGCATATCTGTTGGTCTACTTTATCCTGTTGACAAAATATATATGTTGGTCTACTTTATTCTGTTGACAAAATATATCTGTTGGTCTACTTTATCCTGTTGACAAAGCATATCTGTTGGTCGGTCTACTTTATCATGTTGACAAAGCATATCTGTTGGTCTACTTTATCATGTTGACAAAGCATATATCTATTGGTCTACTTTATCATGTTGACAAAGCATATATCTATTGGTCTACTTTATCATGTTGACAAAGCATATATCTATTGGTCTATCATGTTGACAAAGCATATCTATTGGTCTACTTTATCATGTTGACAAAGCATATCTGTTGGTCGGTCTACTTTATCATGTTGACAAAGCATATATCTGTTGGTCTACTTTATCATGTTGACAAAGCATATATCTATTGGTCTACTTTATCATGTTGACAAAGCATATCTATTGGTCTACTTTATCATGTTGACAAAGCATCTATCTATTGGTCTACATTATCATGTTGACAAAGCATATCTATTGGTCTACTTTATCATGTTGACAAAGCATATATCTATTGGTCTACATTATCATGTTGACAAAGCATATCTATTGGTCTACTTTATCATGTTGACAAAGCATATATCTATTGGTCTACATTATCATGTTGACAAAGCATATATCTATTGGTCTACATTATCATGTTGACAAAGCATATCTATTGGTCTACTTTATCATGTTGACAAAGCATATATCTATTGGTCTACTTTATCATGTTGACAAAGCATATATCTATTGGTCTACATTATCATGTTGACAAAGCATATCTATTGGTCTACTTTATCATGTTGACAAAGCATATATCTATTGGTCTACATTATCATGTTGACAAAGCATATCTGTTGGTCTACTTTATCATGTTGACAAAGCATATCTGTTGGTTGGTCTACTTTATCATGTTGACAAATCATATCTATTGGTCTACTTTATCATGTTGACAAAGCATATATCTATTGGTCTACTTTATCATGTTGACAAAGCATATCTATTGGTCTACTTTATCATGTTGACAAAGCATATATCTATTGGTCTACATTATCATGTTGACAAAGCATATCTATTGGTCTACTTTATCATGTTGACAAAGCATATATCTATTGGTCTACTTTATCATGTTGACAAAGCATATATCTATTGGCTCACAAACTCTCAGAAAACTGGCAAATATTACAGTTGATCTCCAGTCCATGTCCGTAAGAAGTAATCTCACTATATCTCACACTTTGACGCATCTCATTGTGGTCAGTCGACCCTTCTGCCGGATGTCAGTGACGAAAAGCTTTGTAAAGGAAAAGCAAAAACGTTCCTGTCTGTAATACATTCACTTTGAGATCACATATGAGCAGTGTTTGCCTGATAGTCATTACATTCACTTTGAGATCACCTATTGGCAATGTGTGCCTCATAGTCATTACATTCACTTTGAGATCACCTATGGGCAATGTTTGCTTGAAAGCAAACGGAACAAAACGTGAACCACAGCTCACCGGCATTGACCCATCCCTTCATTCAAAGTTTAATGTTAAATACAGAGTTGATATATAAGATATTAAGAGAAATGCAGAGTTAATATATAAGATATTAAGAGAAATACAGAGTTAATATATAAGATATTAAGACAACTATAGGGTTCTCATCAAGCTGCAACACAGGAGGCGTCATAAAATATCAACTCCGATGCTGTTACTGGAGCCCTGCACATTGGCCAGGCACATCGCACACACAATGGCAATGTGGATATCAACGCATCCTTCTAATGGCAATTAAAAAAAATTGGAGTGACATGACTTCAAATGTTAAGGAAGAATTAACAGTTGGTTCTCCTCTTCCTTCCAACCTCAAATCTCTAACACCAAATCTGACCTAACATGACTTATACCTCCTACGCAGACTGGCGGTATTTTTTGTGTGTGGGTGTGTTTTGTTGTTGTTGTAATTTGAAAACCGTAATCATTATTGAAATCAGCAAAGTCTAGCCACGATTTAGCAAATTCTTGTTTAGTCACACATTAATCCAAGTCCCTGGTCTATATCAAGATATAATCTATGAGAACCTAGATTACTCTGATATTTCATGAATCGTAACCAATACTTAAACCAGATTGGATTTCTGACTTAACGCTGGCATCATTTTTTTTTAAAAAGACAATCTAACCTGGATCCAAGCGCTAGCAGATTTAGGTTATTAGAAAACCATCCCCCGTTTGTGTGTGTGTCTGAAACTGCGAGATGTGAGTGCATAAACAAGCTGTGACAACCAGGACTTCAAACACAAACTACAAGCCATATTTGTTTTTAATACAAGATCAAATTTTACTACAGGTCATTATAAAAGTATGCGGCGGGTGTCTCCAATGGGAACGGGATTAATTATTGAAGATAGTTTGAAATCTTTGTGTTAAGAAATTGTCAGTGTTGACGGAAGATTGTACAAGGATTTGCTGCAGGGTTAGTTCAGTTCATGTTAATTGTTAGCCGTTTAAGCCCTTAAAATCTGGCAAACTCCTAAGAAAAGCAACGCTTCACAGGACAAAGCCAAAGATGACAGAGACATATTTACTGACCTAGTCTCTGAACGTAACCCAGACATTTACACAGAACTACGTCTACATACTTAGAGATTCAAATGTAGTGTGGGATTTATCCTGAATGTAAATATTATATTTTCTTTACTTTTCAAAAGTAATTTTCAGGGTTACAAATGAAAAGTAATGCGGGCTCTTGAAAATGAAATATATTTTTTACCTAAAATTAAATCTACCACACCTTTTAATAAGCAATATCAATGTGAAGTGCTAAGTAGAAAAATACACACGAAAAATACACATGAAAAATACACATGAAAAATACACATGAAATGCAAACCAAGTCGAGATTCGCTGCTTACAATAATCAATGCAGAAGTTGACCCGTTTATAAATGACTACACATCGGAGGAAGATGCTGATGGTTCTGTGATTCAGCACAGTCGGAGTGTATGGGACTTTACGGATGGAGCTAAATGAAAAGTCATCAAAGATGCAAGTGGCGCATATGCGAACAACTACCAGCAGTTATTGGTTATTGGTTACTAAACTGACGTCATTGCACTCCGGGCAGACCCATAGGTGCTCAGTCTCCCAACAGATATCGAAGAGTATGCATACTGATGGTGCCTGTGGCTCGCTGATTAAACACACCTCTCACACTGCCTCTCAGGCATCCAGTTCGACTTGAACAACGGGTAACTCCAAACTGCTTAAATCGATTGATCGATTCAACATCGATTTTAGTGTCCTCATCCAACAGAGAGTCGCGAAGAGACCGAAGAATATCCCCTTATCCATCTTCAACTCCCCAAAAATCGATGCTGTTGATGCAAGCCTGTTCGCTCTCTCATTACCGTAAACACCCGCATGCCCAGGACAGTATATCCACGTAAGCCGCTGGAGGTTAGAAACTTCTATAGACGACATCCACTCATACCGAAACCTGCCCTTCTGGATCTTGTGAAGCATCGACTGAGAGTCAGATACAACAACTGCCCAGTAAATGAAGTCCCAGAAATCCAATGGAGGGCAGCAGTAACGGCCTCAACCTCCATCCTCATACTAGAAGTAGTTGTCCTGTATGCCCCACTTCGCTCTGCAACAACCCAACCATGCGCATTAGCCAAGAAACCCCAGCCGGATTTCTCACCACGTTGAACCGACCCATCGGTATATACAACAACATCATCATCCCTTGCATTATCTTCTATCAGCTGCTTAACTGCGAGATCAGCCTTCATGTTGCCCCAACTATGAAGAAGTATAACTATGGAGATCATGGCGGTGACAAAATCCCTGGAGTGGCTACAGACTCGAACATTCACTCACGCATGCATGCTTAGCGACTATGAGCATGAGCTATTGCGAGTGCAGCAAGCTGGATTTTGTCATGATTGCTGTTCCCTTCGACAAGAATTGCAATTCAAGTGATGAACAGTTTTGTGTTGCTACATTAGCGACGGCCATATGCATTTTATGCGGTGCAGGTTTCTTTTTGTGGCGGTACGCGACTGTTTCATTCTGGAATTAGTTCACACAGGAAACATTTCACAGTTCTTAGCATTTCGTGTGATTTTCATTGGCACAGGAACGGAGCAATTATGAAGTGACCCGTTGCAGTGAAGTTGGAACCGTACTTATGAACTATGAGCTATGAGCAAGATACAGAAGATCAAGACCGGTTATGTACGAAGGCAGTGGATGTAATTAATACAAAATGCAACAATCCAGACACTGACCTTCATCTTTGTCCCAGGTCATGCTGAGGTGAAAGGCAAATGAGTGAACAGATGCACTGGCGAGTAATGCTGCAATCAAGAATGTGTCTTCTATGGACAAAAGTGACATCATCAACGCTCTAAGAAAACATACGCTTTGAAGATTTCAACTAAGAAGATAAAGAGTATCCTCTATCTCGGTTGCGCAAGTTATGCATACCGATAAGTGCGGCAAGACGGGAAAACCACGAGAGAAACCCCAATATATACATTAACCAACACAGAACTGGAGTTGTTAGTCTAAACACACTGAAATACATGATTGGGAGGAGATTGGAGAAATTATGAACATGTCCGATGTGCAATGAAGATGATCCTCAAATCAATGAACTTGAAATGCTAATGATATTACAGCGCATGTGTAGATTAAAGCTATATGAGCACAGTATAGTGGTGCTCTTTGGATTTATATTCTTGTCTACAGTCAAACATTGGAGCACAGTATGATAGTGCTCTGTCAATTTATATTCTTGTCTACAGTCAAACATTGGAGCACAGTATGATAGTGCTCTGTCAATTTATATTCTTGTCTACAGTCAAACATTGGAGCACAGTATGATAGTGCTCTGTCAATTTATATTCTTGACCATCCTCTTGAACTTTGCTATTGATGTTCACATCTCTTTGATCGTGTCACAAGCTATTATTTTCTTAAGGTGTTATTTTGACTTCCCGCTCTTCTTTTCTCCTGTGGGTTCCAGTCAAGTACATGTCAAATTATGTTGTTGTTTGAAAGAGTAAAGTAAAGAAATTATTTTATACCACGTGGTATATTGGGTAATACGGTGGTAGGCCTGAATTTTTCATTGACCGTCGGCACACGATGGGGAATGTGGTCAACATCACGCCGGCCATCTTTACTTCCCAGTGCTTTTCCTGGTACTCAATTAAGGTTGGGTCTACACGAGAAGCGTTGTGTCCGGACAAATATTTCACGCCCACTGTGGAATTGATCTTGGACCACTAGGATAAGAGGCGAGTTTACTAACAACTATGCTACTGCGGCTCTCTGTTGTTATCTGAGGGTATGTGTAATCCATTGATACATTCTTTAGTTAGTCTCTCTTACTGTATTTATTTATGGCATATTATCTTAGACAGGTCTGTATTTATTATCACTGCTGGTCATCTGATACATGGGCGTCCATAGCAGTGTCAGCTAGTCGTTAAGGGCCAAAGTGGTCTGGCCCCATCAACATAAGTGATCTCGAGACGCCACTGATCCATAGGTTAAGGAAGAGGGACAAGTTCTACAGCCTTGAAAATGGCTTGTTTTAATAATATAATTTTATACGTAACTAGTCTTCTCCATTTCCGCTTAGTAAAGTATACAATTAAATTACATTTCCCGTATCTTTTTCAGACCTTAAAGTATGAAGTCACTTCCCTTCATAGTTTTGTGTCTTAGTGTGCATGAGGTAGGAGGATTGAACCAGAGCCAACTATAAATTTATAGGCCTTCGGACTCGGGTAAGAATTATGGGAAATTAGACCACAACTACACCACGTGACCTCACATTACAGTATTGGTGTATATAGACGTATTCCTTTTAAATCAACACAAAATGATAAATCGAAGTTATATTATGCAACAAGTTAAGTTTAACAATAAGGAATATCAATATTATGAATATATTTCACCAATAAATAACCATAGACTCACAGAATTGAGTCAAATTGCAAAAAGGTTGCACTGTTTTATCAAACATCTGTAATTTCCAGCCCCCTTATCTAATCTAGGTCAAGGAATCCCCAGTCAGTTGTCTGGTCTAGTTATCTAGAGTTGGCTGTAACTGAACCAACAACCTTCTTGTGTCCGAGTTGACAGGCGAGCGATTATGCATTACGCTTATCTGTCCCACGCGTAGTAAACTACCAACTAAAAATGTTTTCATTTGTTTTGTCCCCTCCTGGAAAAATGTATGCAGGCGCCCACGATCTGATACCCAACAGGTCCTTCTATTGGTGGGTGTCTGCAGTTGTATTGGTGGGTGTCTGCTGTGTAGGTGTGGTATTGTTGGGTACATGTCATGCATGAGAGACATAGAAACTGGACATTATTTGTGTTGAATAATTTCAATCTAATTTCTATACAGATAGTTGCCCACACTGTGCAAAGATATTTGAAATTACATTCAGCTTTGTTAACCCTAGCATTGATCTAGTCGTTTTATTTCTTTATACTTATTATTATTACTGCCCACATACTACACACATTGGCAATCCTTCTGTTTGTTAATGAAACACAATTTCTTTGTTTTATTTACATTTTCTTTTAGTTCTGTTTTAGTTGCTCCTGCTGTTAGTCAATACTTCCTGGCATGACCTATTGTTTGCGTGAATGAATGCTTAGTTCGTCTGTAAAATCAGGACATTCCAACTGTTTATTATATGTCTAGTGTATTTCTCTTGTTCAACCTCTGTTGCATGTCGCATCGCGCAATCAATAACGGCGTGACAGATTCCAGGGGACATAATACATACCAGTTGTATATTTGACACGTTTCGATAGTCTACCTTTGTGGATTACTTTACATGTTGGCCTCTTCATCAAATTCTTGTAAAACTGTTAATAGGTTTCTCCAATTTCCATAATAATTCAAAATTATGCATATCACTGTGTGTGTGTGTGTGTGTGTGTGTGTGTGGTCTACATTGTTGAAGTCCAATAAGTTCATGTATAACATTGTTTGACATTTACGTCTTGGCCTATGCTAGTTTACAGCCACATTTAGACCCATATTTAGTGCTTGGCTATGGCAAGCTCTTATCGTCATTATTTGATCTGTGTGTTTATATATATATATATATATATATATATATATATATAATACAAGCGAAAACATCATTCTTGAAAATGAGAAGCATTATCTGCAACAAGTCCATGTCAATCCCGATCAGAATGAGAGTTATTCAGTGCTACTGTGTTCTATAACCAATAATGACAGACAGATGCGAGTCATGGACAATAAACACACAGATCGAAAAATGTCTGAGAGCCACAGAAATGGGGCTTTATAGAAGAATGATGAGAATCCATGGACTGCTAAAATGACTAATGTTGAGGTGCTGAATGAGATCAAGACACAGAGAAAGTTTATCATCAATATAAGAAAGAAGCAGGCATCATTTTTCGGGCATGTGATGAGGAGAGGAGGTTTAGAACACATTGTGACAACTGGTAAAATCGAGGGTAGACGAAACAGAGGAAGGCAGAGAGAGAAAATTGTGGATAGCCTGACTTCATGGCACGGTAGAGCGTCAACATCTGAGTTGATAGCAAACACCAACGACATAGATTTGTGGAGATTAATGATCGCCTACGCCAGCCGGCACGGCACCTGATGATGATATATAATAACTTTAACTCTCCGAAAGTAGTTAATTCTTTCTTTCATGTTTGTGTATACATACACATTCTGAAATGCAAATCGTGGCACATTCATTACATGACTTAGCCATCAACCACTGTAAACGAGTCGTCGATTTTCTAGGCACCACTTAAATTATCTTTCTCTGCCTTGTCTGCCCTTAGGTAGGGAGATAACAACTGGTAATGATGATACAAGTTAATGTACATCTTTAAACTATCTTTCTCTGAGATGGAGATGCTTACTGATCATTCTCATGTTTTGGAACAGACTGCACTAGTCCAGACCATCACACAGATTGTATGATAGATGTAGACGTCAGGGTTCCATCCTGTTTGAATATATATATATATATATATATATATGTGTGTGTGTGTGTGTGTCTGTGTGTGTGATCTGTAAATATGATGCTTCCATCTCTCTCTCTCTCTCTCTCTCTCTCTCTCTCTCTCTCTTCTGTCTTTTTAACTCGGATTGGGGCATAAGCCCTCAACCAACTCATGCCAAGTCTTCCTATCTCTAGCTATCTCCTGCAGCTCCCTCCAGCTCTTCTTTATATTGTTGATCTCCGCCTCCAAATCTCGTCTCCATGTATTATATAGCGAGGGGCCATACTTTGCGGAACTACACACAAGCTACACAGCCAGCTGACCTGCAATCGTTAGGGTCAGTGTAAGAACAAATCTGACCAAGACTCCACTCCGTCTCCTCGTGGTCTCTCCGGAAATAGACGATTATCAAGAAGTCTGTTAGAGAAGTCTGGTAGAGAACGAAGAGGAAGAAGATAAACTAGGTACCCACACAAGATTATGCAGAAGTTAGATATGTCGGACCGATATGTGCAGATACCACAGCTCACGCTAACAACTGCAACACTCACGCTAACAACTGCAACATTCACGCTAACAACTGCAACACTCACGCTAACAACTGCAACACTCACGCTAACAACTGCAACACTCACGCTAACAACTGCAACACTCACGCTAACAACTGCAACACTCACGCTAACAACTGCAACACTCACGCTAACAACTGCAACACTCACGCTAACAACTGTTACACAACGCTAACAACTGCAACACAACGCTAACAACTGCAACACTCACGCTAACAACTGCAACACTCACGCTAACAACTGCAACACTCACGCTAACAACTGCAACACTCACGCTAACAACTGTTACACAACGCTAACAACTGCAACACAACGCTAACAACTGCAACACAACGCTAACAACTGCAACACAACGCTAACAACTGCAACACTCACGCTAACAACTGCAACACTCACGCTAACAACTGCAACACTCACGCTAACAACTGCAACACTCACGCTAACAACTGCATCACTCACGCTAACAACTGCAACACTCACGCTAACAACTGTTACACAACGCTAACAACTGCAACACTCACGCTAACAACTGCAACACTCACGCTAACAACTGTAACACTCACGCTAACAACTGCAACACAACGCTAACAACTGCAACACTCACGCTAACAACTGCAACACTCGCGCTAACAACTACAACACTCACGCTAACAACTGCAACACTCCCACTAACAACTGCAACACAACGCTAACAACTACAACACTCACGCTAACAACTGCAATACTCACGCTAACAACTGCAACACTCACGCTAACAACTGCAACACTCACGTTAACAACTGCAACACTCACGCTAACAACTGCAACACTCACGCTAACAACTACAACACTCACGTTAACAACTGCAACACTCGCGCTAACAACTGCAACACTCACGCTAACAACTGCAACACTCACGCTAACAACTGCAACACAACGCTAACAACTGCAACACTCACGCTAACAACTGCAACACTCGCGCTAACAACTACAACACTCACGCTAACAACTACAACACTCACGCTAACAACTGCAACACTCCCACTAACAACTGCAACACAACGCTAACAACTACAACACTCACGCTAACAACTGCAACACTCACGCTAACAACTGCAACACTCACGTTAACAACTGCAACACTCACGCTAACAACTGCAACACTCACGCTAACAACTGCAACACTCCCACTAACAACTGCAACACAACGCTAACAACTACAACACTCACGCTAACAACTGCAACACTCACGCTAACAACTGCAACACTCACGTTAACAACTGCAACACTCACGCTAACAACTGCAACACTCACGCTAACAACTGCAACACAACGCATTCCATTCTCCCGACTGAATCCTGACATAATCAGCAGCGGTATGATAACGAACGAGAAAGAAGAAGAAGAAATGTCTAACGTATGACGGTGACGGACAAATAGTAAGATCTAGAGAAGACAAAAATAGAAGATAAATGAAAGGTTTGTTAGATGTAGCAAGAATTGATAATAAGACTTGAAAACAGAAATAGACTCAGGAAGAGAATAAGACTGAGAAAGGAAAGATAAGATCCAGAGAAATGCAGAGAAAGTTTTAATCCAAATATTCTTCCGTCAGCCAGAATTTGTCAGCAAACTAAGCGCTCGTAGATACAAACAGCTACTGAACCAGCGGGGACAGGTGACGGCGCGTGTTGAAAAACCTGAATTAGACATCTTGCGGGTCGGTTCAGGTGAAATCAGTTGTAAAATGTCGATAGGAGGAACACTTCAACCTAGTTTGCGAACAGTGCTTTCAGGACAACATCTTTGATAGCAATATATTAGTACAGTGAACATCAGTACATATTTTCCACATAATTTGTTTACAAGTCTGAATAAAACTGAATATTCAAGATACAAGTACAGAAAATAGTAGTCGTTTCATTGCTTGATATAATCGGAAACGAAGTGAGTGAATTTGTTGACTTTGTAACAAGATTTATATATTTTATGGTTATATAGTTAGTATTCAGGAATATGACTAGCAAGCGTGCGTGTGTGTACAATTTATATGGATACATGTACATATGATTTTTGTTAGGAAGTGTGCGAATTCAACATGTGCGAGAGATTTGATTATTAATTCAACGTGTGCTGCGAGAGATTTGATTATATTTGATTTCAAAATTCATTAACTTTGCAATCTTTTAAATTACATCGAGAACCCTCGCCGGTGCTACAGACTTCGTTCACTGCAGCTGAGATCTTCTTGTATAAGAAGATCAGAGCACACATGGTTGTTCACCGAAGTGCATTGATGATGGTCCGATCAATTAATCGAAATGTATCCACGCAAAAGAAGAAATGAAAAGAAGCAAGAGAAGAAATAACGATTACAAATAACTTATATTTTTATTTCAAGTTCTTTCTCCACATCACAAGAAATATGTTTCTTTTCAAAGAAAGAATTGTTTATCTTCAAACTGTCAATCTCTTTATATAAACATACTATTTCAAGTTCTTCCTCCACATCATAAGAAATATGTTTCTTTTCAAAGAAAGAATTGTTTATCTTCAAACTGTCAATTTCTTTATATAAACATACTATTTCAAGTTCTTCCTCCACATCACAAAGAAATATGTTTCTTTTCAAAGAAAGAATTGTTTATCTTCAAACTGTCAATCTCTTTATATAAACATACTATTTCAAGTTCTTCCTCCACATCACAAAGAAATATGTTTCTTTTCAAAGAAAGAATTGTTTATCTTCAAACCGTCAATTTCTTTATATAAACATACTATTTCAAGTTCTTCCTCCACATCACAAAGAAATATGTTTCTTTTCAAAGAAAGAATTGTTTATCTTCAAACTGTCAATTTCTTTATATAAACATACTATCTGATCGATACTAATGGGATATTGTAATCTACATAGATATTCACTAAAACGATACTAATGTAATCTACATAGATATTCACTAAACGATACTAATGAAATCTACATAGATATTCACTAAAACGATACTAATGGTGTTATATCGAAATATTCACTAAAACGATACTAATAGTGTTATATCGAAATATTCACTAAACGATACTAATGGTGTTCTATCGAGATATTTACTAAAACGATACTAATGTAATCTACATAGATATTCACTAAACGATACTAATGAAATCTACATAGATATTCACTAAACGATACTAATGAAATCTACATAGATATTCACTAAACGATACTAATGAAATCTACATAGATATTCACTAAACGATACTAATGGTGTTCTATCGAGATATTCACTAAACGATACTAATGGTGTTCTATCGAAATATTCACTAAACGATACTAATGGTGTTCTATCGAAATATTCACTAAACGATACAGATGGTGTTCTATCGAAATATTCACTAAACGATACTAATGGTGTTCTATCGAAATATTCACTAAACGAATACTAATGGTGTTCTATCGAAATATTCACTAAACGATACTAATGGTGTTCTATCGAGATATTCACTAAACGATACAGATGGTGTTCTATCGAGATATTCACTAAACGATACAGATGGTGATAGTGCAATCTATATAAAGATTCATTTTGTGCTAGATGTGTGCTATATTTATAGAAATATTTTTCTTTAATGATCACATTCATTCTTCAGATACGTTATACTGAGAAGCTTATTTTCTGGAATATATTAAATTAAAAATTGTATTGGACAATAAGTGCTCACTATTTGTAAGAAAATTTCCATTTTTGTTATTAACACAGCACAGTCACATACTGAATGATGACCTTTAGTGTTCTAGTGTTTATGTTATTTATAACAATGATAAATATTGCACAACAATAATGACTCTAGTCAAAGTTGGTAGACGATGTATTGTACAGATCAGCAGTCGGAACTTTCTATATATGTACTGTAAGCCGTGCTAACTTGAAAACCACTGTGTACTCAAGGATTTTCTAAAGTCAATAAAACTCATGATTGTGGAAGGACATCAATAAAAACGTGATTGGATTCTCTGTTTAACAAGTAAGTGAAATATTTACATTATCTACATCAACATTTGTTTTATTTTGTCGATATGACGAGTAAGAAATGATACAATTGTATGTTTTTGGTTTTTCTTTCTCATTTCTCTTATCGTATTTTGTTCAGTTCATGTGGATGTCCGGGGCTTAGCGGTAGTGAGATCCAAGAGTACATGATTCAAACTCTGCTGCGGGCAGTTTGGAAGAAATTTGTTTTATCGTGGATTTCACAAACGGTAAAAATAGATCTCACCGTTCAGAAAGCAATGACAAACTACTGAATGTATAAGTGGTGCCTAGAAAATCAACGAATCGTTTACTGTAGTTGATGACTACGTCCTATAAAGCATATGCCATAATTTTCATTTAGTTCATGCTAGTAAAATATCAAGTGTTCTCTCTCTTTGTCGACATTTTGTCTTTCTACCATTAATTTTCGTGTTACGATGTTCTTAATCATATTTATTTAACTCAATCCATACAACTAACATCTACAGCGGCCAGTGGCGTAGAAATATGGGCCAATCATACCTATATTCACTAGTGTAGATATTCACATAGAATACTTTCTCGTTGTATTACGCCTTCCACGCTGTTATCGCAGTTATAAATAGTAAAACAAATATATTTAAAAAATGATATATGGCAAATACAATCTAGAGTCTACAGTGATAGTTGATAGCCTTCTGAAAGAAACTGGTGGAATAATACAAGACATAGTAGACGCTTTCATTACTACCCCATCTTTGCTCAATTATTTTCTACCCTTCTTCAATATAAGGGAAGACTGCAGTCAAACTATGTTGCAATATAAGGGAAGACTGTAGTCAAACTATGTTGCAATATAAGGGAAGACTGCAGTCAAACTATGTTGCAATATAAGGGAAGACTGTAGTCAAACTATGTTGCAATATAAGGGAAGACTGCAGTCAAACTATGTTGCAATATAAGGGAAGACTGCAGTCAAACTATGTTGCAATATAAGGGAAGACTGCAGTCAAACTATGTTGCAATATAAGGGAAGACTGCAGTCAAACTATGTTGCAATATAAGGGAAGACTGCAGTCAAACTATGTTGCGATATAAGGGAAGACTGCAGTCAAACTATGTTGCAATATAAGGGAAGACTGCAGTCAAACTATGTTGCAATATAAGGGAAGACTGCAGTCAAACTATGTTGCAATATAAGGGAAGACTGCAGTCAAACTATGTTGCAATATAAGGGAAGACTGCAGTCAAACTATGTTGCAATATAAGGGAAGACTGCAGTCAAACTATGTTGCAATATAAGGGAAGACTGCAGTCAAACTATGTTGCAATATAAGGGAAGACTGCAGTCAAACTATGTTGCAATATAAGGGAAGACTGCAGTCAAACTATGTTGCAATGGCAAAATACGTAAAAACAAAATACTTTAGTTTTACAAAATACAAAAACAATAACGATACATAGCAACGTTTCGACCAAAAGGCATTTATCAAGCAAAGGATGCAACAGAAGTGAATGTCTTCACTTCTTACATGGCACAGAACATATAGAAAAAGACAACAAATATCTAACGGCCCTAACATTTATTTATAAGCCAATCTTAGGGCCGTTAGAAATTTATTGTTTTCTCTAATATGTTCTGTGCCGTTTTAGCTGTTGTATCCTTTGCTTGATAAAGGCATTTTGGTCGAAACGTTGCTGTGTATCGTTATTGTTTTTGTAAAACTACAGTACTTTGTTTTTACGTGTTTCGTCATTACTATTCTTCAACACTGTCATTGTTGGCATCATATTTATTCTATAAGTTGCTTTGTTTTTTTCTTTTATTACTTCCTCACCAGGTCTATGTCTTCCGCTTGAACTATCCAAGAAAAAGAAGACCTCATTTTACCGCCCCCCACCAACAATCTAATCAGTTCTAGGCCTGTGAGTTGACAAAATAAATATATATGTTATGTTATGTTAGGCTCACGTCAGTGAGGCCTACTTCCCAACTTTCTCTTAATGTTTATTCAAGTTGAAAAGCTGACTAAACGAGTTTGTTGTAAGAGAATATGTCAGCTAAAGTGCAGGCGTGAATATGTCCTTGAAGCTGTCAAAGGGATTTAGTAAATCCCAACTCTACTATAGTACATGTTTTGTTCAATTCTCCCACACATGACGTTAATTAATGTTAATGATAGTGATAATGTATATGTTCAATTCTCCCACACATGACGTTAATTAATGTTAATGATAGTGATAATGTATATGTTCAATTCTCCCACACATGACGTTAATTAATGTTAATGATAGTGATAATGTATTTGTTCAATTCTCCCACACATGACGTTAATTAATGTTAATGATAGTGATAATGTATATGTTCAATTCTCCCACACATGACGTTAATTAATGTTAATGATAGTGATAATGTATATGTTCAATTCTCCCACACATGACGTTAATTAATGTTAATGATAGTGATAATGTATATGTTCAATTCTCCCACACATGACGTTAATTAATGTTAATGATAGTGATAATGTATATGTTCAATTCTCCCACACATGACGTTAATTAATGTTAATGATAGTGATAATGTATATGTTCAATTCTCCCACACATGACATTAATTAATGTTAATGATAGTGATAATGTATATGTTCAATTCTCCCACACATGACGTTAATTAATGTTCTGTAGTGATAATGTATATGTTCAATTCTCCCACACATGACGTTAATTAATGTTAATGATAGTGATAATGTATATGTTCAATTCTCCCACACATGACGTTAATTAATGTTAATGATAGTGATAATGTATATGTTCAATTCTCCCACACATGACGTTAATTAATGTTAATGATAGTGATAATGTATATGTTCAATTCTCCCACACATGACGTTAATTAATGTTAATGATAGTGATAATGTATATGTTCAATTCTCCCACACATGACGTTAATTAATGTTAATGATAGTGATAATGTATATGTTCAATTCTCCCACACATGACGTTAATTAATGTTCTGTAGTGATAATGTATTTGTCAAATTACTAAGCATCTTCTTCATCTTCAAACGCTCGATATTGACTACTTGTCAAACACTCTGTGTGATTTGTATGTGATCTGAGCGTAAGAGCGATTGTATGATGTGCCAGTTATGCGCCTATAAGTAGGCCATCAAATCCGATTTCTACGCTGCTTTTTATTTACTAGGGTAGCATCTCCAGGGCCTACATCAGTCGCCTCTTACGACATGCATTGTAGGTCGCAGTGGTACTATTCTTTACTGCCCTTGCGGGCCCCGGCACCACATGTGCTACTAAGTGTCTAAATTCGAAGGATTGACTTCATTGCACCAAGTTTTAAAATGACTAGTTCCTTAGAATGTGTTGTTCTTGAAATGTTGGAGCCTATAATCTATGGGAGAAACACGTCACAACAAAGTATACACCAGGAGAACACGTAACAACAAAGTATACACCAGGAGAACACGTAACAACAAAGTATACACCAGGAGAAACACGTCACAACAAAGTATACACCAGGAGAACACGTAACAACAAAGTATACACCAGGAGAACACGTAACAACAAAGTATACACCAGGAGAACACGTAACAACAAAGTACTATATAGTTTTATCAAGTACAAAAACAATAACAATACACATCAACGTTTCCATCAAAATGCCTTTATCAAGCAAAGGATACACCAGAAGTGAAGAAATTCTTATAGGACAAACATAACATATAGAATCAGACAACAAATCCCTAACGGTTCTAAAACGAAAATATGTGATGAAAACCGGAGAACGAAATAAATGCAAAAAACTAGAAGTGGAAAAAGAAGATAAACAATAATAATCAAATATAATAATGGGAAATATAAGTACACAAGAAATATTACTAAAGGACAATACGATGAACAGTTGGAGCAAAATGGCAAATATTATTATCGATGTAATGGAAGACTGCAGTAAAACTATATAGCATGACGAAACAACCATGCGTATTACCAGTGGCAACGTATGGGTGTGAAGCATGGACATTAAACAAGGCAGAGGAAAAATATCTATGTGCATTTTAATATGTGTTACAGAAGAGTCCTCCGTATATCATGGACAGAAAAGATAACAGATCTACACAGATAGAACTGAAAATCAAAGAAAACTGACTGATGCTACAAATAAGAAAATTGAAATATTTTAGACATAATAAGACAGGGAGGGTTTTAGAAGACCATCATAGAAGGAGGTATCCTGACAAAGAAAAGAAGAGGACGACAACGGAGAAGATGAAATCAAGATGTAGCTGATAATTTAACCATGACGACTGCAGAAACATCTGGCTTATGCGAGAGAGAGATATATTCCGAAAGGACTGCTGGGGTGGCAAAGTTCTGCTCAGGACAAGCTATTTGACGATGATGATACTCTAAAGAGTATATGAAATGTACTTTACTGTATTCTATAAATAGTTACGGTCGTATTGTGAAATGTTATTACTATATTCTATAAATAGTTACAGTGGTATTGTGTAATGTACTTTACTATATTCTATAAATAGTTACGGTCGTATTGTGAAATGTTATTACTATATTTTATAAATAGTTACGGTCGTATTGTGAAATGTACTTTACTGTATTCTATAAATAGTTACGGTCGTATTGTGTAATGTACTTTACTGTATTCTATAAATAGTTACGGTGGTATTGTGTAATGTACTTTACTGTATTCTATAAATAGTTACGGTGGTATTGTGTAATGTACTTTACTATATTCTATAAATAGTTACGGTCGTATTGTGAAATGTATTTTACTGTATCCTTCGAACTCTTTCTTTTTTTGATCTCCTTCATCGCTCTACATCAATCAATTGTTAAACCACTATTTGTTGCATGCTTATGATTTATACCGTATAGCGTAAGTTTGTTGTGCCAGTTATTCTCTTACAGAGCCGTAGGTCAACACTTCCGGTTACTGCGTGCTTTTAACAAATTCAGTTTCGCTTTTCTACATAGAAAAAAAAATTGACAAAATTGTGTCCATCATCCTCTTAGGTGAGCATGAGACCAGTTAGTCTTTGACTTGGTGATCAAAGTTTCCTGATCTACACCACTGGGAAATGGGGTTGGCTTATGTATTCTACAGGTCATCAGCAGGCTACTACTTTTTTACTTTACGCCCTTTCTAGACTAGCAGACGAACCTGCTGCTGGATGCAGAACACACCGTTTCTATCCAGCAGAAATAGAGAAGTAGAAAGTCTACACATTTCAGTTAAAGTAATTGGATATGCGCAAGCTGCCACTTACACAAATATATACCCCCTCACACACGCACACAACACACACAGTTGATACGATCGCTTTGTTGAGATTACATAACGCCTCTCTCTCCTCCTCCTCTCTCACTTTCTCTCTCTCTACTCACTTAAGTGGTTGAGATAACTAAGCAATATGCTGTCTCAGGTAAAGAGTGGACTACTGTCTCAGGTAGATAAAGGTGACATTTCTTGATGCACTTTATAATAGACTTATTACACCCCAAGGTAAATTGAAGTATTTGAAGGTGAACATTTTATCAATATGCCAGTTATCTAACGGGGGACTTACCACCGGGTCGTAATCTGTTAAAGTTATCTAACTGGGGACTTACCATTGAGTTGTAATCTGTTAAAGTTATCTAACTGGGGACTTACCACCGAGTTGTAATCTGATAAAGTGCTCCATATATTAAGTAGTATATTGTCTGATCCTCTCCTACAGTCATAAATTACCTAAGGTCGGCAAGTAATTTCTTCATACCGCTTCATCCTGGAAAACTCGTTCTATCTCTTTAATTTAATTTAAGTTTAACTTAAGTTTAAGTTTTACAACTATAACATTATATTGTGTTATTTAACTTATTTACTACTACCATTTTATGTCCTTGTGACGCATTTTATCAAGCACCTCATTACTATTTATTCTGCGACTACACCTCTGGAAAATGGAATAAGGTTGTCGTCTTGTTTGATCCGCCCATGCATCGGAATCTTCCTCTTTAGAACTACTATGTGTTTACATACACACGGGTAGTTAACAATGTTGTCACCGGTTTGAGAACCACTCCTATATTATATGTCACTGACGTCTGTTCCTGCGCGCATTATAGCAGACCGGGTCAATCAACAAATATGGATTCCTTTAAATAAAAACAAACCAAAAACCCACTCTGATCTGTGGCAATATGTACACGTCAAACTTTGACCAGAGAACTTTGAGCGTCCATATTTCCATTCGTGGACATTTTCAATTAATTTTCTCATTTTCATCGTTCATTGTGGCGACCTGACCTGAACTTTTCCGGCAGAAACATTCAACGAGGTCACGCTGTAGGAGGTAGCCTCTAACCAAGTGAGCTGTATGATAAACAAACAGAACGTTGTTTAATCTTGCTAGACATTATTTCAAATGTCATTTTGTCTGGACTTGGTTTAATTAAAGCAAGGTTAGACAGAAGCTACAGTAGCATTCTATCATGATGTTCTACTGTTCTACAGTAGCCTGCTATCATTGTGTTCTACTGTTCTACAGTAGCCTGCTATCATTGTGTTCTACTGTTCTACAGTAGCCTGCTATCATGATGTTCTACTGTTCTACAGTAGCCTGCTATCATTGTGTTCTACTGTTCTACAGTAGCCTGCTATCATTGTGTTCTACTGTTCTACAGTAGCCTGCTATCATTGTGTTCTACTGTTCTACAGTAGCCAGCTATCATTGTGTTCTACTGTCCTACAGTAGCCAGCTATCATTGTGTTTTGCTATCTTACTTCTTGTTTCACTAAACAGTACTTGTTATTGTATCATAATATATGTATCTGTTGACAGGTCAAATGAAGACAATGAGTGCCCATCTCCGCATTAGTGTTCTAGGTGTCAAAGGAGTAGGCAAATCAGGTAAGTGAATCGTTTTTAGAAGATCAAAGAGTTTGTTTAAACTTCAAAAGTTTAACGTTGGGTTGGGGTGGGTGCGGGCGGAAGTGGGGGCCTCTCTGGCGAAGTCCTTATTAAGCAGTTTATCTTGTGAAGTGGGAGGCCTCTCTGGCGAAGTCCTTATTAAGCAGTTTATCTTGTGAAGTGGGGCCTCTCTGGCGAAGTCCTTATTAAGCAGTTTATCTTGTGAAGTGGGGCTTCTCTGGCGAAGTCCTTATTAAGCAGTTTATCTTGTGAAGTGGGAAGCCTCTCTGGCGAAGTCCTTATTAAGCAGTTTACCTTGTGAAGTGGGAGGCCTCTCTGGCGAAGTCCTTATTAAGCAGTTTATCTTGTGAAGTGGGAAGACTCTCTGGCTAAGTCCTTATTAAGCAGTTTATCTTGTGAAGTGGGAGGCCTCTCTGGCGAAGTCCTTATTAAGCAGTTTATCTTGTGAAGTGGGGCCTCTCTGGCGAAGTCCTTATTAAGCAGTTTATCTTGTGAAGTGGGAGGCCTCTCTGGCGAAGTCCTTATTAAGCAGTTTATCTTGTGAAGTGGGGCCTCTCTGGCGAAGTCCCTATTAAACAGTTTATCTTGTGAAGTGGGGCTTCTCTGGCGAAGTCCTTATTAAACAGTTTATCTTGTGAAGTGGGAAGCCTCTCTGGCGAAGTCCTTATTAAGCAGTTTATCTTGTGAAGTGGGGCCTCTCTGGCGAAGTCCTTATTAAACAGTTTATCTTGTGAAGTGGGGCTTCTCTGGCGAAGTCCTTATTAAACAGTTTATCTTGTGAAGTGGGGCCTCTCTGGCGAAGTCCTTATTAAACAGTTTATCTTGTGAAGTGGGGCCTCTCTGGCGAAGTCCTTATTAAACAGTTTATCTTATGAAGGTCGTGAAATTGTGTTGCTAGGTTAGCGAGTGCATTTTTCCCGGGATCCTTTAGAATTGTTGCTGTAGCTACGGAGTTTTTAGCGTCGTTAGGTGTTATATCTGTCGTTTAAGAAGTGCATTTTCCCTTTTCGTGTATCCTTTTCTTGATAAAGACCTTTTGGTCGAAACGTCGCTGTGAAGTGTTATTGTTTCTGTACTCTGTAAAACTACAGTATTTTGTTTTTACGTGTTTCGCCATATCTACGGAGTTCATGCTTTGCGCCAATAATACCTACAGGTAGCGTTCCATTTTCGCAGAGAGTGTCCGAACGATGTGGGCAAACCAAGTTCAATGAATTCAAACCTTCGCTTCAAACCATTTTTAAAATGTGTTTACAAGAGGGGAGACAACTAAAAGTAAACATCAAATAGGAGATAGGGGAGTTATCAAGTGCACAGTTATTTTAGTTACATGAAACACAAGATTATATACATTGCAGCTTGCGCGCTCTCTCTCTCTCTCCCACACACACACCCATTTCTGTATACTTCTTCTTCTTCTAGCGCTCCATATCGACCACTTGTTAACCACGCTTTGTGATTTGTATGTGATCTGAGCCTAAGAGTGATTGTACGTGTGCCAGTTATGCGCCTACAAGTAGGCCAGCACATCCGATTTCTGCAACGCTTTTTACTAACTAAGGTAGCTTCCCTAAGCCCCTGCTTCAATCGCCTCTTACAACATACCTTGTAGGTTGCATTGTTACTAGTCTCTGCTTCCCTTGATGGCACTGGCAACACACAGGAGATATATATGCATACAAGACCTTATAATATTTACTATTTGTACCTCGGACACACTAACAGTACATATTTTCAACTCGCCATCACTATCAAGTGCGATGACAGCAGGCGTATGATTTCCAGTTTATCCACACTTCCCTATCTACTGTTCTATCGATGAGTGTCCACTCTTGCCGTTAGGCGTAGAGATGGGAGCTTTAATTTGCGTTACAATGTATTCTTCTTTCTTTTCTTTTGTCCTTCTCTGCTTTTTTGCCGCTAGGCGTAGCAGGTTTAACTGATGATCGGTTTCGGAGATAATGCACGCTCGGTCGCTTGATATGGTGTGGTATTGTGGAGTTTTAAGATGTCTCTAACTCCATCAACCCATCTTTTAAAGCTTCTTATTTCTCAAATCATGTCCATAGAATATTGATTGTTTCTTTCTGATGCATTTTATAAGCGATTTGTTCCTGCATGCTTTCTTGAGAGCACTATCATCTTGTATGTCCATGATATTCTCATCATTCTTCTGTAACACAACATCTCTGTAGTCTCTAATAATTTATTGTTATTGATTGTCCATGATTCTCATTTTACTTATTCATTACTGAACTAACGTTATAGCACTCCGAGCAGACCAATAGGTGAGCAGTCTCTCTCCAACAGATGTCGAAAGGTATGCACACTGCTGGTTTCAGTGGCACTCTGGTTTCAAACATTTCTCACTCTGTCCCTCGGACATCCAGTTCCACTCGTACAGCGTGTAATTTCAAACTCCTCTAATTTCTTGATAGATTCAACATCAATATACTTGTTACCGCAATTAAAGCATGGGAGTACATCTATGTATGCCCTTATTTAAAAACTCAGCATGTAAGCATGACATACTTTCATTGTGATAGTTTCTATAGCAATCTGTTTGACATGAAGAAGTGATATTAGCTTCTATAGCAATCTGCTTAACATGAAGAAGTGATATTAGCTTCTATAGCAATCTATGTGACATGAAGAAGTGATATTAGCTTCTATAGCAATCTATGTGACATGAAGAAGTGATATTAGCTTCTATAGCAATCTGTTTGACATGAAGAAGTGATATTAGCTTCTATAGCAATCTGTTTGACATGAAGAAGTGATATTAGTTTCTATAGCAATCTGTTTAACATGAAGAAGTGATATTAGCTTCTATAGCAATCTGTTTCACATGAAGAAGTGATATTAGCTTCTATAGCAATCTATGTGACATGAAGAAGTGATATTAGTTTCTATAGCAATCTGTGTGACATGAAGAAGTGATATTAGTTTCTATAGCAATCTATGTGACATGAAGAAGTGATATTAGTTTCTATAGCAATCTGTGTGACATGAAGAAGTGATATTAGCTTCTATAGCAATCTGTTTGACATGAAGAAGTGATATTAGCTTCTATAGCAATCTATGTGACATGAAGAAGTGATATTAGCTTCTATAGCAATCTGTTTGACATGAAGAAGTGATATTAGTTTCTATAGCAATCTGTTTAACATGAAGAAGTAATATTAGTTTCTATAGCAATCTGTTTGACATGAAGAAGTGATATTAGTTTCTATAGCAATCTATGTGACATGAAGAAGTGATATTAGTTTCTATAGCAATCTATGTGACATGAAGAAGTGATATTAGTTTCTATAGCAATCTATTTGACATGAAGAAGTGATATTAGTTTCTATAGCAATCTGTTCAACATGAAGAAGTGATATTAGCTTCTATAGCAATCTATGTGACATGAAGAAGTGATATTAGCTTCTATAGCAATCTGTTTGACATGAAGAAGTGATATTAGTTTCTATAGCAATCTGTTTGACATGAAGAAGTGATATTAGCTTCTATAGCAATCTATGTGACATGAAGAAGTGATATTAGTTTCCATAGCAATCTGTGTTTGACATGAAGAAGTGATACTGTAATAACATTAATAAACTTACATTTGTTACATCAAATATTACTTATTTATTCCTCTGCTAATGGAAACAAGGACATCAATATCTGTCCTCCCCATTACCCGGTCTCTGGTCGTCGTCATCTTTACAGTTTCCTCGGTTAAGTTCAGCATCCTTCAGTTCCTCAAGAAGATTCCGCCTCCAGATTTGATTAAGACCTCATATTTTCTGTTTTCCTTGCGGATCCTACTCTAGGACTTGTCTGTTGACACTCGACTGTGTCTTCCGCTTGGTGTGTGCGACTCATTGTCATTTTCTTCTACTGACTTGGATCATCATGGATACCTGTCCTGTTATTATCCACGAGTCTGTGTTTGCCACTATGTCATGGTATCTCAGTATGAGAATTCACCGAAGACATTTGCTGATAAAAGTTTGAATCCTATGTTTGTTAACTTGGTGACTCGCCAACATAAAATAGTACCATGATTTCATCATCAGGTGCCGTGCCGGCTGACGTAGGCGATCATGGATCTCCACAAATCTCTGCCGTTGGTGTTCGCTATCAACTCAGATGTTGACGCTCTACCTTGCCATGAAGTTAGGCTATCCAAAATTTCTCTCTCTGTCTCGTCTACCCTCGATTTTACCAGTTGTTACAATGTGTTCGATGATATAGTAATAATATTAACATTTGTTAGTTATCATTTCTAATGTTATCATGTTATTTAACAGCCATCACTGTCCGGTACCTGACTCGACGATTCATCGGTGAATACAGCTCTGGATTAGGTGAGTCACAACTTCTTTAACTACTACCACCACCACCACATGAACAACCATAATTACTTGTCTATACAACCACTACAATCTCCACTTATCATTCCTACTTCTTCTTCTTCTTTGGACGCTCCATATCGACCACTTGTTAACCACTCTTTGTGATTTGTGTGTGATCTGAGCCTAAGAGTGATTGTACGTTGTGCCAGTTATGCGCATACAAGTAGACTAGTACATCCGATTTCTGCGACGCTTTTTATTTACTAGGTACATTCCTAAGCCCCTACCAAGTTGTCTCTTACAACATGCCTTGTAGGTCATAGTGTTACTATTCTTTGATCCCTTGTTAACCCCGGCAACACATGGGAGATCATTCCTACAATTCCATAACATGAAAGCTGCCAAAACTGACCAATTGCATATGAGGGTCCCCGACTCCAGAACACATCAAACCTGACATCTCCGTAATGATCCAGACCTGCCATCTCCGTCTCAAACATAGCCGAGTGAGACTAATCTAAAAAAGAAACTGTGAGGCATGAATCGAGGGTAGACGAGACAGAGGAAGACAGAGAGAGAAAATTTTGAATAGCCTGACTTCGTGGCACGGTAGAGCGTCAACATCTGAGTTGATAGCAAACACCAAAGACAGAGATTTGTGGAGATCCGTGATCGCCTACGCCAGCCAGCACGGCACCTGATGATGATGACTTTTAGGCACCCGCGAGAACCTGCTGCTAATTATTATTTTCTTCTTCTTCTTCTTCTTCAGCGATCTCTGGTCATGCGCTTAATTTACTGTGGACCACAACTGGGCAGACAGCTTCAGGTCTGTCAGGTTTCCCAAAGCTTAGTTTTCAGGTCGACTGGGTGTGGCCACATGTTGCTTCTCAGCTCACACAGAAGAGGACAGTCTTGCAGGATATGCTCTGGTGTCTGTTCCGCCTGCTGACACTGGCAGAGAGCTGTTTGACTTATTCCTAGTCTATATAAGTGTTTGTTGAGTCTGCAGTGTCCGGTGCAATAGTCGAAATATAATGACCTGGTCTGTTCTGCTGAGGTCTTTGAGGGAGTCTTTTCCATAATCATATCCAGTGTTTGTCTTCCAGTCTACTGCAGATTTTCTCTGTATGAGGGTTTTGACCTCTTGAAAAGACAAAGGTTGGTAAAGTTGCTCTTTGGCACTGCCCTCCTTAGCTAAGACATCGGCACTATTTAATAATAATTGAATATTTAATTATTATTTAATATTGATAATAATATTTTGTCAATAATATTACTAAAATTTTATTTTTATCGTCCGTAAAAATCCACTGAAAGAATTTGCTTCCAAACTGCCCGCCGCGGTGTTTGAACCAGGTACTCTTGGGTATTGATCGAGTTCACTATCGCTAAGACACAGGCGTCCACTAATACGAATATTATATAGACATTTGTAAGATGAAGTGTTTGACATTGTGTGTGTGTGTGAGACATTTGTAAAATGAAGTGTTTGACATTGTGTGCGTGTGTGTGTGTGTGTATGTATGTGAGACATTTGTAAGATGAAGTGTTTGACATTGTGTGTGTGTGTGTGTGTATGTGTGTGAGACATTTGTAAAATGAAGTGTTTGACATTGTGTGTGTGTGTATGTGTGTGTGAGACATTTGTAAGATGAAGTGTTTGACATTGTGTGTGTGTGTGTGTATGTGTGTGAGACATTTGTAAGATGAAGTGTTTGACATTGTGTGTGTATGTGTGTGTGAGACATTTGTAAGATGAAGTGTTTGACATTGTGTGTGTGTGTGTGTGTATGTGTGTGAGACATTTGTAAGATGAAGTGTTTGACATTGTGTGTGTATGTGTGTGTGAGACATTTGTAAGATGAAGTGTTTGACATTGTGTGTGTATGTGTGTGTGAGACATTTGTAAGATGAAGTGTTTGACATTGTGTGTGTATGTGTGTGTGAGATATTTGTAAGATGAAGTGTTTGACATTGCGTGTGTGTGTGCATGCGTGTATGTGTGTGAGAGAAATGAAAGATGAAGTGGTTGACATTGCGTGTGTGTGTGTGCATGCGTGTATGTGTGTGAGAGAGATGAAAGGGCAGAAAAAAAGTAAAGAATTGGAACTTAGAAAAATGACATTCAAAGCAGACATTTCTTGACAAACTTATATTCCCATTAAGCTCTGGGGAAACACTGAGATGAACTTCGTTAAGAGAGGGGCAAGAATTTCGGACTCAATTCCATGGAAGAGATTAAACAAGTTGCCCAGGTCAGAGCGGTATGGGGAAATAACTTGCAGTACGTATGTAACGTATAACCGTAAGACAGGAATATATATATATTCCGATTAAGGTCATGAACTCTAAGGTCACTAGAACAAGTGTCAAAGAAGTTCAGACTGTAAAAGGCTAACAGGTTTCCTGAATATAAACCTCTGTATCAATCTCATCCCTTCCTTTCCACACACCAATCTAATTCTGCAAATGTCAACTGCTAATGTCAATAATGTGACAGTATCTCAGACATGTGACATAAGTCCGCTAATTGACCGGTCACCAATGTGTCACACTTGTCTGTATCAAATAAAAACATTGAAATAAATGGTACATATTTTCAGTGGTCTGACAGCCAGGCTGAAAGGATAGCTAAATGTTAAGTGAATGTCTTCAAGTAAGTTCCATTAAACATGTCTAATGACGGTTGACATGAGAACAACTTGCCGACTGAAATCAAGTGCACTTCCTTTGTCCAATTGGTGACTTTTTCTTTACATCTTAACAAATCTTATTTCTGTCTCTTTCTCTTCTTCTCGATGGCTCATTAAAGAAGAAATTAATCATATATATTTTTTAATAAATTATTTTCGTGATTTTGAGAATGAATAATCATTTAAAATTTAAATTCTGCATTTTAATGTTTCTTATGCCCGTCTTACACGATCCATCCATTTTCAAAGTCAAAGAGAAAATAAAGTAGTATGTATATATGTGGTGGAGTGGGGGAGCGTGTGGAGTCGGCAAACTGTTATAATGGGAGGGTGTAAGTTTATGTCGTGCAAAGTGGACGGTAGGCCTAAAATAGTTTGGGAACCTATGCTTTAGACCAGCGTTTTCCAAAGTCAGCGGTACCGCCCCCAGTATCAGTTCTCTCATTTTCTCAATTTGTTGCTCTGTATCGGTTCTCTCGTTTTCTCAACTTGTTGCCCTGTATCGGTTCTCTCATTTTCTCAACTTGTTGCCCTGTATCAGTTCTCTCATTTTCTCAACTTGTTGCCCTGTATCGGTTCTCTCATTTTCTCAATTTGTTGCTCTGTATCGGTTCTCTCATTTTCTCAACTTGTTGCCCTGTATCAGTTCTCTCATTTTCTCAACTTGTTGCCCTGTATCAGTTCTCTCATTTCCTCAACTTATTGCTCTGTATCGGTTCTCTCATTTTCTCAACTTGTTGCCCTGTATCAGTTCTCTCATTTTCTCAACTTGTTGCCCTGTATCAGTTCTCTCATTTTCTCAATTTGTTGCCCTGTATCAGTTCTCTCATTTTCTCAATTTGTTGCCCTGTATCAGTTCTCTCATTTTCTCAACTTGTTGCCCTGTATCAGTTCTCTCATTTTCTCAACTTGTTGCCCTGTATCAGTTCTCTCATTTTCTCAACTTGTTGCCCTGTATCAGTTCTCTCATTTTCTCAACTTGTTGCCCTGTATCAGTTCTCTCCATTTTCTCAACTTGTTGCCCTGTATCAGTTCTCTCATTTTCTCAACTTGTTGCCCTGTATCAGTTCTCTCATTTCCTCAATTTGTTGCCCTGTATCGGTTCTCTCATTTTCCTTGTTGTCGTCTGTATTTATTATTCCTTCTTGTCTATAATCTCTCTTTTTGTTCTCTCCTCTATTTTCATAACCAAGTGTTCTTCGACCTCTTTCTAACACAGCGAGATCTCAGCGACAGTGCACGAAACAGGTAGCACCGGCGATAGTTCTCGATGTCATTTTGAAGATGGTAAAAATAGGGAAAGAATTTTATTGTAATGTTTTTAGCAACTTTGTCCGAGCAGCCACTTTGTTGCATACTATTATCTATTTTCTCATCTTATCTCTTATCTAAATCTTAGGATAAAACTTAAAATATATAGAAGTAATATACTGAGAGTGCTATTATACAGTAGTGAATGTTGGAAAATGACCCAACACATAATGCACAAGTTGGAGATATTTCAGAATAAATGTTTAAGAAGAATCCTGCTAATTTTGGGCCAACTACAATAACAAATGAGGAACTTTTGAAACGAACAGACTGTGCATCCTTGGAGACCATCATTAAGAGACGAAGATGGGGGTGAGTTGGACATATATGTCGTATGTCAGTGGGGGCATTGGCTAGGACAGTTCTCAGATGGACAGCGGATGGGAAGAGAAGGCCTGGACGTCCAAAGGAACCATGGAGAAGAATGGTGGAGAGAGAGTTGAAGGAGTATGGCTTGACATGAGAGACGGTTAGTAGAAAGGCAGCAGAACGGCAAAAATTGAAGTCTCTTGTGGAAGCCTTATGTGTCAATCGGGACACGAAGAGGATAGAGTTATCAATTTTAAACTGTCAAGGCTACTTTTACGTGCTCAACCTTTTATCGTCCGTCTCCGACAAGACTAGGAACTCTACCGTACCCACATTAAGATCAGTCATTTCTGTAAACATATTCCGATTGATCCACGAGAGGAACGCACAGAGTACCTTTGGAGCAAGAGTCGAGCACGTTACCTCCCCGACAATTAATTTTTTTGCTACAGATCTGAACATTTACTTTTCTTCCTTCTTTTTCCCGTATAGTTCATTCGTGATGTCATGTTGCTGTTTCTTTTATCATGAATTTTCTCCATCCTACCCTATAACATTTATGCTATCCATCACTTGGCATGTTTCCTAACTTCAGATATTGTTTACATTCTCACTGACATATGTTTACTTGTATGTTTCCCTCCCCTCCTCCCCCACAGACATTAGCTACCAGACAGCAGTCTGTCACGGCAACACTTCTGTCAAGGTAGACATATTGGATACATCAAGCCAGGTAGGTAACAGGTCATTGAGTGTCTACTGTTGTACTATTTGACAATGTCATACTTAAGTCAACATGACACTAACCGACTATATTTGCCAGAGCTATCTAGAAAGGTCACGAACAGTCCTTTAAGCCAGTAAATTGTAATATAGGAGATGATTTCCTGTGGGTTTATATTAACCTATTATATAGCTTGACTACATTTACTTGAAGTCTTTTATTATTCAAAATTCCTTGTCTTTTTTTTACTAACTCTCTCTTTTGTTTTTATTTTGTTTTAATACTTTGGTCTTTCAATTATTTCTTTATTATGTCCTGTTTTCTCTTAGTTATTCATTTTTTGGCAATTTCATAATACATTCTTTATTTAGATTTTTTCCACTTTTTCTCTCTCCATTTTTTATGTTTCCAAGTTTAAAAAAATGTTTCTGTTTCTTTTTCATGTTTTTCATTCTTTTCGATTTTCTTCATCCTCCTCTTTTTTCTGTTGTTCATTCTTTCGTTCATTGATACTTTTCTTTCGTTTGTTTTCTCATGTTCTGATTTCTTTGTTTCGATTTGTTTCTTATAGTCTGTTGTAGCTCAGGTAGATTGAATGAACAGGCAAAAGAGGGTGTGTTGACTAGTACACGAGACTACATCCACAAAGCAATCATGGCGACTAATTGATTCATACAAAGCAATCATGGGCGACTAATTGATTCATACAAAGAATTAGATACATACAATCGCGCGTGTGGTGCCGAGACCCGTAAGGGAAGCAAAAAGCGACCTACAAGGCATGTCGTAAGAGGCGACTGATGTAGGTCCTAGGAGAGCTACTCTAGTAAATAAAAAGCATCGCATAAATCGGATGTGCTGGCCTACTTGTTGGCGCATAACTGGCACAACGTATAATCTCTCTTAGACTCAGATCACATACAAATCACACAGAGTGGTTAACAAGTGGTCGATGTGGATGATTCGAAGAAGAATTATATACATACAATAGAAGTGTTCAGGAGACACGTTTCCATACAGGAGACACAGAAACCACATGACAGGGAACACATCGTAGTGCTATTTATGTAATGTAACATTGTTGAAAGAATTGAAGTTTTGAAGGATCTGTTGAGAGGAAACATAACATGCTATTCGCAACTGAAAACAGGACTTTTTTCATACTCATCATTAAATAGCTTGTCCTGAGCAGAACGTTGCCACCCCAACAGTCCTGAATTTCTCTCTCTCTCATAGGCCAGATATCCCCACTCTGCAGCTGTCATGTTCAAACCATCAGTTATATCCTGAATTCATCTTCTGCATGGTCTTCCTCTTTGGTGGATACAAAGCAAAAGGCCGGCCACGCAAAATGTGAACCTTAAAGATAACAGAGAAGACGAAGGACACTGTCTATGAAGCGCACACAAAAGCCCGTTCTAGAAATCTCTTCTTATTCTGGCGCTGTGAGATAAAACAGGATTGAAGAAAAGAAAAATAAAGAAAAACTTGTGGTGTGCTGCGTGAGCTCTCTACCTCTAAGCTACATACGCCCACATATGTTCCTATTAGTCTTTGTTTCTCAATATGTCACTGCCAATTTAATTGTCAAATATGTCATTATATAACTATGTGTCGGACATATTTGTTTTAACATAATCCCTGTGTAATATTTCCACGTTGACATCAGAACGCTTCGATTTGTGACAATTAGATCAAAGATTCCAAAAATAAAACTCTACATCGACACCTTGAACAAAACTGTCTTACTAATCTACAACCTCAACATTAGTTTTCTGAGAACTTGTTTTCAAGAAAATACAACATACATAAGTCACGTCTCACGCTGGTGAGAGAATCAGAAGTTCGTGCTGAAAGTCATGTCTGCAGAGATTTGTCGACTTTTAAAATGAAATACTTGGGATTTAGTAAATTTGTAAGTGGACTCCTGTTGACTTGACAGTTAATAGACGAAAATTGACTTATTAGACATGTACAAAACACACTGTTTTATTTGCACAACAGAGCCGCTAAATCAGAGTTGCAATATGTCATGGATTCTTCAATAATGTAATTTCGTATTCCTCTCATGGGGGAGCTGAGAAGCAACATGTGACCACATCTCATGGGGGAGCTGAGAAGCAACATGTGACCACATCTCATGGGGGAGCTGAGAAGCAAGATGTGACCATATCTCATGAGGGAGCTGAGAAGCAACATGTGAACATATCTCATGGGGGAGCTGAGAAGCAACATGCGACCACATCTCATGAGGGAGCTGAGAAGCAAGATGTGACCATATCTCATGAGGGAGCTGAGAAGCAACATGTGAACATATCTCATGGGGGAGCTGAGAAGCAACATGTGAACATATCTCATGGGGGAGCTGAGAAGCAACATGTGAACATATCTCATGAGGGAGCTGAGAAGCAACATGTGAACATATCTCATGGGGGAGCTGAGAAGCAACATGTGAACATATCTCATGGGGGAGCTGAGAAGCAACATGCGACCACATCTCATGAGGGAGCTGAGAAGCAACATGTGACCATATCTCATGGGGGAGCTGAGAAGCAAGATGTGACCATATCTCATGAGGGAGCTGAGAAGCAACATGTGAACATATCTCATGGGGGAGCTGAGAAGCAACATGCGACCACATCTCATGAGGGAGCTGAGAAGCAACATGCGACCACATCTCATGAGGGAGCTGAGAAGCAACATCTCATGGGGGAGCTGAGAAGCAACATGCGACCATATCTCATGAGGGAGCTGAGAAGCAAGATGTGACCATATCTCATGAGGGAGCTGAGAAGCAATATGTGAACATATCTCATGGGGGAGCTGAGAAGCAATATCTCATGAGGGAGCTGAGAAGCAATATCTCATGAGGGAGCTGAGAAGCAATATCTCATGAGGGAGCTGAGAAGCAATATCTCATGAGGGAGCTGAGAAGCAATGTGACATATCTCATGGGGGAGCTGAGAAGCAATATCTCATGAGGGAGCTGAGAAGCAATATCTCATGAGGGAGCTGAGAAGCATATTCATGAGAGCTGAAACATATCTCATGGGGAGCTGAAGCAAGCATCCATCTCATGAGGGAGCTGAGAAGCAAGATGTGAACATATCTCATGGGGGAGCTGAGAAGCAATACTCCAGAGGAGCTGAGAAGCATATCTCATGAGGGAGCTGAGAAGCAAATTGACACATCTCATGGGGAGCTGAGAAGCAATATCTCATAGGGAGCTGAGAGCACATCTCATGGGGAGCTGAGAAGCAAATGTGACCATATCTCATGGGGAGCTGAAAGCAACATGTGACCAATCTCATGGGGAGCTGAGACAAATGTGACCATATCTCATGGGGAGCTGAGAAGCAAATGGACAATCTCATGGGGAGCTAGAGCAACATGACTATCTCATGGGGAGCTGAGAAGCAACATGTGACCATATCTCATGGGGAGCTGAGAAGACAAGATGTGACCATATCTCATGGGGAGCTGAGAAGCAACATGTGACCACATCTCATGGGGAGCTGAGAAAGCAACATGTGACCATATCTCATGGAGCTGAGCAATCTCATGGGGAGCTGAGAAGCAACATGTGACCATATCTCATGGGAGCTGAAGCAGCAACATTGACCATATCTCATGGGGAGCTAGAAGCACAACATGTGACCATATCTCATGGGGAGCTGAGAAGACAAATGTGACCATATCTCATGGGGAGCTGAGAAGCAGAATGGACCAATCTCATGGGATGAGCTGAGAAGCAGCAACATGTGACCATATCTCATGGGGAGCTGAGAGCAACATGTGACCATATCTCATGGGGAGCTGAGAAGCAACATGTGACCATATCTCATGGAGCTGAGAAACAAGATGTGACCATATCTCATGGGGAGCTGAGAAACAATATGACCATATCTCATGGGGAGCTGAGAAGCACAACATTGACCATATCTCATGGAGAGCTGAGAAGCAAACAGTGACCATATCTCATGGGGAGCTGAGAAGCAAATGTGACCAATCCATGAACTGAAAACAAATGTGAGATACTCTGGGACTAGAGAAACCAAGACTGACCATATCTCATGGTGATACAATAAGAATAACCAGTGACTGAGAACAAGATGAACCATATCATGACTGAAGATAACAGTACTAATCCAGTACTGAAGATAACTCAAAGTACTGAAGATAACTCAAGACTGAAGATAACCAAGTATTGAAGATAACCAAAGTACTGAAGATAACCAAAGTACTGAAGATAACCAAAGTACTGAAGATAACCGAAGGACTGAAGATAACCAAAGTACTGAAGATAACCAAAGTACTGAAGATAATCAAAGTACTGAAGATAACCAAAGGACTGAAGATAACCAAAGTACTGAAGATAACCAAAGTACTGAAGATAACCAAAGTACTGAAGATAATCAAAGTACTGAAGATAACCAAAGTACTGAAGATAACCAAAGTACTGAAGATAACAGTCTGAAGATAATGTACTGAAGATAATCAAAGTACTGAAGATAACCAGTAATCTGAAGATAATCAAAGTACTGAAGATAATCAAAGTACTGAAGATAACCAAAGTACTGAAGATAACCAAAGGACTGAAGATAACCAAAGTACTGAAGATAACCAAAGTACTGAAGATAACCAAAGTACTGAAGATAACCAAAGTACTGAAGATAATCAAAGTACTGAAGATAATCAAAGTACTGAAGATAACCGTAGGACTGAAGATAATCAAAGTACTGAAGATAACCAAAGTACTGAAGATAATCAAAGTACTGAAGATAACCAAAGTACTGAAGATAACCAAAGTACTGAAGATAACCAAAGTACTGAAGATAACCGAAGGACTGAAGATAACCAAAGTACTGAAGATAACCGAAGGACTGAAGATAACCGAAGGACTGAAGATAACCGAAGGACTGAAGATAACCGAAGGACTGAAGATAACCGAAGTACTGAAGATAACCGAAGGACTGAAGATAACCAAGGTACTGAAGATAACCGAAGGACTGAAGATAACCGAAGGACTGAAGATAACCAAAGTACTGAAGATAACCAAAGTACTGAAGATAACCAAAGTACTGAAGATAACCAAAGTACTGAAGATAACCAAAGTACTGAAGATAACCAAAGTACTGAAGATAACCAAAGTACTGAAGATAACCGAAGGACTGAAGATAACCGAAGGACTGAAGACAACCAAAGTACTGAAGATAACCAAAGTACTGAAGATAACCAAAGTACTGAAGATAACCAAAGTACTGAAGATAACCAAAGTACTGAAGATAACCGAAGGACTGAAGATAACCAAAGTACTGAAGATAACCGAAGGACTGAAGATAACCAAAGTACTGAAGATAACCAAAGTACTGAAGATAACCAAAGTACTGAAGATAACCGAAGGACTGAAGATAACCAAAGTACTGAAGATAACCGAAGGACTGAAGATAACCAAAGGACTGAAGATAACCAAAGTACTGAAGATAACCATAGTACTGAAGATAACCATAGTACTGAAGATAACCAAAGGACTGAAGATAACCAAAGTACTGAAGATAACCATAGTACTGAAGATAACCGAAAAAGAAGAAGTATTTTCAATGTGTTTTGAAAAAAAGAGAATAAATGTAGCTGCTGTAAGAGAAAAGAAGAAAATAAAAATAAGAATATATAAATCTCTCTCTCTCTCTCTCTCTCTCCCTCCCTCTCTCTCTCTCTCTCTCTATGACACATAGAGAGTATAGATGTGTCTTCCTGTGGTGTATTGTTTGTTTCTTGACATAGTTATATCAAAACATGTTTTTCCCTTCAAAATATCATTTGAAAATTCTTGTAAATACATAACAAGACAGCTACTATGTGCTGCTGGCTCTTGCTAAGAATTGAAGAACTTTCTTTGACAGTTTTAGAAGAAGAAAGTGGTAATTATTTCTGCTAGATGGAAGCTTAGACTCCGGGTAACGACAGCAGAGAGAAAATGTATTCTACAATTTAGCTTGATAACATGATAATATGGCAACATTATAGCATGACAAAATTGCAACATGACAAAATTTCAACATGAAAATATTGCGACATGACAAAATTACAACAGCACAAAAGTACAACATGACAAAATTGCAATATGGCAAAATTGCAACAGTCCAAAATTACATAATTGCTACACGACAAAAGGACAAAACTGCATCATGACAAAATTAAATCATGACAAAATTATAACATGACAAAATTGCAATAAAACATCAAAGTAATATGACAACATGGTAACTTGGCAAAGTTCAATACCAGAATTCAAAAACAGAACTAAAGATAGTAAATATAGGAGCGATATGATTATGGGGCTCAGATCAGGCAGCAGTTTTGTAACGTTGATAATTATGGGGCTCAGATCAGGTAGCTGTTTTGTAGACGAAAACGTTGATAATTATGGGGCTCAGATCAGGCAGCTGTTTTGTAGACGAAAACGTTGATAATTATGGGGCTCAGATCAGGCAGCAGTTTTGTAAACGAAAACGTTGATGTGCATGCTTGACTTTTTAATTTGTTAAAATTTATTTGTAGGTTATTATTTAACATAATCGGCATAACTGCGCTCCAGGTAGAAATGTATGTGCACAATCTCTTTCCAGCAGCTGGTGAAATGCGAACACGCTTATGGTTCCCGTAACACGCTGATCACATACGTTTTTCATCCGAGTTCTCAGAAGACAATTTCTGCTCCAGTGATGTTTCATTCTAAATTGCGAGAATCTCTCTATGTGCTTACCTATAAATGTAATATAAATTTCGTTTCCTGTTCTCACAGAACG
Source organism: Arion vulgaris (assembly GCA_020796225.1). NCBI lineage: Eukaryota > Metazoa > Mollusca > Gastropoda > Stylommatophora > Arionidae > Arion > Arion vulgaris. Next base: position 61,851,716 of record CM036762.1, on the reverse strand, counting down.
AGTGTCAAGCAGTTTGTCACGACTTGTACGACGCCGACGGCTTTGTTGTCGTGTATAGCGTAACTGATGAGGTCAGTCTGCAGGTCGCCAAGCAAGAGATTGAAACAATCAGGTCACGGTCAGCATCATGCACACCAATCTTGTTGCTAGGAAACAAGCTTGACCTAGATCATGCTAGAAAGGTTGGTCCATTTTTTTAATTTTACGAATTAGTCTGTTTGACAACTTTGTCTGTTTATTTTCAAAGTTTGACCTGAAGCAGTGTCTTCCTAAAAAAATAGTATTTCACAAACAGTAAAATCGTTACCAACTTCATTTTTTCTGCAATTTCCAGCCAAAAAATCATAATTTATTATCACCATCATCATTGTCATGATAATTACCACCATCGTCATTATTATAACCACCATCATCGTCACCATAATAATTACCATCATCACGATAATTAAAACCACCATCATCATCGTGATAATTAAAAAGCATCATCATTCTTACAAATGTATATTTTCCCAGGTATTTCCCGGGGATGTAGACAAACTTCGAGAAGCCTACGGATGCCAACACGCAGAAGTGTCTGCTGCAGAGTCTCATGTAATTATAGTCAACTGTTTCCGTGGTCTAATTATGGATACAGTCACTTCCCTATTCCATGGAGGTCGCATGATCAAACGTAGAAAAAGCTTCTTCGAGAACGTCTCTAGAAAAGTGGGGAACGTGTTTAGAAGAAAGAGTTTGGAAGACACTTCAATCTCTAACAAGAAAGTAACTAGAATTTCATATCATCATTTCAATAGAAGATCCGTGTAAGGATTTGTAACAATGTCAGCAGATGACTTATGTCTAGACTTATTCCAGATTTAACACAGTATATTGTGTAGGACTTTCTTGCACAGTCAACTATTGTGTTGTGAGAGCAATTGCATCAACACTACCAGATGTTCAGTATAAAGATTTGTCTCAGTGTCAACAGACATTCTGTGAACAGATTTGTCAACAGACATTCTGTGAAGAGACTTGTCAACTGACATTCTGTGAACAGATTTGTCAACAGACATTCTGTGAAGAGACTTGTCAACTGACATTCTGTGAAGAGACTTGTCAACAGACATTCTGTGAAGAGATTTATCAACAGACATTCTGTGAAGAGATTTATCAACAGACATTCTGTGAAGAGACTTGCAAACAGACAACAGATTTGCCTTAATGTCGGCACACTTAACATCTAGCTAGCGCAGTAGTGCGCCCATGTCATTCTCATAATCACTAATCAATCAACACATTCCCTGGAAAAATATGTCTCAATGTCAACTGACGTCTTTAACTATTGACATTAATGTCAACTGACATCAATGTCGACGGACAATATATTACAGCTTGGCATTAGTACCGCATACATTTTGTTTCAAGTTTTGTCTCTGAACAAGAACTGACGACATTATTGTGGGAACATGGGTCTTACCGTCAGTCAACGAGGGAGATCATATGAAGAACTTTGACATCTGGGAGACAGTCGTACATATTCTACTGTAAACCGCATCAGAAAATGTACAGTTGTTCTCTCGCTCTCTCTCTGCTTGTTAAACCCAGATTGGGGCATAGACCCTCAACCAACTCACGCTGTCTTCTTAGCTATCTCTTGCAGGCTCCCTCCAGCTCTTCTTTATATTGTTGATCTCTGCCTCCAAATCTCGTCTCCATGTATTTCTAGACCTCCTTTTCTTGTGCTATCCCTGTTGCTATCCCTGTTGCTATCCCTGTTGCTATCCCTGTTGCTATCCCTGTTGCTATCCCTGTTGCTATCCCTGTTGATATCCCTGTTGCTATCCCTGTTGCTATCCCTGTTGCTATCCCTGTTGCTATCCATGTTGCTATCCCTGTTGCTATCCCTGTTGCTATCCCTGTTGCTATCCCTGTTGCTATCCCTGTTGCTATCGCTGTTGCTATCCCTGTTGCTATCCCTGTTGCTATCCCTGTTGCTATCCCTGTTGCTATCCCTGTTGCTATCCCTGTTGCTATCCTTGTTGCTATCCCTGTTGCTATCCCTGTTGCTATCCCTGTTGCTATCCCTGTTGCTATCCCTGTTGCTATCCCTGTTGCTATCCCTGTTGCTATCCCTGTTGCTATCCCTGTTGCTATCCCTGTTGCTATCCCTGTTGCTATCCCTGTTGGTTCCAGGAAACGACCCTTCTTGGTAAGAAATCCATTTATATATATATATATATATATATGTATGTATGTGTTAACTCTCATGTATGTGCTTTTGAATATAAGTGTTACTAAAGATATCTCTGTATATCATGACCAGAGAAGAGAACAAATAAATATATCCAAAAAAAAGTCAAAATCAAAGAAAACTGGATGTTACTACACATAAAAAATGATAAAATTGAAGTATTTTGGACATATTGACACAAAGGGTTGGAGAAGACCATCATGGAAGGTAGCTTCTTGGAAAGAGGAGAAGAGGAAGACCACGGAGAAGATGGATTCAGGATATAACTGATGGTTTGAACATGACGGCTGCAGAGGCAGGACATATCGCCTATGAGAGAGGGAGAGAGAGGGGGGAGAGAGAGAGGGAAGAGAGAGAGAGGGAGAGAGAGATTCCAAAGGACTGTTAGAATGGCAAAGTTCTGCTGAAGACAATCTATTTCATGATGATGCTGATAACTCTCATCCAGGGGCGGATTATAAGTTATGCAACTAAACAGTTTGGACACTTTTATTTGTGTTGTTTTTATTGTGTCATGTTAGTGTTATTATACAGTAGTGAGTGCTGGAACATGGCCGACAACTTCATGTGCAAGTTGCAGATATTCTCAAATGAATGTTTAAGTAGAATCCTGCACAGTTTCTGGACAAATACATTACCAAATTAAGAGCCTTGTGAAACGAAAAAACTGCATCATTGGAGACAATCATAAAAAAACGAAGAATAGGAATATTGGCTAGAACAGCTCTCTGATGGGACTAGAACAGCTCTCTCATGTGGCTAGAACAGCTCTCCGATGTGGCTAGAACAGCTCTCCGATGTGGCTAGAACAGCTCTCCGATGGGGCTAGAACAGCTCTCTGATGTGGCTAGAACAGCTCTCCGATGGGGCTAGAACAGCTCTCTGATGTGGCTAGAACAGCTCTCTGATGTGGCTAGAACAGCTCTCCGATGTGGCTAGAACAGCTTTCCGATGGGGCTAGAACAGCTTTCCGATGGGGCTAGAACAGCTCTCCGATGGGGCTAGAACAGCTCTCCGATGGGGCTAGAACAGCTCTCTGATGGGGCTAGAACAGCTCTCCGATGTGGCTAGAACAGCTCTCCGATGGGGCTAGAACAGCTCTTCGATGGACAGTGGATGGGAAAGAAAGCCTGGATGTCCAATGGAAACATGAAGAATAACGATGGAAAGAAATTTGAAAGATTGTGGCCGAACGTGGGCGGGGGCGGGGGTAACAATTGACAGAAAGTCGACAGAACAGTAACTATGGGAATATGTTGTAGAAGCCTTATATGTACCACAGCATATTCTGTTTGCGTCTGTCATACGATCCATTCCTACATGCTACCATCCCTACATGCTACCATCCCTACATGATACCATCCCTACATGATACCATCCCTACATGCTACCATCCCTACATGCTACCATCCCTACATGATACCATCCCTACATGCTACCATCCCTACATGCTACCATCCCTACATGATACCATCCCTACATGATACCATCCCTACATGATACCATCCCTACATGCTACCATCCCTACATGATACCATCCCTACATGCTACCATCCCTACATGATACCATCCCTACATGATACCATCCCTACATGCTACCATCCCTACATGATACCATCCCTACATGCTACCATTCCTACATGCTACCATTCCTACATGCTACCATCCCTACATGATACCATCCCTACATGATACCATCCCTACATGATACCATCCCTACATGATACCATCCCTACATGATACCATCCCTACATGATACCATCCCTACATGCTACCATCCCTACATGCTACCATCCCTACATGCTACCATTCCTACATGCTACCATTCCTACATGCTACCATCCCTACATGCTACCATCCCTACATGCTACCATCCCTACATGATACCATCCCTACATGATACCATCCCTACATGATACCATCCCTACATGCTACCATCCCTACATGCAACATCATCCTCCATTCCCAGCAGCATCTGCTATCAAATACTTTATTTCGAGCTCCACTTCTTCATTGTATAAATATCAACATTCCTGTCCGGTATTAGTTGGGTCACAACTGTGGTCACCTGAATCTTTCGTGTTGTGCCATACACAAAATGCTTTGTTAATTCTCTAGACACTAACATCGATATTTTGTTTTTAATTTGTAACTTCAAGAATTTGGAGTTCAAGACTGTGATTGACATATTCAAATAACTGTCACGTGAACTTGAGTTCAGAACTCTGGTAGACATATTCATGTCATTCTGTTCTCAGTGAAAACCTTGAACAGAAATATGAACTGAAGGAAAATAAGTGGGTGATTGTGGGCAGAATTGTTGGACTGTGTTTGAGGCCAAAAGAGCAACGATTTCATGCTTTGGTTTACCCCGAATTTGAATGAAATGTGTTCTGATGACCAACAAAGTGCGACACATCCCCATCATTACGACGAACAATCCAGAGTTAACTGCCACTGTGTATTATATTGTAAGTACGATGTGCGGAAACGTACACATCTGATCTGGTCAGATTGGATCAGATCAAAACTGGAGACAACCGAGGGAGGCTGTGGTGATACGTAATAAATTAACGTTTTAGGACAAAGACATGTATGTGTGGTATCACATAAGCTAGCAAAAATGAATAATAAAATATTATTTAATTATTCATTTGTGATGTATGTGGTACCATACATACGTATCGTTGTGCTTATATTGTAAGTCGCAATAAAATGATCAGATTACAAGTTTGATTTTGTTATTAAATATATTTGATTTGAATTACTGCTGTTGTTGTTAGTCTTCACATTGAAGATATGCTCTTTGTTTGTTCATGTTTAGAGTGTGCGTAATGAGATGTTTAGAGTGTAGATAAGGAGACGTGTAGAGTGTACCTAAGGAGATGTTTAGATACAGAAAGAGCTGATGCCATGTTCAGAGCTCGTGGTTTTGAAACAACTTAGTTATCCACGGTTCTACAAAGAATTCATAATCACAGTGCCCAATCACTACACTTAAGATGGAATAAGCATATAGATGTTGTTGACAGATTGAACCACATTCACTACATTACATTGAGATCAGGAGTCTCTGCTAAACTATCTAGATGTTTCCATGTGGGCAACGAAAGTACCTCTGCAACGAAAGGTGAGCACATTACTTCCACTCCACAGAGACCCCCCTTCTATCACAGAGACCCCTTCTATCACAGAGACCCCTTCTATCACAGAGACCCCCTTTCTATCACAGAGACCCCCTACTATCACAGAGATCACCTTCTATCACAGAGACCCCCTTCTATCACAGAGATCACCTTCTATCACAGAGACCCCTTCTATCACAGAGACCCCTTCTATCACAGAGACCCCTTCTATCACAGAGACCCCTTCTATCACAGAGATCACCTTCTATCACAGAGACCCCTTCTATCACAGAGACCCTTCTTCTATCACAGAGATCACCTTCTATCACAGAGGTCACCTTCTATCACAGAGATCACCTTCTATCACAGAGACCCTTCTTCTATCACAGAGATCACCTTCTATCACAGAGATTACCTTCTATCACAGAGATCACCTTCTATCACAGAGATCACCTTCTATCACAGAGACCCTTCTTCTATCACAGAGACCCCTACTATCACAGAGATCACCTTCTATCACAGAGATCACCTTCTATCACAGAGATCACCTTCTATCACAGAGACCCTTCTTCTATCACAGAGATCACCTTCTATCACAGAGACCCTTCTTCTATCACAGAGACCCTTCTTCTATCACAGAGATCACCTTCTATCACAGAGATCACCTTCTATCACAGAGACCCTTCTTCTATCACAGAGATCACCTTCTATCACAGAGACCCCCTTCTATCACAGAGACCCTTCTTCTATCACAGAGACCCTTCTTCTATCACAGAGATCACCTTCTATCACAGAGATCACCTTCTATCACAGAGACCCTTCTTCTATCACAGAGATCACCTTCTATCACAGAGACCCTTCTTCTATCACAGAGACCCCTTCTATCACAGAGAGCCTTTTCTATCACAGAGATCACCTTCTATCACAGAGACCCCTTCTATCACAGAGACCCCCTTCTATCACAGAGACCCTTCTTCTATCACAGAGACCCCTACTATCACAGAGATCACCTTCTATCACAGAGACCCCTTCTATCACAGAGACCCTTTTCTATCACAGAGATCACCTTCTATCACAGAGATCACCTTCTATCACAGAGACCCCTTCTATCACAGAGATCACCTTCTATCACAGAGATCACCTTCTATCACAGATCACCTTCTATCACAGAGATCACCTTCTATCACAGAGATCACCTTCTATCACAGAGACCCCTTCTATCACAGACCCCCTACAATATGTCTCCCTCAAACTGTATAACATCTCGTTTAAGAGACCAGATGGCATAGTGGCTAGCTCACTTGCTCTGCAAGCCCGGGATCACAGGACCAATTTTCCCAGTTGGTATTTCATTTATTTCGATCAGCAGTTCTCATTTCTGCAACTTCAATTTGGTATCCCATAAAAACACTGGGAAGTCAAGGAAGCAGGCGTAATGTTTACCGTATCCAGTATGGTAGGCCGCTAGTCACAGACAAATGTGCACCTACCACTGTATTTCTTAATGTACCTCATGGTATGAAAAAGAGATCGGTTTAGAAATGAAGACATCAGGAAAAAGTGGGTACAACATCAGTACTGAACTTGATAAATAAATAACAAACTAAATGTTTCGGCCACATAAGCAGATTACCAACAGACAGTGTGCATCAAAGAACAATTCTACTCAGATACAGCGGATACAAGACAAAATGTCGTTCATGCAATATGCGGACCACAGTAATAACAGAATCTGTGAAAAACACCGGGTACGCAATTTCCCGTGTTAGCAATCTCTTCTTATCCTCCTGACGCTACGGAACAAAAGTAGGATTAGATAAAAGATGACAACGGGTTATCTACTGTTACTAACTTACTATAGCACATTATATAGTTCATTTTGAGCCTGTATAGCACATTGTATAGTTCATTCTGAGCCTGTATAGCACATTGTATAGTTCATTCTGAACCTGGATAGAACATTGTATAGTTCATTCTGATCATGTATAGCACACTGTATAGTTCTTGCTGAACCTGTATAGCCCATGTGATTCTTACTTCTGAACTGTAATACCTATAGTAACTTCTTCTTCAACTTCTTTGCGTTCGTTCTTTACTACCAATTTAAATCACTCTTTGTGATACATATGATCTTTGTCAAGAACGTGTATACGTTGCACATTGGTTTGTAGGCCCCTAAACGCATATAATTCTACACGTTTAGGACATGTGCATCCGATTTCAACCAAACCTCCTTAGTCGCCTCTTACGACATGCGTGGCAGGTAACAGTGGTTCAATTCTTTACAACCCAAATTTGGGCCCCGGTAACCACTCGGGCGACCTATAGTAACTATAATATTGTTCTTACTGCAACTGAATAGTACCTGATGTCTTACTGTCTTCAATTGTATGTCGTACCCTAGCCGACTTCCTGTCTATATTCTTTCCTTCTAGTTTCTTTCATATTTTATGTCGTTCAAATTAATGTCCACAATAATTCCTTTTTTTGAAAGAATTACAATTTAACAATAGATTAGAAATAGAGGCTTCATGTCAATATTTGCCATCTCTTTTCTTGTCCATTGTTATCTTTCTTCCTTACATTAACGTGAACAGAATTCAAGTTCTTGATCTGAAAATATATAACCAACGGTAAAATTATTTGCTAATATAAACGGTATCACGCTGAGATAAACGGTCGTCGTGGACTGGGAGAAACTCACATTTCGCTATTAAGCAGTTATAGTTTCCTGTATATGTTTGAACGACTTAGTTATAACATAAAATGAGCATAAAAATAAATTTCAGTTAATAATTGTGGCCATCACAACACGCTATACTACCCACCCAGACAAATAGTTATACGCCATTTTTGTAATGTCTACGTCTGCATCTAAACCTGACCCACATTGTGAAACAACGCAAGAGCTTTTCTTGTTGACAATATCCCGTAACAATGGGGACTAGATGCATTATCTTTTCCTCCCATCTTTGTTAGTTTTCCAACATTCATGCTAATGATTATGACTAAGGTAGACAGCCTGCTCGACGCCATAGAAGTTGTCATAGCGACCGTCTGTGAAGTAGAATAAGTATCGATACCGTGTCACAATATAGACTAGCTTATGCTGGACTGATTTGCAGTTAGTTGTTGTAAAGCTGGATCCGTTAGTGATACATACCATCTGTTGTGTTATTCTGACGATGTCATGTACGTGGTATATCAGATTCTGTTGCGAAATGTCTCTGTGGCTGAGTGGTTAAGCCCTTTGCCTTGCGAGTCGAAGGTCGTGTGTTCGAATCCGGACCGCGGCCTTCTGTTCACGAGTGCAGTTTTTTCCAGAGACCCCTAGGATTGTTGCTGGAGCTACGGAGTTCGTGCTTTGTGCAATACTCTCGGCAGGCGTCGTGCCATTTCTGCGGAGAGGGACCGAGCCATATGGGGTAAAACCCGGTGCAATGAAGTCAATCCTTCGGCTTTAAAAACCTTTTAGAATGTATTTTGTAGATTGTGTCTCAGTCTCCTCTGTCACATTCACTCTATCAGGTAGATGGCGTCTTAGTCTACTCTGTCATCTTAAATATGACCTGTAAATAGTGTTTCTTATGTTGCTGTTGTAGTAATAGTAGTAGTAGTAGTTGTAGTAGTAATAGCATCGGTCGTAGTAGAGGTAGTAGTAGTAGTAGTAGTAATAGTAGTAATAGCATCGGTCGTAGTAGAGGTAGTAGTAGTAGTAGTAGTAGTAGTAGATAATGTAGTAATAGCATCGGTCGTAGTAGGTAGTAGTAGTAGTAGTAGTAGTAGTAATAGTAGTAATAGCATCGGTCGTAGTAGGGGTAGTAGTAGTAATAGTAGTAATAGTAGTAATAGCATCGGTCGTAGTAGAGGTAGTAGTAGTAGTAGTAGTAGTAGTAGTAGTAGTAGTAGTAGTAATAGAAGGATGAGGACAGTATTCGTTGCATCCCTAGTTTCCGCTGGAAATATGACGATTAAGTAGTATGAGTAACAAGAAAGAGACAGTTGCAACCCAATACTTTGCTGGGAACATGAAATCTTATCAGTAGGAAAGAGAGAGAGGCTGGTATAGCCCGTCCACACGGGGAACCTAATCCTAGTAGTATAAGAGACACAGTTGTAGCTCTAGTCTCCGCTGGGAACATAAAGACTAGACAAATAGACAGGTGTAACCTAAGTTTCCGCTTGGATCATGGCGGTTTATTTACACGTCTGTAGATATTCTGATTGAAAAACTGATAGAACCGACATCTCGGAATCCAAGAGTCTCGACAAGGTGCGGCGTCCCTTTCATTGCATTAATTCATAAACTCTCTGTCAACGATTTTGTATTATTCTCCCGTCACTAAGAAAGATCACTTTCTGAGTCGACTGAAGATTCGATCTACCTGAAATTAAATCTCACACTTTTATGACTTAATCCCAGTCACTGACACTGAGCTAATCCGTCTGGAATCAGATAAGTAAAACAGATGAGTGAAGAAAGTAGGCACAATATTTGACGCGATGTTTGCTTTAATCTGCATGCTTGTATATCTCATTCGACATATTTGTGTATGTATATCAATAGTATCATATAGCACAACAGTATCGTGTGTATGTTTACTACAAGCGTTCATAACAACCATTGAATCTTATCGTTCGTTACGATGAGACAAGTCTGATAATCCTCAGAGTTAACACCCTTTGTTCGAGTATGGCGGATGTCAAAACTGAATTCCGGTCGTCTGAATAGAGATGCTAGCGTGATAGATGGACGGTATTCTGTTTGAAAGTTCAATCTATCTCAATTCTTTTTGAAAGTGGAATCTATCTCAGCAAAAACAGCAGCTGTGAATATCATAGAATATTCATTTCTATTTGTTATAGAAAAACTGTTTGACGTTATATCCTCCATACAGAAGGGACACTATTTTGTCTGGACTAGCAAATCAAGAAGTACTGAAGCAACTAGGAGTGACAGCAGAAGTACTCCAAATAAATAAGTACTGAAGCAACTAGGAGTGACAGGAAAAGTACTGAAGCAACTAGGAGTGACAGGAGAAATACTGAAGCAACTAGGAGTGACAGGAGAAGTACTGAAGCAACTAGGAGTGACAGGACAAGTACTGAAGCAACTAGGAGTGACAGGAAAAGTACTGAAGCAACTAGGAGTGACAGGAGAAGTACTGAAGCAACTATGAGTGACAGGAAAAGTACTGAAGCAACTAGGAGTGACAGGAGAAGTACTGAAGCAACTAGGAGTGACAGGAGAAGTACTGAAGCAACTAGGAGTGACAGGAAAAGTACTGAAGCAACTAGGAGTGACAGGAGAAGTACTCCAAATAAATAAGTACTGAAGCAACTAGAAGTGATAGGAAAAGTACTCCAAGAAATAAAAGTTCATTAAATAGATCATTTGGATTACACTTTAACTTATCTCCTATTTGTGTAGACCGGAAAACGTTCACTGTGACGTCCAGAACTAAGACTGTTCTGGCTAACCTAGCGGGAATGACTTCCCTATGCCAGGTTTTATTTGGTTATTGGTTACCCCAGTCGGATCTAATGAAGGCAAGGCTACAATTTGTTGGCTAATGAGCATGGTAGGTTTGTTGCAGAGCGAAGTGAGGCATACAGGACAACTACTTCTAGTATGAGGATGGAGGTTGAGGCCGTTACTGCTGCCCTCCATTGGCTCTCTGGGACTTCATTTACTGGGGTTTTATTTGGGTCCTACTAAGGAAGGCGAGCCCAAATAGTAAGGCATGCAGAAACCTGATGTGCTAGCTTATGGGTCTGTAGGTAGCTAACTGGCACAACTAACTCACTCATACTCTAAGGAATAAATCCCATACAGACAACAAAGAGTGATTTAACAATGTAGATCGGACGAAGTAGTACAAGTATAGAGAGTCGAGATCAAGAGAAATCAAAGATTTGGTGAAATTGTCTCTATAATCTGCTCATTTCATTTGATTTGATTTTCTTAGTCTTATCTCTTCTTCAGTTATCAGTTATCATATATCAGTTATCATATATCAGTTATCAGTTATATGAGGACTATCATTATAGCACTCCGGACATGTCCATAGGTGCTCCGATCTCCGCCTCAGCAAATCCAGCAGCGTCCAGCGACCCAACACGCCAGTTCGATGTTGATTAATCAATCTCTTTGCATATTTAGTATGTCGTTCTTTTCGGGATGTATCAATATTGACACCCATCTCTCTCAGTCTGGTCAGCGAGTGGATTCACATCCCTGAAACTCCTCTGTTCGGAAATACTCTCTCAATCTGGTCAGCGAGTGGGATTCACAGCCCTGAAACTCCTGTGTTCGGAAATACTCTCTCAATCTGGTCAGCGAGTGGGATTCACAGCCCTGAAACTCCTGTGTTCGGAAAGACTCTCTCAATGCGTGAGGAATGTTACTTCCATCCATCTTATTTCTTCTTCTTTTCTTGAATCATCTTTTGCCTGACAGCGTTAGGATAAGAAGGGATTTCTAGTACGAGTTTTTGTGGGCGCTTCATAAATAGTCTTTTTTACTGCCTCTATTATTTCTGAGCTCCATATTTTGCGCGGACGGCTTTTTGCTTTGTATCCACTGTATCGGAGTAGCATTGCTTTTTGGGGTACACTGTCTCTTGGTAATCTGCTTATGTGGCCGAACCATTTAATGTGTTGTTTCTTGATGAAGTTCAGTAGTGCCTGCTGATGGTGTACTCACTTTTTTCCTGATGTCTTCATTTCTAAACCGACCTCTTCTTGATACATCCAGCATTCTGCATAGACACTTCATCTCTGTCAGGAGTATCATTTGATGCCAGCGTCCAGGTTTGACAATAATAACATAATGTTGAGAGAAAGATTGTGTTGTGCAATGCTCTTTTAGTGTTCATGATGACATGTTTGAATTTTTAAATTGTTGTCATTTGTTCTATGATTTGATTTGCTTTGTTGCATCTTTGTTGCATTTCGTTAGTTATTCTTATGATTGTTGAAAATACATGTATGTAAAAATAAAAATTAAAGAAATAGAACAAACAGTGGCGGCTCGTGATCATTTTTGTTGGTGGGGCCAGACATTCTTTTCCGGATAAATCATGGTTTTTGGTTGCTATATTTCAATTTCTAAAATAATAAATACACGATATACATTATTTTTGGTTGGTACCCGGCCCTAGTGGCCCTTAATGACGAGCCGCCACTGAGAAGAAACATGTCCTTACAAAAATATAAACAATTAAAACCAGAATGAAATTAAACGTATAAAGACATACAGAGATCAGAATACTAAGAGCATGCATATTCCCAGTGGCAACGTGTATGTGTAAAACATGGACATTTAACAAGACAGTGGAAAAGGATATGTGGGCTTTTGAATATAAGTGTTACAGAAGAGTCCTCCGTATATCATGGACAGAGAAGAGTCCTCCGTTTATCATGGACAGAGAACACATAGGTCTAAACAGAAAACTCAAAATCATTGAAAACTGATGCTACAAATAAAAATGCGAAAATGTATGTGTCTTGGACAGATAGAACAATATGAATGGTTGGAGAAGATCATTATTAAAGGAGGTATCTTTGACGATCACGAGAAGAAGAAGAGCACGATGAATTCAGGATGTAATTGATGATTTCAACATGACGGCAGATAGATCTGATCTATGAGAGAGAGAGAGAGAGAAATTCCGAAAAACTGTTAAGTTGGTAAAGTTCTGTTCAGGACAAGCTATTTGATGATAATCTAGTTCATAACCTTCTTGTATTCATATTAATCTGCATTTGTTCATGTTTTCATTGTTTTCCTAAATTATTTCATCTTCTACTTCTGCTGTGATGATGTTCGGACTTTCATTTTCATGTGACCATGATTCTCTTGAGACCATGAACACAATAAATAGAAATTATATTTCAGCAAATAAATATATATTGACATTTGTTTACTTCTGTGATACCAGAAAATAATAAATCTCCGCCTACTACTGCCGAGATAGCTCAGATAAAGGAGAGAGGCAACGAAATCTTGTCAGAGATTGAGACAAATCGCGTGCCGGTATCTCAGTCTATTCTTCATGTCTGCTCCACTTGATACGACTGATCACATCGAGACCAGCACACAAGTGGTTTTCATTTTCATCTCACTCTTCCAGCGAACACAGACACCCAGCGGTGTTGGTTCGCTTCTTCCAATCCCAAGTTTCTCACAAGAGTGACAGCATCAACAGTAATAGTCAACCATGAAAGTAACCGTAACAGGAGAAAATTAAACTGTCAAATAAAGTTCACGGTTTCGGATTGATAGACAAAGAAACAATAATTTTGTTTGGAAGGTTTACTTCCAGAACTGTTGTAGAATTTGACATGTACTGGCGTGAAACTTGATAGATGGACGTGAATGAAATGTAATGGTTGCTATCGGAATGTCAAAGTCTATGAAATTGTTCTAATGTTGGAATTCTTGCAGTGTAGCAACAAACAGACTATTGAATCGTAATATGATTTTTCTATCCAAGCTTGTTCCTCCTCGCATTCCTGCAAGATATATTTACACGGTCACTCTTTACAACCTCGCATTCCTGCAAGATATTGCTTTACACGGTCATCCCTTTACAACCTCGCATTCCTGCAAGATATTGCTTTACACGGTCATCCCTTTACAACCTCGCATTCCTGCAAGATATTGCTAACACGGTCGTCACTTTACAACCTCCCATTCCTGCAAGATATTGTTAACACGGGTCATCTCTTGACAACCTCGCATTCTTCAAGATATTGCTTTACACGGACATCCCTTTACAACCTCGCATTCCTGCAAGATATTGCTAACACGGTCATCCCTTTACAACCTCGCATTCCTGCAAGATATTGCTTTACACGGTCATCCCTTTACAACCTCGAATTCCTGCAAGATATTGCTAACACGGTCATCCCTTTACAACATTTGTTTAACATCTCAACAATAACACTTTATTTCTCATGTTTATTAAAGCAACACTTTCAGTATCAAAAACAGTATATAGTAGTTTAAAGCATCAAGGTGAAATATGCTGAGGACCTATACCTGTCTGCTAGGATGAAAATCAATACTTTTATCTTTAGCGTGTCTTCGCGTTGTTTCATCCCCACACGAGTAGAAGACTACCACCCGCTTGTGAAGTTTTACCAAATAGCACATAGTTTCAGACAGTCCTCTCTTGGATTTGTGTGTTTGTTTGTGTTTGTCCGTTTTTTATCAAACAAGATAACCACACTTTGTGATATATTTGGTTTGCACTGAGAAAGTGAGCACGTTGCACACCCGTTTGCCGCTACGGGATGTAGAACAGGCAGATCCAAATGTCGGCCAAAGTGTATGTATATTATTATCCAACAGGGCACAAATTTGTCTCAAGGGGTCTAGAAGCGAAGGATCGACTTTATTACACCGGGGGTTCCCATATGGTTCCGTTCCTGAATGTTGCATAAAACATGAATTCCGTAGCTCCAGTAAAAATCCTATGCTCTCATGACAAAAATTGCATATGTGACTCGGTCCGGATTCGAACTCACACTCTTCAGAACGACAGGTAAGCGTCTTAATTACTTCATCATAGGGATTCCAACAAATTTGTACAGACCAGCTACTGTCAGATTTAACAAATAGAAAAACTTCACTTGAAAGTAGAAAAACATCACTTGAAAGTAGAAAAACATCACTTGAAAGTAGAAAAACATCACTTGAAAGTAGAAAAACATCACTTGAAAGTAGAAAAACATCACTTGAAAGTAGAAAAACATCACTTGAAAGTAGAAAAACATCACTTGAAAGTAGAAAAACATCACTTGAAAGTAGAAAAACATCACTTGAAAGTGAAAACATCACTTGAAAGTAGAAAACTTCACTTGAAAGTAGAAAACTTCACTTGAAAGTAGAAAAACATCACTTGAAAGTAGAAAAACATCACTTGAAAGTAGAAAAACATCACTTGAAAGTAGAAAAACTTCACTTGAAAGTAGAAAAACATCACTTGAAAGTAGAAAAACTTCACTTGAAAGTAGAAAAACATCACTTGAAAGTAGAAAAACATCACTTGAAAGTAGAAAAACTTCACTTGAAAGTAGAAAAACATCACTTGAAAGTAGAAAAACTTCACTTGAAAGTAGAAAAACATCACTTGAAAGTAGAAAAACACCACTTGAAAGTAGAAAAACATCACTTGAAAGTAGAAAAACATCACTTGAAAGTAGAAAAACATCACTTGAAAGTAGAAAAACATCACTTGAAAGTAGAAAAACATCACTTGAAAGTAGAAAAACATCACTTGAAAGTAGAAAAACATCACTTGAAAGTAGAAAAACATCATTTGAAAGTAGAAAAACATCACTTGAAAGTAGAAAAACATCACTTGAAAGTAGAAAAACATCACTTGAAAGTATCACATCTGAAGTTAATACTGTAGTATGGTATCTTCTTCGAACGCACCATATCGACCACTTGTTAAACCACTCTTTGTGATTTGTATGTGATATGAGCCTAAGAACAATTGTACGTTGTGCCAGTTATGCGCTTACAAGTATGCCAGCATATCCGATTTCAGCTAAGCTTTTTATTTACTAGGTTAGCTTCCTAGCCCTACCTCAGTCGACTCTTACGACATGCCTTGCAGGTCGCAGTGTTACTATTCTTTGTTCCCCATGAGAACCCCGACAACACACAGGTGCCAGCATGATATAAAGAGGCTGTCAAAGATGTTTCTGTAATTTGGTAAGTAAACAAACAAGTTTAAGTAAACAACCATGTTCAAATAATCTACTACAAGACAGATCAGTAACAAGCTTGATGTCTGGAACAAGGAAAGAATCAAATAGTACAAACTGATATTCACTCGAGAATGGCTTGGAACAGCTTGGAACTTTCATTCATATTTACATAATCAATAATCTGACATAGAACACGTATAGCCTACTAGTCACGATTCATATCTTATTTAGAAAAGCTCACTTCAAATTTTCTTCAATATTACGTTACGGCTACATACGTGTCAATGACTTTGATAACACATATATAAGTGTGTAATATATGTCGTGGCATAGAACCTTGTCCTATGTTATTCACATAATGACATGTCAATCAACTTCTAATCACACACCGTATGTAGATAAGATCATAGCTGACATGACTTGTATTTCTGACAGCTAAACAAGTCATGAAGGCTAAGTCTGCTGACAGCAAAGTACAAAACCTAGAAAGAGACTTACGCGGCTGTCAAACAGAGCACAAATTCATCTGCAAGGGACTTCATCTCACTGTGGTATTGCAGGCAATGAGAATGTTGATATGTTCGCTAGGGGACTCCATCTCACTGTAGCATTGCAGGCAATGAGAATGTTGATATGTTGTCTAGGGGACTCCATCTCACTGTGACATTGCAGGCAATGAGAATGTTGATATGTTGTCTAGGGGACTCCATCTCACTGTGACATTGCAGGCAATGAGAATGTTGATATGTTGTCTAGGGGACTCCATCTCACTGTGACATTGCAGACAATGAGATTGTTGATATGTTGTCTAGGGGACTCCATCTCACTGTGACATTGCAGACAATGAGATTGTTGATATGTTGTCTAGGGGACTCCATCTCACTGTGACATTGCAGACAATGAGATTGTTGATTTGTTGGCTAAGGAGGACAGTGAGGAAGAACATATCTACCATCCGACGTCCTTTCAAGATGTCAAAACTGGAAGAAGAACTGGAAAACAGTAGACTGGAAGACAAACATTGGATGGGATTATTGGAAAGACTTTCTTAAAGTTTACCATCGACACCTGGGATCAAGTTTACCTTAAAGTTTACCATCGACACCTGGGATTGGTTTTGTCATAAAGCTTACCAGCAGCACATGGGATCAGTTTTGTCTTAAAGTTAACCATCGACACCTGGTATACGTTTTGTCTTAAAGTTAACCATCAACACCTGGTATACGTTTTGTCTTCAGGTTAACCATCAACACCTGGTATACGTTTTGTCTTCAGGTTAACCATCAACACCTGGTATACGTTTTGTCTTCAGGTTAACCATCAACACCTGGTATACGTTTTGTCTTAAAGTTAACCATCAACACCTGGTATACGTTTTGTCTTAAAGTTAACCATCAACACCTGAGATCATTATTTTCTTAAAGAGAGAATTAATTGTTAAAGATAGCTACAAGATGTTCTTGTATGTAGTGCTACACACATTTTTGGCAAATATATTAATGTATGAAAACATTGCAACGCTGTCAGAGTTTAGTAACATCTTTTGTTTCATTAGAACCTCTTACTGGGGAAGCAATTTCTAAACTGTTGTTACTGTTGGAATCTTTCTTTCCGAACATTGCACCGAGACGCTTGGACATTATTGAAAGCGAGCTCTTCCTTCGTTTAAATGGCGAATTTCTCTGATTCTGTATAAGTTTGACTTCCCGCAAGAAAGTATGAAAGGCTGAAGTAATTTCTATATTGCTCTCGGCTGCTGACACCTCGGAATACTGACAACCAAATTCTTGCGCCATCTGAAAGTTACAAAGTAAAACTTATTTAGTTGTCAAAAAAAATGATTGTGAAAACAGCAAATAGCAGTTACTAAAGTTGAAATAACAAAACATAAAGAAATGTTGTATTAGAAAAGTAAAACACGTAATCACAAAGTACTGTAGTTTTACAAATTACAAAAACAATGACAAAATACAGCAACGTTTCGACCAACAAGGCCTTTATCAAGCACACGAACAACAGCAGTGACAAATTTAAAAAAAAAAAAAAATGGACGACCAAAAACTAATGTTTCTAATGAAAATCTGGGAATAAAAACGAATAACGAAATAAATGTAACACAAAAACACACATACAAACTAGAAATAGAACGGAAGAGAAACAATGAAAAATCTAGTAAATATATAACTTGAATACATGCAACATATTCCCATATAGAATATTTTGAATATTAGAAAAGTATAAATACAAACTAAATTGTGGATACGAGCAAAAGGTTTTTATCAAACAAATAATACAAGATGAAACAGAACAAGATAGTATTATAACATGTCAACACAAAGGTCTAGTATTAAGTGTACAGAATATAAAAGCGTTAGAAACAATAAAAAATAATAGTAACATACAAATGGAAACAATGAAAACAAAAAACATGTGACGAAAGGACAGGAGAATGTTAATTGTAGTAATAATACACAGGTAAAAGCAAAGAACCTGTTTGCAGACCTAGACCACTTCTTATTGAATGGCATTCCTCGCCACTCTTTGTGAACCATATGTCCTCAACATTTGTTCCTCCCCCACCCCCCTCGCTTTCCGGTCTCTGGTCGTTTTCTTTATGGCTTCTTCTGCCTGGGAGGAGCTGAACAGAGTTGCATGAGCTACTTCTGTCCAGAAGTTATGGAGAGTTTCTGAGCTTATTCTATCCCGGAGTTATAGAGAGTTGTCCATTCCATATTTTAGATGATTTGTCGTTCTGGACTCTTGGGCACAATCTGTTAAAATTTTAAGACGCATCAGAGCCCCGCTAGCCTGCGCCCGTGAGGACACAGTTACCAGCCTGCACCACGTCGAGGTGGGGTTGACCTGTAAGAGCAAGATTTATCAAATGGCTACTAACAAAACCTTCCGAAGAAAGTTATCTGATCCTGGCAAGCCAGACATGTTTTAACCATTACGGCCATTTTTGCCTCTGTTTTTGAACACGGTCTTTAGTTCTATTTTTGTTCGTTTAACTTCAAGAACAAAAAAAGATTACCATAAGATTTAAAAAAAACCCCAGAAAACAAACTCTAAAGGAACAAAAAAGAGCAAAACCGGGAATAACCCAAGGAAAAAGAAAACACGTGAGAAGAGGCAAAATAAAAATTGATTTTTAATTGACCGTCGGCACGCGATGGGTGATGTGGCCAACATCACACCTGCCGTTTTTATTTCCCACTGCTTTTCCTGTTACCCAATTAAAGCTGGGTCGACATGAGAACCCTTAAGGTCGTAAAAATATTCCACGCCCACTGTGGAATTGAACCGAGACCATGTGCCTAAAAAACGAGTTCACTAACAACTATGCAACTGCGGCTCTGACACGGGGATACGTCTATCATTCAATGGCGGAGGGGATGTGATCTGAGGTCCGTACAATTTTGAAAGACACTGATATCAATCGTATATGTGCAAGACAAATAGTCTAATGACGATGTTCACTTAATTACCTGATGACCCTCTTGGATCGCAACTTCCCTCCTATGATCAATATCAGTCATGTTACCTAGTAATAGCATAGAAATACATGTGGAAGATCGTAATCTGATAATGGATTCAATAAGAGCTCTGGCAGTATAGAAGGACGAACGATCTAGAATGCTGTAAACAATAACACATGCGTCAGCCCAGCTGGTTCGTGTCTCGTCCACCGCAACCTTCTGACCCTGAAATAGAGATGGAAATTTTCAGTTGTTGAATAAATTATCATGACAAACGATAACACTGATATCATATTATGTTGCAGTTGAGTCAAGTGTTTTCAGATTATTTTTTTAAATTTCGGAATTTACCAACATAGAGAGGTAATAACCTCATAGACAGAGAAGAGAAAAACACAGACATCCTACAAGACCTGTATATCAAGAAGCATTGGCTCATAAATAACATCATGCTCCAGAATATGAAATATTTTAGTCACGTTAAACGTCACAGTGGTTTGGAGAGAATGGTAATGAAAGGCATGGTTCCTGGAGTTAGAGGCAGGGGACGACCAAGACGAAGGTGGCAGCAGGACATAAAAGAACATGACGCTGGCGGAGGCTGGAGAACTTGCTAGAAGCGAACCGTTTTTCATGCGAGCTGTGATGAAATTGAAGTTCAACAACGGACATGCCCTACTATTTGAAACTACAGTTATGAAGAAATCAGACTTACAGTTATTATGTCCCATTAAGAAGAATTGATATATAAAGAAATATCAATATAAAAAATGATGATCACACAAACAAAATACAAGAGATATCGACATATACTGCATATTTCAACATAAAGATTACTGCCAGCTTTCGACTTCGCAGACGATATTGTGTAGAATGTGCTCTAGGATGAGGTTACACAAATTACAATCTCTGACAATGATAGATGTGACTAGCTAAAATCATTCTCCACCGAGGAGCAAATATTGACATGTGATGCCCTGGACATTGTTGTCAACTTATGCGTCTCTTGGAGGGCTTCAGATCTTGACCTTTATGCAATAAGTTTCTCCTTTCTCCAAACTCCACACTTGATCTCTTCATATCTCTACCCTTGGGATCCGGCAGTCATAAATCCGGTTCAGGTGACCCAGCCATCTAAGGAGTCGTTGACAGTTAATGGTAACTATGCTTGCAATTCCAGCATATTCTATAATATCTCATCATTTGTTACTCTGTCAGTCCAGGAATCCCTGAGTATACACTTCAAGCAACGCATGGAGACTACGTTCATTCTTTCCTCCTACAATAAGTGTACACATGACACACGATATATATATATATATATATGTATATATCTAGATAGAAAATAGTCAATGTATAAAGTAATCAGCTATCGACGAGAAAGGGTCTAAAGGTGAGCATCGATTCATTGCACCGGGTGTCTCTATATGGATCCATCCCTGTTCGGCAGAAATGGCATGCAATCTGCCAAAACTGTTGCACAAAGCACTAACTCCGTAGCGCCAGTAACAATCCTAGAGATCTCTTGAAAAATTGCACCTGTGACTCGGTGCAGAATAAAACCCACATCCTTCAGAACGACAAGCAAATATCTTAACCAGTTCATCATAGTGACCCCCAAACGTTATCGGTAATTAAAGATACAATGAAGAAAAAAGAAAATCACAGATAACTTGAACATAGTTGACGGTTCACTGACTTACAGATTTTGTGCAAGTGTCTAGAACTTCAATCTCCGTCATAATGTCGTCCAGTCTACAACTTGACCGGTAAAACAAATCTGAAATGTACAATAATATGACATCACGACATCATTAAGTCTTATTTTTGTTTAACGTCAACAAACCTTTCACATATATATAGATAGATTACAACATACACAGATAAATACATGTACACATATACGCATAACACAGGTACATACATGTACACATATACGCACACGCAGGTACATACATTTTTTTCTACGTTCAACTTCTACTATGCGACTACACTGGTATCAATCAATCAAGTGTCATGCCTGCCGGCGTGGGCGATCATATCTCTCCACAACTCTCTTTGCTTGGTGCTTGTAATCAGTTCGAACGTCGATCTTTTGTCGAACCATGATGTTAAACCATCCAACTTCTTGGTATGTTTCATAAACAGGGTGGTGAACCAGAGGTTTTCACACAAGTTCCCCCATAGTTTGTTTTGAAGAGTTGTTCCTGTTGGCCAGAGTTCCCTAGAACAATGCGATTGCTATACTAGTTGATGGTCTTCTTAATGCATATATCTGTATAGTTCTCTAATACACATGCATATCTAACCATCTAGTACACATGCATATATCTGTATAGCCCCTCTAGTACACATGCATATATCTGTATAGCCACTCTTGTACACATGCATATATATGTATAGCCACTCTTGTACACATGCATATATCTGTATAGCCAATCTAGTACACATGCATATATCTGTATAGCCACTCTTGTACACATGCATATATCTGTACAGCCACTCTTGTACACATGCATATATGCAGGTATTTTTAAAAAAAATTAGAAACTAAAACAAAAAAGGTCTTTACCATCGGTTTTACATGCTTATTTTAAAGTACGAGATGAGTTTCTCTATCAAGCTGCTACATGTCAGTTGAAGTTCCTCAAGGGTTCACCATAGCTTGCTCTGTAAGCTTCGTTCGTTGAGCAATGCTTCGTTAGTGTAGGTATGAGGAACAGGACTGCACGATGTTCTCTGGAACCTGTGCTTCAGTCTGACATCTACACTGCACAGTCTGAGCAGATGTGTAGGATGGAGATTGTTGTGTGTTGTTGCCTGTCGAGACTGCTGATTGGGTCTTGTTCGTGTTTGCTATTGTTTTGTTGCCTTCACGACTGTTGATATATTTTTTTAAATGTGTCTTGATCTCTGGTATTTTTTCTCCTCTCGTTCGAATCTATAAATTCAAACGTAGTCATGGCTCCTCTGACTGATTTTTGCGTGAAGACTTACTTCTACTTCGGATGTAATCTGTGGTAGTGACACTATGTTTTGGTTGTATCTACTTTTTTCCTTCCTTAGCCAGACTGTCTGCTCTCTCATTTCCTGATAAACCACAGTGAGTTGGTATCCACTGGAAAATAGTTTCGGTGCTTTTGGAGAGTTTGTTTACCTGGAATGTCAGCTCTCTCTCTCTCCATATTATCTCGATGTAACCATCTAAAAACTTAACCATTTAGCCATGCAACCAAACAAATATATAACCAGGTAGCAAACCTACCTATGTCTGAACTGTACTATAACCAGGTAGAAAACCTACCTATGTCTGAACTGTACTCTCCAATGAATCTACGTGTCAAAAATCTGACTGTTATAGCTGAAATAAAGTAAAAGGGTGAGCGTGGAAGGGAGTGTAAGAGTGGATGAGTGTGTAAACATTTAAATGAGTGTAGTGTGTGTGGATGGTGAAGTGTGTAACCTGTTGAGTGGACTGAGGTGTGTGTGTGTGGATAGTGTGTTTAGAGAGTGTGTGTGGATGTGTCTGTATCGCTGACGAAATATAAAGACATTTGAGTGACCCAGTGTGGCAATGGAGGAATATAAAAACAGTTTAGCAAATGAGTCAAAGAGAGCAAAATTGAACGATGTTCTTTAACCCTTTAATTCCGTCATTATAATTTTAATTACCCCAGGACGCTATTATTTGACAATGTATACTGTATTAACCATCATACTGTCTTTGCGTCATCTTAACCCTTTAGCTGCTAAGGACGTATATATACGTTTTCCCATTTGCTTCTAAGGCGCATTAACACGTATGTTAGTATCTTTCCTCTGTGGGCTAAAGACGTGTTAACACGTTATACATTGCTATAGTCACTGCTATAGGCGTGCATTCACGTTTGTGACCTAGAAACAAAGCGTAGCTATTTTTAGCTCAGGCCTTCAGAAAGTATGTAGCAGCGAAAGGGTACTACGAGTCATTATATCGGCACAGAGGAGCGAAGGTATGATACAACCAATGATTTCAAGACATTTGAAGGTATGATACAACCAATGATTTCAAGACATTTGAAGGTATGATACAACTAATGATTTCAAGACATTTGAAGGTATGATACAACCAATGATTTCAAGACATTTGAAGGTATGATACAACCAATGATTTCAAGACATTTGAAGGTATGATACAACCAATGATTTCAAGACATTTGAAGGTATGATACAACCAATGATTTCAAGACATTTGAAGGTATGATACAACCAATGATTTCAAGACATTTGAAGGTATGATACAACCAATGATTTCAAGACATTTGAAGGTATGATACAACCAATGATTTCAAGACATTTGAAGGTATAAGATATCAACAAAGATAATAAGAACATCCAGAGACTCGCGTGGATCTACTGTCTTGGTCATGCCGGTGTTCGTGGCACCAAGAGAGCGGACAGGCTTCCATCGAAAGCATCGATTTTTGTAGAGTTTAGGATGGATAAGGGGGCAGTTTCTTGGCGACTTACTGTTGCATGAAGACACTACAATTGACGTTGACTCAATCCAGCGAGTTAGGGAGTTAGGGAGTTAGCGAGTTAGGGAGTTAGCGAGTTAGGGAGTTAGGGAGTTTGCGAGTTAGCGAGATAGGGAGTTAGCGAGTTAGGGAGTTGGCGAGTTCGGGAGTTAGGGAGTTAGCGAGTTAGGGAGTTAGCGAGTTAGGGAGTTAGCGAGTTAGGGAGTTAGCGAGTTAGGGAGTTTGGAATTACAATGCTGTACACGTAGTGCTGGATGCTTGAGGGGTCGAGAGAGAGAGAGGTGTTTAACCAGCGAGCCACAGGAACCATCAGTATGCGTACCCTTTCACATCTGTTGAGGGAGAATGAGCACCTATGGGTCTGTCTGAAGCTCAGTAATAAATGTCCAAAGATAATGACGGATTGATGGACCTTCATCAAGATATGTGTACATGTAAAAATCGAACAAAGTAACATCTGATAAGAAAAACTGATGATCAAGAATAAAATCTAGTACAAAATAATGTACTAGTACGAAGTATTGAAAGCTTGGATTCAGATAACTTTAGCTAGCCTGTGGGGTCCCTAGCGAGTAGGGCAGCAACAAATACACACCATTATTCTTTGTTCGTGGTTGGTCTCTGTATTTTGTTCAAACTATTATTCATTTCTTTCAGTTCCTGTTCTACTTTTCTACTCTGGCTCGTATTGCATCTAACAAGTTTTCGTTTACCCACTGGTGTCCAACTCAGTACAGTTTTGAGGACATAGTTAAATCTCCATGCGTGTCACATATCCGAATCCCCTCCAACATCGCTTTTGTATGATGGTGCTCATATTCTCTTGTTGACACTGTGTAAGCAGTTCTTGGTTAGAGCAGGGTTGCCAACTAAAAATTGAGAAAATAAGCCAAACACTGGCCGGAAAAAGCAAAAAAAAAGCCAGGAGGATAAACAGTGCTATTTCATACTTACATACATCATAAGAAGAGCTCCAAATCAAGGTCATCACTATTCTCACTACTGAAACCAGCACCATACACTTTTTCTGTAGACAAGTTCTTTACCATATTAGGGGAGGTAGCCACTCCAGTGGTTACTGGGGCCCAAATTTGGGGTGTAAAGAATAGAACTACTGTTACCTGCCACGCATGTCGTACGGGACGACTAAGGAGGTTTGGCTGAAATCCGATGCATGTGTCCTAAACATGTAGAAGTCTATGCGTTTAGGGGCCTACTAAACCAATGTTCAACGTATACACGTTCTTGGCAAAGATCAAACATAACACAAAGAGTGATTAAAATTGGTCGTAAAGAATGAACGCAAAGAAGAAAGAAGAAGAAGAAGAGGAGAGGCAGTAAAATCCTGGCAACATTTGTTAGATAAGAGCAGTTCTGTTCTTATTCTCACTATTGCTCCAAGAAGCTGCAGCTGCGTTCTATTTCTAGCTGTTGTTTTGACTGATGATACAAGATAGAACACCCTCTCAATAATAGCATTACTAACTCGAGTTATTAAACAAGATGATACAAGAGAGAACAACCTCTCAATAACAGCATTACTAACTGGAGTCATTAAGCAAGTCAGAGCAAAGGTGGCAAGCTCTTTAAATGACTCTTGTTGAAGAACACCAATCCAAAAAGTTTCACTGTCTGTTAAAAATCCATCTTTCTTAAATTGGACTTCTTCTTTCCAAACAATAGAGATTATTTGTCTGTATTGTTCTTCTATTGCACTGATGTTTTCTCCCGCAATGTGCATAAATGGTAGTTCTGCAAATAAAGGCCTTGATGCTTGGTTTAAAATTATCATAGGGCTCAGTTTTGACAAGCACTGAAATGTATCTCTGGCAGGGGGAAGACGTTGTGTAATTTGGTCGAGAGCTTCCTCTAACATATCCATACACTTTGCTTTTACATATTCTACTTCTTGACGAGCATGTAGACTATTATTGGACTTGGGGAATTCTCCACTTGAAGTGTATTCTGTAATGTTGATGTAGTCCTCTGTCTGTGTTTTCCCGACTTTTCATGTGCAGCGAGGCTACAGGCTTTAGGCACAACGGTACAGTGGCATACTTTCCAAAACGCATTTTGTGATCCATCAGAAGATCTTTTCACCCATACAAAAGTCTTTTCCCAGTTGCTATTATATTTGCGACTATTGTCATAAGATTGTTTACATTTTTTGTCGCCATAGTAGATTACTTGCGAAATTGCACACGAATAAAAACAGATAACCGGACTGCACTGCATAATCCGAGGCGGGAAAAAGAACAAAGCAGGAAGTGATGTAACTTCCCATAATCTTTAGTACTAAACATATTTTTTAACAATACCATTCAAAACTAATTTTAAAAACCCTAAATTAAGTATATTTACCTAATTTGCTCTTAAGAATTATACACATTTTTAGAAAAAAAGTTTGTATATGAAAAAAGCCAAAATTCGGCCAAAAAGCAAAACACTTTTTTTTAAGCCAACCAATTTTTTTAAAAGCCAAATTTCTCTAATCTGGCTTTTAAAATCCAAATTGGCAACCCTGGGTTAGAGATAGTATTTAGATGATGGTGTTCATATTCTCTTGTTGACACTGTGCAAGCAGTCCTTGGTTAGAGATAGTATTTAGCCAGAATGCGAGTAAGATCTTTAGCAGACAAGTTGAATAGAAGGTGGAGAGTTTGGATATATCTTGTTCTGTCATTCTCCAGCATTCTGATCTATATAGTAAAGTTGCCCGCGTGCCCAGCGTGTTCGTAGCGCGTTGGACTACGGATGACTAGTCCTCTGTAAGTGCGGGTTCAACTCCGCGGACTGGCAGAAAAGCTACAGGTTCCACAGATTTACGGTGTTCGTGGGACCGAGCCGAAGGGTTACGATGTCCATGACACCGAGCCGAAGAGCTTTCAGCTCAAGTGCTTCTGGATCGAAAAAAATATATAGTAAAGTTAATAGCACACAGCTGCGGTATATATTAATCTTGATTCTGGTGTTGTATTAGGCTGATTTCCAGACCGTATTTTTAGATAACTAAGATAACAATATCATAAATTCCATCTGAGTACAATATTAATCATTTCCCGGACAAATAGTACGAAAGAAGTGGCGTCTGTGGCTTAGGAGATAGTGACTCGGTCTATTAAACCTGACGTTCTGAGTTCGAATCACGCTGCGGACAGTTTGGTTGCAAATTGTTTCGCGTGGATTTTACAAAAGGACGATGTCACCACCCATTCAGAAAGCAATGGCAAACTACTGAACGTAATAATGCCTAGAAAAATCACAAACAGCGTTAAAATGTTGGGGTTGATTCGCAAAGTCCTGTAAAGGATATACAATTAACGTTTTACTACGAAAGAGAGTACCACATGACAAGTATCATATTAACTCAAATAGTGAGCGTGCGAACCGTATAATGCAGACGTGTACATGTGTATACTCTAGGCAAGGAAGGTTCATTACGCGTCGTTGGGGATCTTGAAGACTTGGCAACCTTTACCGTTGTTAATGCACAAGTATCTGTCCCGATTATCAGTTGTTTGCCTTTATTGAACTTTTTGATTGCATTGTTTTTCAAAATAACTTTTCAATTTTCTGACTTGTGACAAACAAGGGGACCATAGTCTATATTATGTCACTTGTGTGTTGATTTATTAGCATTTAAGTATACTATACAGTCTGCTGGTTTCATGTCAAAGTCCCTCTATCACTAATACTCTATGCGTGTTCCTGTATGCACGGTATAAATCTATTTAAAATGTCAATGTGGTTTGGACAAAAAGTGGGTCAATGTCGGATAGTGACCTCGATGTGATAGTTCCTTTGATTACCGTATCCAAGGTTACTTGTGTTGTACGTATCACGATGTTATACTAAAGACTACCGTATCCAAGGTTACGTGTGTTGTACGTATCACGATGGCTATAATCTTACTAAAGAATAAGAATTCACTTTACTGCATATGGTTTCCCATATGGTTCGCCCCCTTGCTGCAGAAATGGCACG